>JARHVA010004981.1:982500-1350000 GCA_037957365.1 Torreya grandis
ATTATCATAAATTAAACTACTTTATTGTTGCAATAAACCACATATAAACTACTTTTAACTAACCTCTAGCTTTTCTTGCACCATGGGGACAACTGTTAATTATAATTTCTCCTCACAATATATTTGCATGAAAATTTTAAATGTTTTATATGTATACTATTTGATGGGTATATCACGTAAAATTATTCCCATTTTTTAATATTTGTTAGATCTATTTACATGATTTATATTCATTTTTTTGGGGTTGTTATTATTGTCATTAATTTAATTACATTCAATCAATCTAATACTTTTAAATAATCTTTCATTCAATATTTATACTTTTATATATACATATTTATTTTGTTTTTTTAGATTACTTATATGCTTAAAATCATTTTAACATTTTCATGATGATATAATACATTTTATAAATAAAAAAGGAGAATAATAATACATTCCCAACAATTATAATATATTTAATTATAATATTATAAAAATAAATAAATAAATAACATTAATTTTTTTGGGAAGATACCAAGTTTTTTAATTTGTTGGATATATAGTGAAAATAGATTTGAATAAAATTTGGTTTCTATTCTTTTCTAATATTTAGATATTTATTTTCTATAAGATATTAATAATTTTTATTTATTATGTATGTAATGGAAGTGGTTTTGAATAAAGTCTAATTTTTTATTTTCTTTTCTTTCTAATATTTATATGTTCACTTTTTTTATTATTTATAAATTGGGAAAATGCATAGTAGATGAGCGATCATGCTCTTGATAATATTTAATACAATATTTTTTTATCTAAAATAATTTTTAGAGGTTTTTTGAATGATTATATATTTGATTAACATATTTTAAATATTTGTTGTATATTGAATATGACTTCTTAAATTGTACTTAAAAAAAAGTGATTACTTTTTTTATTAAATGAAGTCACAGTTATGTTGTCTATCCTATCATAAAAAACATAAAAACTAAAAACATGTCTGGTACCTTTTTATTGGTGTAATTACATAATAATCTTTTTTTAAATACTTTATTATTTACAACCCTCTAATTTTTTTTTGTAAGAGTTTAGTTTTTTAATTAAAATAATTGCTTTCACTTTTATAACTTGTTCTTATCATTTTTTAAAATATAAAAATTGTATAAATAAAAACAATAATAATTAATTTTAATCTATAATTAATATTAAAATTAACTTAAATAAACAATAATAAGGATTAATATCTAAATTAATTTTTTTATTTTAAATCTAAAATTCATATTTACGATATATATTGTAAGTCATGTCTATTGTAATTTTATGTATTTCAGCATTTCTTTAAAGAGTCCAATGTTTCATGGGTTTTTCCAGGATCTATCCTGGACTTAATTACCCAATGGAAACCCTCTTGGAAAGAATCATTGCTAACTCATTGGTGGAATCTAGCCCTATCCCATATATTCTGGAAAGCCAAGAATTCTTGCATATTTAAGTGTCTTCAACCTCATCCTAAGTCTACTTTCAAAAGTATCAAGGCCTTCATGCAGGAAAATTGGTCAATCTCTGCCCACACCTTTGATCAGCCAAGATCCCCACTTTCTTCCTCAACTTTGGAACAACTCAATTTAGTCATCCCAAGTAAAGCCTAGGCTAAAGGGGTGATAGGTCTCTCATCAAATGGTCTCCCTCCATTTCTCAGTGGGTCAAATTAAATTTTGATGGAGCAACAAAGGGCAATCCTAGTCTAGTTGCGGTGGGTGGTTTGATAAGGGATTCTTCAAGAAACATCAAAGTGTCTTATGTATGACCACCTGGAATTCAAACTAATCACATTGTGAAAGTTTTGATGGCCTTGTGGGGCATTGAAGAGGCGGTCAAACTAGGCTCTCAACTTATTCATATAGAAGGGGGCTCAATGAACATCATTAATTGTCTTAAAGGCCTATTCCCATCTTCCTAGAATATTTCAAGAATCATCAGTGATGCCAAATCCCTTCTCAACCATTTCAAAGGAGTTATTATTGATCATGTATATAGAGAAGGAAATAATGGAGTCAATTTCCTTGAAAATATAGGGGTCCTTAGAAGTGATTACATCACCTAGCATGATGGTGAATTTCTAGATGACATCATTTGAATAGTCAAGAAGAAAAAGGGACTTGCCATTTAAAGTCATGATGATAAATTTTTTAAAGCTTAGATTGTGGGTTAAGCGTATGGCTTTCCACATGTGTAAATCCATATTTTCCAAGGAGTGGCATAAGGGTCAGTCATCATTCCCTTACACCTATCTCGTGATTGATTATTATCCTGCATGATTTTATTCTCTAATACTGCCAAGTGTTTTTTAGAACACTAGCAAAGAAAAAAATAAAGTGAAAGTGAATATGGGTAGAGAGAGACCATTTTAAGCCAATTTCTAATTCTGATATTAAGAAAAATGATCATGTCTAGCAAAAAATGGTTAAAGGGGGGCTGGCCCCATTTATGGAACATCTGATGGGGCACAATACATCACTCTCAATGGATTTTACCCACGGTTGGAACAATTGTGAGGTGAGAATGCATGGGCTAAAGATTCAAATTACATAGGAGATGATTAGGGAGACAATAGGAATGGAATGCCATGAAGTAAAGGTATTCAAAGACAAGTCTCACAAGGAGGAACTCATGTATATTTTCTTTAGGAAAGAGAAGGAGAAATATAAGCCAAAACCTTTGTCCAAAAAAGGTTACATGCATGCTGATTTTCCAAGGAAATGGCCAGAGGTATGTCTCCAAATAATGCATTATATCACTTTGGAAGGTAAACACAGCATTCTCTACTTGCACCATTTCCTACTTTTGAACCATTTCAAGCGTCATCTCATCAGTATCCTTTTCTTTCTATTGTAATCTTTGGAAGTTTATATTTTAGATTTCAATAACCCTATCATGGATCTTATCCACTAGGGCCTCATTTTCCTACTAATCAAAAGTGGGGAACCATTCTAGTCTAATAACATTTTAGAGGTTATTGATATTAGTAATGATAATGAGGAGTTGAAGGTAGAGGGTGCTCAATCCTCAGTTTTTGAAGAGGAGAATCAAGGAAAATAGTTGGGGGCTTCTAGCACCCATGCATAGAAATATAACAAATTTAATTTAGGAAGCCCCTCTTTCACTTCTAAGGAAAAGCCGCTCTAGGGGTTGATGGAAAAAATGGTGTTAAATATTCACTCCAAAAACTCCATACCAAAATCACAATCTAAAATCTCCTTTGTGAATAAATTTTAGAGGAATTCGAGAGGTTAAGTAATTTTCTTGGTTTTAACAAATTTGTGGTTCATGATGGTAGGACTCTTGAGACTCACAACTTCGGAGAGGACTCTTTCTAGAAGGACAATGAGGAGGAGGATACCTAGGTTGCTAAGGAAATCATAAAAGAATCCCCTTGCATGAATCTCAAAAGGAAGAAGCTGGATAATGAGGAGGAGCAATTTATTGGCAATCGCACTAGAGGTAAATGTCACATAAAAATCAAATACAGTGACCAAGAAACTGGCCATTTGCTCTAAGTCAGAATAATTCTATTATTTCTTGTTTTGGGTTGGGTCCTTTTTGTTCTATCGACCGACTATTGGCTAAATTTTAGAAAAAGTTAGGCAGATCGTTAGGGTGTTCAATCTTATCTCTTTTGGGCTTTGTTGCTTTCTCTCACTTTTTTGTCTATTCTCTTTTGTATTGGGTCCAGGTCCCTTCAACCCATCTTTACCTATCAAATAAAAAAATGTCTATTTATTCTTTTGATTAATAGACTCAATCAACCATTGTTATATAAAAAATGTATAACACTTGAATCCCAAAATTAGGTGTTATAAAAATAATAATTTTTTAATAATAAAACTAGTACTGTGGATGATGTTTAATATAAAATTTCTTATCTCAGATATTTTTTCATGAGTTCTTTGAATAATTATATATTTTATTAGTATATTTTAAACACATATTATATACCAAGTATAACTTCCTAGATTCTATTTGCTGAAAATAAAGATTATTTGTTTCATTAAATGAAATTATAGTTATGTCGTCTCCTCTAACATTAACAACATTAAAATTAGAGATATGTCTGTTACATTTTTACTGGTGTAATTATGAAACAATCTTTTTTATTTTTAAATATTTTTAATTTAAAATCCACTATTTTTAATAAAGGTTTAACTCTCTTATTGAAATAATTACTTTCACTTTTATAATTTATTTTTCTATATTTTTATAATTTACTATTTTTAAAAATGTAAAACAATAATATAAAATAAATTAACAATATCAATTTCAAACTATAATTAATATTAAAATTAACTTAAATAAAAAATAATAAGATTAGTGTCTAAATTATATTCACGATGTGTATTGTATGTCATGCCTAGGTATTCCTTTAATTAATAAACTCAGTCATTACAATATGAAACATGTATAACACTTTAATCCCGAAATCATGTGACATAAAAAATAATTATTTAATAATAAACTTAGATATAGTGGGCATTAGTATCATAGTCACCAAGCTTAGTTCATACTTGAACAAACTTTGGTGAACTATTCATTAAATTTGAAGAGAAAGATATGATTCAACACAAAATGAGGCAAATTTAAGCAAGTTTAATGTAATAGTTGAACTAAAATTACTTGTTAAAATTTATTCTGAGAGAAATTTTGGTTAAATATTTTACAGTGAAGATTTTTTATTTATTTTAAATTTATTTATAAAGAAGTTTTGGTGAATTTTTTAGGGGGGTTTATTTTTTATTTTTTTGACGAATCACATTTTACATAGTGATCTTAATCTAAGAGCTAAGGATTTGGGGGTATCCATTCTATCAAAGTCATTCAGGACATGATCTTGGCCTCATCTTTTTTCATGTATCAAGGTTTTCTAGTAGTAAGAAGTGATCCCTAATGATCTCTTTGTGAGCCAATCAACTTCACTAATTAAATCAATAATCATTCACGTAATATTTACTTTTGATTGATTGAGCCCTTTACACATGAGATGAGGATGTTTGAACCCGATTTTGGACCATATTTTTTAAAGGCTCAGGGATTGAGGTGATTTTGATTATGTTTAGCCTACACTTGATTTTGGATTGAAGTCTTTAAAGGTTTAATAGTTTGGATGATTTAATTACTGATGTTATTTTGATTATGTTTACTTTTTCTTTGATTATGGATTCAACTTCACATTGTAAAAATTAAAGGAACTATTTTTTGGTGTTAAAAAATTGCTTTATTTATTTTTTAATTGTGTTTAGTGGGAAAAAAATGAATGCAAATATGAAAAAATGATATATATTTAGTATGTTTATCATAAAAATATGTGTCATTATTTAAAAAAAAAAGAGTATGAAAGGGATTGAAGAGCTTGAAGTGTAGTTGCCTCAAAAGTGTAATGTTACACTGAAACTATTAATCCTATTTCACCTTTTATACATGAAACATTAAGTAACAATAATCTAATATTTTTTAATACAAATTACTAGGAAAAATAAATACTTGTGATAAAATATGTTTTCCAGTATATTCTTTGATGAAGACATAATTGAATGTTGTTTTATAATCTTTATAATAATCTACAAGAGAGGTGCAATAAAAGTTATGATGATGGAGTCCACTAACAACATAATTACAACACATGAAAATAGTTTTTTATATTTATAAGATAAAAAAGAATTAAATTTAGAAATAATTTTAAACTAAAATTATATATATATTAATATTATACTCTACTCTTGGTCATTTTAGAGTTAAACCCTCTCGAACCCCTTTGCCAAGAAATAATGAGTGGATATTCGACATAAAAAACTTCCTTTACAAGTACAATCATTCATCAAAATTTTTACTATGGTTTCACAACAAAGATCTACCTCCTAAACACACTATTGAGTGGTTTGAATCTCAACTTCAATGGTTTTTTTAGAAGGTAGATATGACTCATAAAAAATAATAGTTTTTTTAAACCCTGAATGTATTCATGATAGATGCAAAATATGTTGATTGTGTGTCACTTGAGAGAGTTGTCTCATTCAATGTTGTATGTAATATATCCTTATAAATAGTAGATATTTCAATAAATTAAGGATATAAATATTAGCATTTGTATTCTTTAGTTGATCATTGATATCATACCCTTTAAGTTGATTGGCTTCCCTTATTGGAGGTGGAGAGGTTGAGGAGGGCCATGTTAACTATCTTTGTTCTATGGCACCTTACATCACCTCACTTATTATTGACATCATGGACTATCCCAATATAAGTTAAGATGAATAATGGGGAGGGGGAATGTAGAGAAAGGGGAGGGAGATGGTAACTTTGACAACATTTATATCTAGGAGTATGAAGACAATAGGAGTCATACATGCCATTTGGTGCTTAATAGTGGTAATGGTTCCCAAATTCAATATTACATTAATATAAATTAAGTGAGGCTAGAGATGGTTCCTTATTGTTTTTTCTTTATTAGTGAATTTTAAATTGCATCTAACTTATACATTGCCAAGTAGATAAAAATGAAATAAATGCAATCATGATTCGAGTAAACAAATCAAAATAATGTTCATTCATTAAGGCCATAAGTAATTTTTAATGTAAGGGAGAATCATAAATTCGGTTTAAACATGAAATCCTAAGGTAGACATCTAAACCACTTAGAAAGGAGGATAAAACCCTTAAGGAAAGCTAAGGTTCATAAAATTTCAATAAATATACAAGTTTGCTAATATTTTACCCTATTTTTTATTAATTTGCATGATATAATAGGTTAAATTTATAGAATTAATTTGGATTGTAATATATGACAATTACTCATTAATATGAATGTAATTCATCTACATTGATCTGATAGTGTGATTTACTATTTATATAAATTATACAAGAGATCAATATACTTAGCTTTATTATTAAATAATTAATTGTGATTGTGTTCTGATAGTGGAAACAGACTAGAAATAAAAGATTGTGATTCATTCATATCATGAGTGGTGTCTCTATGCACATAGAGATTGTATTATTAGGTCTTGGTAAGAACATTGATGTCATTGTCTAGTGTTGACATTACTATCTTTGGTAAGTTTGTCTATTTGATGTCATTATCTAGTGTTTGTTGAGTTGTGGAGCTAAAAGCTTCAACTCTTTGCAAACAGGTGGAATAGGAAGGTTGCTGAGATCCAGGAGCATCGGCGTCGGCAGCAGGACCGACGTCGGTCGTGACCTAGTGCAGAAGGCCACCGGCAACGACAGGGAGTCGGCCGACGTCAGCAGAACCAGACTAGCAGGGACCAACATCGGTCGCCTGTGTGTTCCAGAACTGCTCGTTACACGGACAGTTAGTTAAGTGAACGAAGTGTTTACATGTAATCACCAGTTAGAGTCTTTGGTTGCGAGGATAATTGTCTAAATTAAGAGTCTAAGTTAGTGTTTGAGTTAGGGACTATTTATAGACCCATTGGCATGTATTGTAATTAAGGCATGAGATAGAAAGGAAGGCAAGTATGTTGCTTCCATTGTAAGATCATTGAGTTACAGGTTGTTGCAAGCTCATAGGGGATCTACATGTGAGTATGGTTTGTTGAATTGCAGGTTACAGATTCATGGGAGATCAACTTGAAGTACTTTTGAGTGCTTGGTGAACTGGCAGGGTTATTACTGACTAGTTGGAGAGGTGAACACCAATTTTGTTTATGAGTTGGTTGTTGGGACCGGTTTTTGTGTAGGAGAGTGTTTTGTGTGAAGAATTACTATACACTTGAGGTGTGGCAAACCTATGTAAGGTGAAAGAGTGTGGTGGCTCTTTGTTGTATTCTTTTCTGTAAAGTGTTAATACAAGATAGTGTATTGTCTCTCATATTCTGTGCTATTGGTGAATTCTAGCTATTTGTGTTTCTGGTTATTTCTGCATTTATAATTGCTTATATTTGGTAATCATGCTGTGCTTTTTTTGAGGAGCAAGATCCAACAAGAGGAATCAAAATAGAGGTGTGTTTGTTCTTGGACTTCCCTGACAAGTGGTATCAGAGCTTTTGGTTGGGATACTAACAGATTGGATTAGATCTGTTTAGTGTGTTTTGATTACAGGTACTCACAGGGTTTCTATTTGAGTGGGAGTTGAGCAATGATAGAAGATAGTAAGCTATGGATGGAAAAGTTTAATGGCAAGAACTACCAATTGTGGAGGATGCAGATTGAGGATTATCTGTATCAAAAAGATTTGTACTTACCATTGGGAGGGGTTACTTGCAAACCCTCAGATATGAAAGATGAAGAATGGGAGGTTCTTGATCGGAAGGCTCTGGGATCTATTAGATTGAGTCTTGCATCATCTGTGATTTCCAGCTTATCACAGTGTAAGACAATGGTGGAGTTGATGGAATCTTTGGCAAATTTATATGAAAAACCCTCAGCTTTTAATAAGGTATTTCTTATGAAGCGTTTATTTAATTTGCAAATGTTGGAAGGTGGATCTGTTCATAGCCATCTTAGTGATTTCCATGGTTTGGTAAACCAGTTAAGTTCAGTCAATATTGTATTTGATGATGAAATTAGAGCTCTCTTACTCTTGTGTTCATTACCTGAAAGTTGGGAAGGTTTGGTAATGGCAGTTTCTAATACTGTGTCTCCCTCAAAAGTCTTAAAAGTGGATGATGTTGTGAGTGTGATCTTGAATGAAGAGATACGCAGGAATAGCACAAGTGAATCATCAGGAAATGCTTTGAGTGTTGAAGGTAGAGGAAGGCAAAGAGAAAAGATAGAGCATGGGAGATCAAGGTCCAAGACAGGCAAGAGATCCAAGTCCAGGTATGGCAGAATAACCTACTAGAAGTGTGGAAAGCAAGGGCACTTAAAGAGAGATTGTAGATCAGGTGAAGATCAGCATGAAGGACATGAAGAAGAAGCAGATGTTGCAAATTATGATGCACGAGATGCTCTGGTATGTTCTTTGGATAAAGTAGAATCTTGGGTTTTAGATTCTGGTGCCTCTTGTCATGCATCCCCACATAGGGAATTTTTTCATGAGTATGTCCAAGGAGATCTTGGAGAAATTTATGTAGGGGATGGTAAGCCTTGTCAGATTGTTGGCAAAGGGAAAGTGAAGCTGAAATTACAGACAGGTAACACATGGGTGTTAAAATAAGTCATGCATGTCTTAGTTCTGGAGTGAAATTTGATTTCTGTCAGAAGTTTTTGTGATGAGGGTTGCACAGTAACTCTCACAGCGGACTCTTGGAAGGCTACCAAGGGTACACTTATTGTATCTAGAGGTAAGAAAGTAGGTACGCTTTATCTATCTACTTGTACTACTGATTCTCTTTTTGGGCTTTCTACTTCAGCTATAGATTCAGAGATGTGGCTTGATAGGCTTGGTCACATAGACAAGAAGGAGATGCTTGTTCTTGAGTCAAAGGATATGCTTTCAGATTTGGAAGGTATGGATAGTGGTTTTTGTATGCAAAAGAAGAAGGTAACATTTCTTGAGGAACCCGATGTTAGTGACAAGAATAGGAAAGCCTTGGTTTTGAAGGAGAAGGTGATGGACAGAGTTTAGCACAAGATGCAGAAGAATTCTGAACAGAGCAAGGGTGATTTGGACAAGGATTTGATCCAAAAAGAGCTCGCAAGAAAAAGTCAGGTCTCACAAGAAAAATACAGAGACCGACGTTGGCAGGAAAACCAGCGTCAGCATCCAAACAGGGATCGATGTTAGCTATGTGCAGATCGACGTTGGTGACTCAAGGCAGATATTGACTGGCGTCAGCCAGGGGAAACCGACGTCGGCAAGGTGGCAGTCATAGGAAACTGACTTCGGTCGTTTGCAGACTGAGATGTGACCAGCATCGATTACTGAGACAAATTTTGGGTGGACAGCGAGCTGTCATGGAGTCTCAAGCGCCCATATGGAGGACTGAAGGTGTAAGTAAGTTCTTAAATTCATCATTTCCCTTCTTTACACTACTTGTTGCTCACTTATGGCATAGGACTAGGAAGTTGTTGAAGAAGTAGAATAGGTAGATCCAGGAAACAGTGGGAGCTAGGCATGGATGAGGATGTGATTCCTTGGAGGAGAACCAAATAGGTGTTTTGGGTAGAGTGGTCAGCTGGAAGTAAGCATTGAGAGATGAATGGATGTCCAGGATAAAGAAGAGCGAAAATGGATACGTGAGATGGAAGATCAGGGTATATGGTCTTGTATTAGCTGTAGGGCAATGGAGGTTTGATCATTGTGTTTCTCTTTACTAGGTTGGATAGTATTAGCTACACTATCCTATTTCTATATGATGTGCTTGTTGCAGGGTTACATATACAGGTATTGCTGAACTAAAGGTAAAGCTAGTTCAGGTGTTTGTCATGGAGAATCTGGGAGCAGTAAGATTCTTTGGCATGAGTCTGTTCTAGAGACATGGTAGGTCATATGTTGACTTTGTTTCAGGATGATTGTGTGAAACTGGTTAGCACGCCGATGGTTGGATAGTTCTATGAACAGGTGTCTTGATTCACATAATGAGGTTGAGTGCATGGTATGTACTAAACCTGAGTTTTCCCAAGCAGTGGGAGTTGTCACAAGTTGGAGCCAATCTAGGAGAGAACCATTGGAGGACAGTTCAGTGGATTCTTACAAGGACTAGCAGCAGGTGCACATGCTATGCAGGTTCAGGTAATTTTCTACATGGTTTGTAGATGTGGATGTGGCAGGTGATTTGGATGACAAGTTTTACACTACAGGTTTTTGTTGGTTGGTCTTCAAGAGTGGTCTTGAGGAGGGATACAAAGCCAAGGGAACAAACTAGACTAAGTATAGGTATAGGTACAGGTTGCAGTTGTTTATCTCCAAGTGGGAGATTGTTGACTTATGGAGCTAAAAGCTTCAACTCTTTACAAACAGGTGGAACAGGAAGGTTGCTGAGATCCAGGAGCACCGGCATCAGCAGCAGGACTAACGTTGGTCATGACCCAGTGCAGAAGGCCATCGGTGATGGTAGGGAGTCATCCGACGTCGGCAGAACCAGACTAGCAGGGACCGATGTTGATCGCCTGTGTGTTCCAGAACTACTCGTTACATGGACAGTTAGTTAAGTGAACGAAGTGTTTGCATGTAAACGCCAGTTAGAGTCTTTGGTTGTGAGGATAATTTTCTAAATTAAGAGTCTAAGTTAGTGTTTGAGTTAGGGATCTATTTATAGAGCCATTGGCATGTATTGTAATTATGGCATGAGATAGAAAGGAAGGCAAGTAAGTTGCTTCCATTGTAAGATCATTGAGTTGCAGGTTGTTGTAAGCTCATAGGGGATCTACATGTGAGTATGGTTTGTTGAATTACAGGTTGTAGGTTCATGGGAGATCAACTTGAAGTACTTTTGAGTGCTTGGTGAACTGGCAGGGTTATTACTGACTAGTTGGAGAGGTGAACACCAATTCTGTTTGTGAGTTGGTTGTTGGGACCGGTTTTTGTGTAGGAGAGTGTTGTGTGTGAAGAATTACTGTACACTTGAGGTGTGGCAAACCTCTGTAAGGTGAAAGAGTGTGGCGGCTCTTTGTTGTATTCTTTTCTGTAAAGTGTTAATACAAGATAGTGTATTGTCTCTCATATTCTATGCTATTGGTGAATTCTAGCTATTTGTGTTTCTGGTTATTTCCGCATTTATAATTGCTTATATTTGGTAATCATACTGTGTTCTTTCTGAGGAGCAAGATCCAACAAGAGGAATCAGAACAGAGGTGTGTTTGTTCTTAGACTTCCCTGACAGTGTTAACATTACTATCTTTGGTAGGTTTTTCTATTTCTAATTTCATAGTGCATTGTGCATATTTGATAAGTATTATTTTATGAGATCTGTAACCCTCAACTGCATGTTAACTCTATAAATTATATTCCTTCTCCTTGAAACCCTAGTTTTGCTTGTGAAGGATAAAAATCTTTTAAAAGTGAGGAAGTGTAATTGGGTTGTGTTGAGGCTAATCACCCTTATTGATGATTGACCATTATCTATATATCTAATAGTCTTAAGATATAATTCAAGCCACATTTATCTCTTACCCTTAGAGGGAGTGTGAAATTATGTTCTTTTGATTTATGAGTGCACCTAAAAATTTAGATTTGATCTTAATAATGTTAGAACTTAATCTAGCTAGGTATCTTTTAGACTTGGATGATGAATGCTCTCTTAGTGCTTGATTTATAATTTTATAAGAATAGAGTAGATTTTCTCAATGTGGATTAGTATATAGAGGGTTTATAGATAGGTACAAAATGAGTATAAATATGGGTTTGATTTGTATTTGTAAAAAACCCACACTAGGTGTTGTCCACATGTTAGGTGAATGGATTTGATACCTGTATTGGCAACATGCTAGGTGAATGGGATGACCTATTGGAAGGGTTTAATTTTTAAAAATAGTCATTGTTAGGTGAAGGGTGGTAACATGATGTTAATATTTAGGATAAAAGGATGCAAATGTGGTATTTTGGGATTGTTTGAGTATGATATTTATTTCATTTAGTATAGACTGAGATTATGTGACTGATTGAAACATAAAACAGATTGAGATAGTAACTAAAATATAAGGTGTGAAGGAATGGTAAGTGAGAATTATTTGGAGATGCACAATTCATGTAGGATAAGTGTAGGTCAAGATTGATATTTATAAATGTCAAATACAAGATTTTAGTGTATATACCTATATATGTTGAGGTATACAAAATATTGAGTGGCATAACAAATTCTAAAAAGTGAGAATTTGATTGTACCACTATGTTTTTATTAGGTAAAGTGCATTTTTAATGTTTATGACTATTAGCCAAAACATGTCATGTTATGTATATTTTAAAAAAAATTATATTAATAAGAGTTTTTTAAGCCAAAAAAATGAATTCCCTAGCTATACTTTTTGCTCAAGATTAATAATCATAAATTTTCATTTCTTATCCAAAAAAGATAAAAAAAAATGGCCAGTTAGAAAAATTTTAGCTAAAAATAGATTTTATTGACACATTTTTTTTCCATGATTAATGGTGAAAATAAATCATTTTCTATCCATTTTTTTAAAATTGGGATACTCGAAATAAAATTAAAATGAACTTTCCAACTCATGCTAGGAATTAAAATGCTAAAACTATTGAATTCTAGAGAAATAATGGTTGCCATTTTTGTGTTGCACTATGGATGGCCCAAGAATTAGATGTCACTACTTTGAAAGAACATTACATGTTGCATTAAGAATCAATGACCACTAGTTTTTTAGTATTATTGTTGTTGATGATTGAAAATTAGTAGGTGCTACAAAAAAATGTAAGTAGATCTAGAATTAGTAGTAACTAGTATAAAAAAATATTGGTGGCTCTATAAATACTGAGAACTACTTTCAAATAATTATTGGATGCTAAAATAGATAAACTACTAGGATGGAATTGAACAATATTATCTCTGTGAATGGTGGTAGATTTAGTGGCTACTATTTATGGGCTCAAATGAGATCCATAAATGCTAAATATAATAGGAGTTATATGTGGTTGAAACAACATGATGCTACAAAACATTTTCAAAGAGGAGCTATGTGTGGCTGAAATAATTTGATGCTGCACAAAAAACCATGAAAGGTAATAAAACATGCTTGACAAGCTTGAGTAGCAATTTTCCTGGGTAAGGGCTTAGTTGAAATCACAAACTATAAAGTAGTATATGATGGTAATATCTATATTTTAAATTTTGTAGGACATTAAGTCATATATAAATCGAACACGTCTAGAAATCTTATAGAGGATTGTGGAGGGTAGAACCTCTTTAAAAACTATAAAAAAAAATATATTTTTATTTACTTTTACATTTTTTTGTGAGTTTTTGTGATTTTGAAAAGTAAAATCTGGCAATTCATGTAAGAAAATTCATGGAAAAATATATTTTTAGAACTCCATTAATTAAACATTCTAGTGTTGTTTATAATTTAATAAAAATTCCAAATTGACTTCCCATACATTCTTTATGTGATGAAATGGTTGAAATGTCCCTAGGGAGCCCTAAAAGTGGGGAAACCAACAAAGTTCCTCTAACACTCTAACATAAAACTAAAGAGAAGATGACTTTTAGAGATAGAAATCATCCATACAACAAATTGAAGTCTCATAACTGACACCATTTTCAAATATTGTGTGGTTCCATGATATATGGATCTAATTTAGGTTTCAAGATCTTTGAAGAAGCAACATCAAGACTTTCACATAGTTATATGTGCGTACATGTGAAACATGAAACCTATATAGACAAATACATGTCAAAGGTAGAATGAATAGAGTAATATATTAAATTTTAATTTGAATGAGGTCCAAGGGACCTCTTCACATAAGGAATATAATGATAAATATATTATTATATTACAATGGGATATAATTAGTTTTTCTATATTACATTCACCCTTGCCCTATAGCTTATGATATAAATAAGGAGGTTTAGGGTTGGAATAAAAATATATCTTGTAAGGATATTATCTCAAATTAGAAAATCCATAATTTTAAGATAACCATTATGTTGGAGTGTGTCATAGTCACACTTGATGTGAATTCCACCTTAAATAGATGTGTTATAAATGAATGATTTATTATGTTTGCACAATTATTAGATACATAATTAATGTGTTATTTATATTCACATGTGCTAGAAGGGTTAGATGTAACTTGAAGAATGATCCCACCTCTTATTAACCAATAACAATCTCTCTCTCACATCTTAATTTTCCAAAATAAGAACCCTTTGTGTTCTTATGGAAAAGAATGGAGTTTTGAGTCATCTCTTGAGTTCGTGGACATGTAGTCTTTTAGAGAGTCCTAATGTAGTAATTTACATACATACATTGTATATTATACATAATTAATACAATGTTCCTTTATTAGTGAATCTCTCTCTTCTTTGAATACTTTATGTTGATGGTATCTATGTTAGAAATCCATGGGTTGTGTTATCCATTTTTTATATGGTATTAGAACTATTTTTAATATGGTATCAGTACAAGCTTTCTTGAAAATATCACCAAGAGTGTTTGAGATGAGATCCATATCACTCTCAAAGATTAGTTGTTAGGAATATCAAAAGGAGAAATAATATAGGAGGAGATTCAGGCACTCCAAATCTTCAATTCTTAACAAGCTTTAATAGAAAAGGATAAAATTTCTCTTTTCATTAACTTATAAGATAACTTATTTACATATCCCATATATTTTATTCAAATATAGTTCATTCATGTAGTTGGATTCCTATAGTAGTTGAAAATATACATATGGAGGAGTTCTATGTAAGATATTTTTAGCCAATTTTCATTTGAGATTTTTTGGTGCGTATCATACATTTCCATTATTTTCAAAGTGAAAGAGAAAATTAGTTTTGAATTTAATTTAACTTGAATATGACATCATGATATATATTTTAAATCCATGTAGACAACATTTTTCATAGATATAGAAAATTAAAAGAGGTAAAAATGAACTAATGGGAATGAAAAAGACCTTTCTAGCTCATCTAGCATGTTTTCAAGACCAAATTTTGAATTTTTGTAATATGTTGTGAGGATTTATTATAATGACCCATTCATCCTAACTTTTATAGTTTGTAATAAGTATTTTATATTTGTAATCATCCCACATATATAATAATTAATAATTGTCTTGAGTAGACATTCAAATAGAGAGCTTGTTTAAGAGGAAAGATCATCCATTGAATGTTTTGTATTGAGTCATACTCAAAGGAGATCCCCCCCTCGAAGAGGCCCGCAATACTTTGTAGTGATATTTTATCATTTCAATACAATATTATTATTCTATTTATATTAATTTCATATTGGTTATATATATGTTAATATATTAATTTTTCTACAAGCATGTTCCTAATATTTTATACTAGATCTCTTTCCATGGCCTTTTTTTTTGCAAAATTTTTCAATGGTTTAAAGTTATCTACTTTTTTACACCATATACTTTCACCTTGCCAAATAAATATCTTTGTGATAAAAAGGTGGTATCAGGGTGGTGACACTAAGCTTCTCCCTAATTTCTCTCTCTCTTCAATCTTCTTTATTTAGGCTATAAATCATGTTTTAATAGTTTTAAAACTAACATAAAGTTATCATTTTGGGATAAATGGTTATTAGTTTTCCTTAATTATATGGAGTGAGGGGTTATGCCCAAACTATGATAACCATTATATAATTTTGTATATGGACTTATGCTTCCATGTACCTTTAGGTATATAGGAATACCCCCTATTTGATTTCATAGCCTAGCCGTAGAATCCTTCAGCTATTGGCCTTGAGAAGATAATATAAACCCAAGAGTATAAAAGAGGTTAGTTTTCTTAGTCACAAAATAAGACATGAAAATAATAAGAAACATAACATCCTAAGCATGGTCCTTGAATTGGGAAAGGTCTAAGAAGCAAAAAAATAAAAAATGGAAGACAAACCAAAGATGATTATACCTTCTATGTGGATGTCACCTTCTAATCCAGATGTGTATGTGATGAGGCCAAATTGTAGTACATGATATTTTTATCAATGATGCAACATCATGTAAATGACATCTCCCATTGACTATTTGTGATTTGGATGCTTTAATTATAATAAATGGTGAATTTCTTGTTTGATTTTGGCAGAGTAAGTTTACAAAAACAAAGATTGACTAAAATGGAAAATGACCTTTGTAGTTATATATTTCTCAGACTATTCTTGATCATTGGATGATGATCAAGATGTGTGGTTGAGGTTCAGTCCAATTTGTAGGATTAATGCCATTAATATTTGGGATATAGTTTTCATTAATTAGTCATGGGTTTTATTTTTTATAGTTATTTACATTTATGTAAATACTTGAGAACTTTCTGTGTGATGCCATGATTCTAGATACTTGAATCCACCTGCCATATGAATGGAGGAATAATTCAATTAATGAATTAAGAAAATAGGTAATTCCAAACAATAAAAGAATTTATCATTAGAGGAAGATTAAGTTAATTAACTTAATTCAAAGTGATGTGAATTTTGAAAGTCGAATAAGGGTTCTACCTAACTTGTACAAAATATCACTTGTAAAGTTAAAATTTGACTAGGGCTGAATTAAGAATGGATAATAATTAGATACACTATGTTTCCCCAATCAATAATGCCCCAATGTATTTCAAAATATGCAAATCAAGTGTGTAATAAAATGTAGGCATTTTAATTATTTCTAACCTAATTTATACATTGCATAAATTCATTTCTAATTTTAAATTTGACATGAAAGCGATGAAATTAAAGTGTCTACATTTTTCCTTTGTCTAAAAGGTGTTGTGAGACATAAAATAAGAAATGAATTTTAAATAATTAAAATTCATTAAAATGATTTTATAATTATTTAAGAATGATGTATTCACATTTTGCTAATGTTTGTTCAATTTTATAAAAAATAGGTTCACAATGATACCCTAAACAGTGTGTGGGATGCCTAGGATGCCCACTCGAGGGATTGGGTGAAAAATAAATTTGATGGGCGGGCCCTAAAAAGAAGAAAATAGGTCATTTTGTAGTATAAAATGCCAAGAAATAGAGAAACTAGAAGAAAATGGGAGAAAAATGGACCATAGAGACATAAATAGATCATCAAGGAAGAAGAATGATGCAATGGGAGGGTGGGGGCAAAACTTCCAATTTAGAGTTATAAAATTATCACTAGGGGTTAAAATGGTTCATTTTAACCCTCTTCTATTGAAAAATTGTGCTATGGATTTGGATGTGAGAGATTTGAGTGAAATGGTGAACATTCCACAATAGAGGAATCTTGGGGAGTGGGTCTTTGAGTACAAACGACCAATTAAGAATAGGAATTTGGTAAGTACCTTTATTTTTTGAATTTTTTTGCATTTAAAGATAGGTATAAGTAGGAATTTTAGAAAAATTATCATTTTAAAAACACTTGAAAATGATGATATCATACATACAAATGGTGATATCATGACCAAATCAACAATATTGTGACAAAATGATGATATTTCCAAAATGGTTGTGAATAATTGAAACATAGAGAACACATCTTTGGGTGGAATTTTCCCAAAAAAGTGGTAAAGTGGTAAAAATGATGATAACACCCTATCAAATGATGAGATCTCCTTGAGAAATGGTGATAACACCCTATGAAATAGTGATGACATCCTAATAAATGGTGATAATGCCTTGTTAAATAATTATAACACCCTATTAAATGGTGATATTGCCAAAATTGGAAGAACTTACCAAGTGGAAAATGGACTAAATTAGAAGTGTTTTTCTTGTGTGAATGTTCAATTTTGTGTCTGTTAGGAACTAGAGTAGTCAGGATATAGAACACAAAGCTCTGATACCACTTGTTAGGATTCCTACTCCTTAAGAGTACAATTGATTACCTTGTATAAGGAACTAAACATGGAATTTAACTAGAAGTAATAAGTAACTAGAAACCAAAAATAACACAGAATATGAGAGACAATACAATCTTGTATTAATACTCTTCCAGAAGGAAATACAATGAAGTGCCACACTCTTCTTCCCACACCTCTAGGGCTTACCACACCTCTAGGGCATATAGATATTCTCCCTCAAGAGTTCTCTCTCTCAATTACAAACAAAATTAACTCAAACACAGAGTTGTTGTTTCAACCAGTCAGTAACAATACTGCCAGTACACCAACCAGTAAGTGACAAATAGCACAATCATTATTGCCTACTTTTAGTACCAACTGAGTACACAACGTACTCCAAGTAGATCTCCCTAATCTTGCTCCTTGATTTGTTACAGATCTCATTTGACCTTGCACACACACACACACACCTATAGATCAAGTGACCTTACTTACCATGTAGATCTCACCTAATCTTGCTATACCATAGATCAACCTGGTCTTGCACACCTATCGACCTAGATCTTACACACCCAAAAGAACCCTTATCCTTGCCTCACTAAGTCCTTATGATTCTCCCTTGGATAGAACCCTTCTGATTCTACACTCTTACAATACAGCCCATGGGTCTCTTAAATAGATCCCATAAAAATAATAATTAGACTTCCTAATTACAATAATTAGAAATGCAACTCAAGACTAAAATTAGTCTTTACATGCAAATTGTCTGTTCAACAACTAACTATTCATGTAACTAATAGTTTTGGAATGCACAGGTGACCGACGTCGGTCCCTGTCTGTCTAGAGATGACCGACATCGGCTGATACCTGACCGATGTTAGTAGCTTCCTGTCTAATCCTGACCGATGTCAATTAGCCTGACTGACGTCAGTTGCTATGACACTCAGCAACCTCCTCCATGTTTGCATTAGTGAAGCTTTTAGCTCCATAACCTGACAGTGTCTTAGATAGGTAGGATGATTATCTTATGTTGTGTTATTGCTTTTGATGAGAGTGTTATCACTATCTAGATAGATATTTTTGACATAGTGTGTTGACATGTTTTTACTTAGCAGGAACAATTCTCAATATTGATCACTCACAAGAAATGATCACGTGTCTTAAGATGACTAAGAATATTGATAGAGGAAACCTTGGCGTTCTTAGAGATAGTGGGATTGTAACATGTTATACAGATGCCTATGATCCAATAAGATGTAGCCTATCTTACAAAGCTAGCCTAATGATGACACTAAGAGATTAGTACTTTCCACCTTTCTATTAGAGATATAATAGTGACACTAGAGGATGTTTGGTGGATACTCTACATTCATATCCAAAGATACAAAATTCACTAGATGTAACAAGGATGGTAAATATTTTTAGATGCCTTGATGGGAATCACTAATGTCATGATTGAGTGTGTAGTTATTAATATAGATGTACTAGAGGATGTAGACTTCCCTAAAAATCCCTACAGATAGAGTTAAACCATTGAATAAGAGGGAGGATGTGATTTTTATGGCTATTTTTATAAATATATTTATGCCTAACAAGAGCTACCAATTCTTTCACATAATCCTGATAGGAATGATTCAAGACATGATTGATTTAGCCACATACTTTGCGTAGGGTATAATAGTGTTGTCTCAATTACACACACACACACACACACACACACACACACACACACACACACACACACACACGATGGCCTATTGTTAGGGTGGGAGCATAAGGCTTGCACACTGATTCAAATTTAGGCCTAAGAGCACATTATGATTGAGAAACCAATGGGGGAGACATGAAAATGGTTGATACAGGATCTAGTGGCATGTAGTTGGTACCTAACATAAGGAGGCTGATGGCAGAACATGTATTTATATCAATAAGGGATTGATAATATGTGTTGTCCCCCAAAAATATCACTCATTTTTGGGACAATATATGAAATATTTTGGTTCAACAGGCCAAAATTGTCTCTCCCCTTTTCAAAATTTATTCTAAGCGTTTAATTTCCTCATTTTCTCAAACTTTTTGGTAAAGGGACTAGCAAGTTCAACAGGTTCAAAGGCTTCTTCAGGTGAGCTCAATCAATGAGTTTCCAATGCCTAGTCATTTTCAAGATTGGCTTGATACCTTGGTTCAATTAAAAGAATTCAATCAACAATCTTCTAAGCACCATTGAACCATTGAACCATTAAACCTTGAACCAAAAAGATTCAAGGGTTCAGTGGGTTCAAGGTTCAACCTTGTTAGCAAGAGTTAAGCACATTTATCAAGGTTTAAAGTTCAACCGCTTTAATGTTCAATGGCTTCAAAACACTTATCAAAGAGAAGAAGGCTTGAACCATTAAATCATTGAACCATTGAACCACTTTGGTTCAATGGTTCAACAGGTTCAACGTCCAATTGGTTCAATGTGCTTGGTGTAAAAGATCAAGTAGATTTAGACTTCTGAGCGCACCAAATCAAGGATACAAGACTATTTTTCTTCCATAAAGTAATGGCAAAATTGGATGGCTATGCAGGCATCAAGAAAAGGACCAGACAATCCATACTAGGAAGAGATATACTAGAGGAATGGACACGCCATAGTTATGGCAATACACTATTCCCAGCATGGTCCCTCACAGACAAAAACTAAAGGTGCATTGAAGACATTGACTGTAGTATGAGTCATCCCATGGGAAATAATGCCAAGCCTTGCATAGTTCCTATAAAGTTGTAATTTCTCTCATTTGTAAGGGAGACTTTTCATTTTTATAAGATTGAAACTCTACCCATTTGAAAGAAGACTGAGACTTTGAGCTCAGATTGTAATTTCATTTCATTTTATCTGAATGAGAAAACAAGTTGTTTGCAAACTTTGTGATATTTTGGCTTGTGATACTTTAAGAAATTATTCTTATGTCTGTTTCCTAGAAGCATTCTTATTTATTTAATTTGACAAGTAGAATTAGTGAAGGTAAAAAGGGAGGTGTCCTGAAGCCAACTATGAGAAGACTTTGTGCTTTCACAATTATTTTCAGCCTGTGTTTTTCCTTTTCTTTCCATGTTGAGGATTCTAGGATGACTTTGTGCCCCCATTATCCTTTGTGTTATACTCTTTGGGAAGTTGAGGTGGAAACTTTGTGTTCTATTTCATCCTACTGTTTATTACGCCCTTTGTCACCAGTTACTTTTACTACTTGAAAGAAACTCCTACTATTTCTTACAAGAACACGTATGAAAGAAGAGAAGTGCCTTCAGTGTTTCCACCAGGGTTTTCTCCTTTGTCTATGAGCATCATCTCTAAAATAAGAGAGATGGATGGTTTATCCTACCCCCATGTGTTATTTTCTACTTATTTATATTGTATATAGCTCCTATGTATTTAATAGGGAACCTCCCCTTGATGAGAAGAGAGATTTGTCCCCATTGGATGTGGTAAACCTGTAACTTTGGATGACCAATCTCCCTATGATGTGGTGATAGGAACTATTTTGGTCACCAATTAGCTGATTGACAAAATATTCACCCAACAATTTTTGGTGACTCTGTTGGGGAAGAGCGCACAGTTTGAAGTCTCAAACTTCAAGTTGAAGCATATCCTACTCTTTTCCATTTTTTGTTCTACAATTTGGAAACTCCACATTATACCAAAGGCCAAAAATCCCAAGGTGTTGTTGACCCTAATTTTGAGTTGGTGCAGCAGAGTAATTTTGAGTTGTTTCCTCCACAACCTCACCTTAGACAAACTAGGAGTCTTCCTCTTAGCCCTACCAGGCCACCAACACAAGGCAAAACTTCTTGTTCTATTGCTAGCCAAGCTTTGCCTATCCACACTCCACCTGGATTAGTGATCCCACTTTTACATAATCAAATCATGGCTCAAGGCCCCTGGGGTAACTCTTTCAGTCCACTGAATTTGACTCCACCTTTGCATGAGCTTCCATGCAGTTTAAGGAAGAATTTCCCCAAATTATTTGGTGATGGGAAGGTTCATCTTGATGAACACATTAAAGATTTTAGCATAGCATGTGGTGTATTAGAGGTGGAATTTGAAGACATAGCAGTTAGGCTATTCATGGAGACACTACAAGGAACTACTGTAGACTGGTTCTACCACCTACAGGCTAGATCAATGACTGATTGGGACATTCTAAAAGACAAATTTGAAGCTAGGTTCAATCCTCTAGAAGATGCACATTCCTTGCTAGCCCAACTCACATAGATGAAGAAGGATCCCCATGAACCTATGAGGGATTTCATTGCCAGGTTTGACAAGCTAAGGCACAGGATTCCCATGGTCACCCAACCAACACCTCAGAATATCAAGTGTTTCTTCATCAACTCACAACTGCTTGAAGTGAGTTTCTTGCTGAGATGGGCTAGACACATGGACCTTGCTACTGCTTAGGACTGGCTACTGAGGTAGAAGATGACCTTATCTTGGCAGGAAAGATAAGGAGAGACCCTAATAAAGGTAAATCCTCTTCATCTTCTGAGTATTCACCTACATTCACCACTAACCTGATGGTACAAAAGCTATCAAATGAAATGCTAGCTCTCAAAAAGCAAATGGCCCAAGTTATGTCTACTTCTCCTAATTAGGATATGCCAAGGAGGACATTTTAGAATCAGGCATACCAAGGCAATGCTATGAGGAATCAAGGGCAGCAAAATCATCTTCCTCCCCTGCAGAGGAACCTTGCCCTTGAAGCACCTCCAAATAACTCAACAGTTGGATATCTTGAAGCTAAATCAGATTTCTCATTCCAGCCTAAGTTGAACCCTAAAGATGATGCTAATCTCTTCACTGAGGATGAAGAAGAATTAGTTGGCGACTCCCATATTGGTTTCTTGAACTATCAGGATGAACCCAGAAGAGAAGGAAATGCAACTAAGGGGTCATATGTTGTATTCACCCAGTCCAAGAATCAGTCAACCTAACAAGTTGATAAAGAAAGAATAGAGGAGTGAGCTCAGCCTATAATTACAATTGCTAAGTGTGGAACCACTCTGCCCTTCTAGCCAAAGGATCTAGTGATTACAAGAAAGGTAAGTACCTCAAATGCCCCTATGCCTTCTACTTCAAATTTGTAGTCCAGTCCTCCCCATTTCAAAAATAAAAAGGATGAAATCCCATCCTCTACTCCTGGCTCATTCTAGACATTTGATATCATTGACCATATAAAGAAAACCAAAATTCAAATGTCTGAATTTGAATTTCTGTAGTCCCATCTTGAGCAATTAGATAGACTGATTCAATGTGTCAAGAACCAAACCATCCCTACAAGATAAGAGGTTAAGAAAGTAACTCATGGTCCCCCAAGGAACATGCCCATCCTAAACAATCTTTTCATTACCCCTCCTACTGCCCCTAGGAAAATAGAGGCTTTCTATGTTTCCATGTTGATAAATGGTCACCAGCTCAACAATTGTATCATTGATTCTAGGGCTTTAGACAATGTTATGCCTACTAAAGTGGTAGAATCTCTAGGTCTCACACTAACCAAGACATTTGGGATATGTTTCTCCATGGAGAACAAACAAGTGCCACTACTGGGGCAAATTAAAGATGCCCAATTTACATTTGTTACCTTTCCAAACAAGCAAATCAAGATGACTATCCTAGTGGCTAATGTCCCAGCATCATATGGCATCCTTCTTGGATGGAACTTCTACAGGGAGGTTGGAGGGGAATTAAGCATGGATTTGTCTCAGGCAAGAATCCCTACGAAAGGTGTAATGCAGAGGTTGCTTCCTGAGAAGGAGGCAAAATATGTCATTACTCGGACATCAAGGCCTGAAGCTCAAATTCTATTTGAGTCTTTAGGCAAGGGTAATTATTTTTTATCTACTAAAGGTGTTCATGTTTTAGCAGATGAAAATCCTATAGGTGATGATCTAAGAATTGGTTCACACAGAACAACACCAAGTATCCCTGATAGCACCAATCATTGGCAGGTGTTGAATGGGAACAATCAAATCATGTGCTAAACTAAACCAAAAGAGCAACCAATTATGGTAATGGACCATGCTATTGCGCATCAAAATTAGAAAAAGGAAATCTTTGCCAAGAGAGCAAAGATTCATGGTTTTTGGATTAAAAGTCAAGTCTTGCTATGGGGCAAGAGGAGAAAACCAAAGGGAGGACATAGAAAATTGGTTTCCTAGTGGAGAGTTCCATTCACCCATCACCGATTCTAGGGAGAAAATGGCTTCTTACTGGTTTATTAGGATAGAGCGCCATTTTCACTACCTCTCAAGAGGCAACATCTGAAGTACTTCTATTCTTGACGTACCAGATAAGTTCACCTATACATATGTACATTTGTATAGTCTATGTTTCTGCTTTGTGTTGTTTGTTTTCATTTTTTGGGGCCTTTCTTTTTGGGTAGAATGACTCCATAGCCCAATGGCACACTTCAAGGCATTGGAGATTCTAATTTCTACTCCCCTTAGCTGTTCCAAGTTTTCAACTGAAGGAATTTCCCCAACTGGAGCCAGTTGTTGTCCCCCAAAAATATCACTCATTTTTGGGACAACATATGAACTATTTTGGTTTAATAGGCCAAAATTGTTTCTCCCCTTTTCAAAATTTGTTCTGAGCATTCAATTTACTCATTTTCTTGAACTTTTTGGTAAAGGGACTAGTAGGTTCAATAGGTTCAAAGACTTCTGCAGGTGAGTTCAATCAAAGGAACGAGTTTCCAATTCCTAGTCATTTTCAAGATGGGCTCGATACCTTGGTTCAATCAAAAGAATTCAATTAGCAAGCTTCTAAGCACCATTAAACCATTGAACTATTGAACCTTGAACCAAAAAGGTTCAAGGGTTCAATGGGTTCAAGGTTTAACCTCGTCAGCAAGAGTTAAGCACATTTGTCAAGGTTCAAAGTTTAACTACTTCAAGGTTCAACGGCTTCAAAACACTTATCAAAGAGAAGAAGGCTTGAACCATTGAATCATTAAACCATTGAACCACTTTGGTTCAATGTTTCAATGGGTTCAACATCTAATTGGTTGAATGCACTTGGTGAAAAATATCAAGTAGACTTAGACTTCTGAGCACACCAAATCAAGGATGCAAGCTTGTTTTGCTTCCATAAAGTAATGATGAAATTGGATGGTTGCATAGGCATAAAAAAAAGGACTAGATAGTCCATACTAGGAAGAGACATATTAGAGGAATGGACATGCCATAGTTATGACAATACACTATTCCTAGCATGGTCCCACTCAGACAAAAACTAAAGGCACATTGAAGATGTTGACTGCAGTATGAGTTTTCCCATGGGAAAGAATTGCAAGCCTTGCATAGTTGCTATAAAGTTACAATTTATTTAATTTGTAAGGGATTCTTTTCATTTTTCTAGGAGTGAAACTCTTCCCATTTGAAATAATACTAAGACTTTGAGCTCAGATTATAATTTCATTTCATTTTATCTAAATGAGAAAGCAAGTTGTTTGCAAACTTTGTGCTATTTTGGCTTGTGCTACTTTAGGAAATTGTTCTTATGTCTGTTTCCTATAAGCATTCTTATTTATTTAATTTGACAAGTAGAATTAGTGAAGGTAAAAAGGGAGGTGTCCTGAAGCCAACTGTGAGAAGACTTTGTGCTTTCACAATTGTTTTCAGCATGTGTTTTTCCTTTTCTTTCTATGTTGAGGATTATGGGATGACTTTGTGCCCCCATTATGCTTTGTGTTATACTCTTTAGGCAGTTGAGGTGGAAACTTTGTGTTCTATTTCATCTTGCTAGTTATTGTGCCCTTTGTCACTAGTTACTTTTACTACCTGAAAGAAACTCATGTTGTTTCCTACAAGAACACTTCTGAAAGAAGAGAAGTGCCTTCAATGTTTCCACTAGGATTTTCTCCTTTGTCAGTATCATCTCTAAAATAAGAGAGATGGATGGTTTATTCTACTTCCATGTGTTATTTTCTACTTATTTATATTATATATAGCTCCTACATATTTAATAGGGAACCTCCCCTTGATGAGAGGAGAGATTTGTCCCCATTGGATGTGGTAAACCTGCAACTTTGGATGACCAATCTCCCTATGCTATGGTGATAGGAACTATTTTTCTCACCATTTAGATGGTTGACAAAATATTCACCCAACAATATGGTCGATGAAGATTTTATCTAGCACCTATACATGCATATGCATTTTGGCTGGCTATAGGATAGCTATGTGACATAGTAAATGACCACTCCTTATTACATCATATGTCATTAGGACTTCACAATAAAGTGATATCGACCTAATCACATGCATAGGTTTAGGAGACAACAAGATGTAACTAATGGGCCACTTTAGTTTGTATATGTGACATGATATATTAGCCACTGGTGGCCTACCATCCCTATAGAACACTAGTTGGAACCTTCCTAACATTATAACCAATTTCATGGGAATATAAAGGATGGACAACATATGTAGGGGTGAAAGATAGTTATGTAGCATGGTGGATACAATTTAGACTAATATAGCTAACTAGACCTAGACCAATAAGGGGTGAGTAGTCAAGGCTACATCAACATAGATAGGATAGGCTAACACCTAAATAAAGACAAGTCTAAAATAATCTTTAGGCATCCCTTAAAATATAAGCACCACTACATCAGGTACCTTTACAACAAGTGATACCCATGGTCACAGAATCTAACTCAGAGTAATAAAAATAATAGTAGAACTAATGTCATCAATAGTATAAGTAGTGGGAGTCCTCAATGCATGACGTTGAGATGGGAGAGGGTCCTTATATTGATGAAGAGGATGGGTATATAGATGTTTAGGGTACTAAGGTGACCCTCACTATTGTATGAAGATTAAGATATGATAAGGGCTAGTCTTCAGGCCAAGCTCCTTATATTGATGAAGAGGATGGGTATATAGATGTTTAGAGTACTGAGGTGACCCTTGCTATTATATGAGGGTCAAGATATAATAAGGGGTAGTCTTTAGGCCAAGCAAGACCATCTCAACTGATTAGGTTAGATGCTAAATAGGCCATGATAGATAAGTTAGAGAGGGATATCGTTACCTTGGTTATAGATATTTCAAGGCTAGAGGAGCTAGTTGGGCTATAAAGATAGTTGGTAGGGGCCTAAGTTAAGGCCACCAGATTACAAGGGCTCATTACTAAGAGATTCATATATTTCCACACTAAGGGGCATGTTATCCAGATGATAATGATCTAGGGCTAGCTTACTTTAAGGAATACAAATCTAGTGATAGCTATCAGTGATTAGGATAGGGCATAGGTTGATGTACAAAGCCTCTATGGGGAAAGAGATATAACCATGTAGATTTTTACATAATAGGAATTGACCAGAGAAATAACTAGTGTGGTGCAAGCCAAGGATGATGTGATATAGGTCAAGTATGAGACCAACTATTATCATAGCTTATATGATTTAATAGTACCATTAAAGATTAGGGAACCAAGCTTTCATGAGCATACCTAGAGCTAAAGGTATATCCACACATGTAGATTATTACATACTATGACATCATAGAGATTAATGACCCAACCTCCTCCACATCTGAGAGTGATGAGTTCACTACAATAACCACCACCTCATGGTATAGGCCATATATTCTAGTAGGAGGGTTCACATAAGAGACCTCATAGGGATGATCATAATTCTAAGCTAATTTTTTATTATAGATTTACATTTTGTATTCTTTTGATGTATATCTTGATGTATAGTCATTATTTTTAGATGTACATATATATTCATTTTTGGTCACATGATGTATACATAGACTATGATATTATTTTGATATATATATACACACACACAATGTTGTTTTTGAGTTCACAGATGTTAATTCGTGTTGTCGATTAGATATTTGATATTGATGTAGATGTATATTTTTTTCCATGATTATTTTGTATTGAATTTTCATGAAGACATTATGCTTTATCTATATATAAAATGTGATTGAATTTAATGATGTTTTATCATTAGATCATGATGTAATAATTTGATGACTAGAGTAGTATGCTCATTGGTAGATGTGTATCATGATTCACACACACACTCACACACACACACACACACACACACACACACACACACACACACACACACACACACACACACACACACACACACACACACACACACACACACACACACACACACACACACACACACACACACACACACACACAAAAAAAAAAAAAAAAATCATTATTTATGTTTTATATTAGGGAAAATATGATTATGTTATGATATTTGCATATGAGCACATGTAACCATATTTCAAGGGCATGTTATTTCTTCATGCAACATTGTATATGAATATTTTAAGCAATTGATTTTTATTTTTTCACATGACAATATACATCATAATTATATATGAATCATGATACCATTTTTTCCACCTATGTAGGGTCTATTCTAGATATAAATGTGAACATCTCAAGATCAATATATGAAAAATAAAGACCTAAGTGTAAATCATAATGTACTAAACAAAGACAAACCAAAAGTGGTTCAGATATAAATGTTAACAACTTATGATCAAGATATGAATAATCAAGACCTAAGTGTAAAAACATAATGTACTAAACAAGAATAAATAATGCAATAAAATAACCATATAAGTAATCAAAAAATTGAATCAAACACAAAAAAATAACTAAAAATTAATAATCAACAAGGAATCATCAGTGTGTGAATGTGATAATAAGACTTTACTCTTGTATTTTTTCATGGATATAGGGGATGTGAAAAATTGGACTTAAGGGGAATGGGAGAAGAAGAAATAAGTTTCCGAGATGACCTTAGATGTTCCATACAAATGGACTCTACTTACATAGACCATGTGGACCTAAGGCCAATGTAGTTTTCTCAGAAATGGGAGTGAATAAAAATGATAACAATGATTAGAATGAAATCATTAGATAATTAAGATATGGGGATGATTCATAAAATGAAAATAAAATTCATATGAATGACTTTTAAAATGATAAGAGCATAAAAGGTAATAACTCACAAAATGATGAGAGCATAAAATATAATAAAGGAGGAAATGAGATTGGGAATGATAGTGGTAAAACTAACCCAAGCTACCCCATGTAACTAAGCACTATCTACAAAGTCCATGTGGAGCTCAGGCCAACGTATCTCTCCCATAAATGATAGTTAATGAATGAAAATGTTGATTAAAAAATGATCATTCTAGAATGAAATATACCTACCCAAGACATAGGCAAACACCTAGGGGAATGGGATAATTAAAATGTGATTAGATGATATGATGTGATTGCATGGAACAAATAAGTCATGACTTGGATGATATTTTTTCCACATACAAGATGTTCAATGAAAAGGGGAGGATTATCCACAAAATATTCAAATATTGTCACTCAAAATAGAACCAAGAGGAAGAGGCACTACCAAACATTATGACAAACTTTACAAATATTTTATGGCTTTAAATATCTTTTGGAGATGCAAGGCATTTTTTGAATGTTTTGATTTTTAGGAATTTTCAGATTTTTAAATGTTTTGGGATTTTTTGGAATAATTTATGTACATGAATATTATGAAATTAAAATGTACATGGGGATATGAAAAAATGGATAAGGAACCATCTATCAAAAGAAAAACAACCTTGGGTAGCAGCTCAAACAACACCTAAACCAATTGCAATGGTACTTGAAACCAACAAAAAATTGGGAGGCAAAGGGACTACCACTTAATAAAAAAATAGAATGAAATTAAAGTTATATATAATGGGGATAAGGATTAACAAATATTTAACATAATTTGCATCAAGGACTACTAAGTAGGGAAACCATGCTGAAGCATTTTGATAATCTAAAATTTTTCCTACAAGGATGTGTTGATGATGACCAAATCCAAACTACTTATGAACTATCATTATGAATATGAATATAGTAATTATAGGCCATAATAAATATCAATATGGTAATAGGATATGGGATAAATAAAATGTTTTACATAAGAAGGGAAAATGAAAGAAAGTACAAAAAATAACTTGAAGGGAATGTCCCGAAGTAGGGGCTCTCAAGATAATGTTCAAACAAGTCAAGCATAAAAATTATTAAGATGCATAATGTTTATGGGATAATATATATCATACCCCTCTATTTTAACCAAATTGTATGCCCCAGAACCATAGTTTTTTATAACAATCACATGACCCAACTAATTTGGCTCAAAGTTACCTTTCTTCTCACATTCTGCATTAATATTTTTTAGATTCTCCTTCAATACAAGATCACCCATTTTAAAGTCTCTTGAGATTATGTCCTTATTATAATTATGATTATGCCAATTATTATATGATTTATATGACTCAATGTGGCTAAATTTTTTTCATCCAATAGTTCTAGTTTTTGTAGCTTAGAAAATCTATACTCTTCATCATGAATAATAACTTGAAATGAAACACACATATAAGGAATTTCAATATCAATAAGAAGGATAGATTTAGAGGTAAAAATAGGTATTAGGGTATTACACATATAGGTATGAAAATCTTGGCATGGTAGGCCCATAAGGTAGGGAATAATTATAAGTGTTAAACATGACCAAATTTGTTGACAATCTTCTTAATAATTTTGACAATTATCTTATTGGATGTTTCAGCTTGGACATTACCTTGAGGGTAATATGGAATTGACAATTTATTTTTGATATGGAAGTGTGTAAATAAGGATTTAACATCCTTGTTATTGAATGACTTTCCATTATTATATATAATTGAAGAGAGAATTCCATAGCAATAGATGAGGTGATTCATAATGAATTTGTATATCTCCTTACTAGTTACGTAAATAAGATGGATTACCTCAACCCACTATGTGAAATAATTTGTGGGAGTTATGATATATTTGTGTCCATCTAAATAATTTGGTTTTATATTACTTATGTGATTGATTCCCCATTTATAAAATGTACAAGGAGAGGTGATATGTTGAAGCACTCATGAAGAAGCAATGAATTAAATCACCATAATTTTGACAAGACATTTATTGACATAAAAACACATGTTTTATTATATTAAATGCCAATAATATCATTTTTTAAGGAGTTTCTTGGCATATACCATTCCACTTGTATGGGGCCCATAAATCCCTTTGTTCACGTTGTTAACTAATAATTTAGATACACCCAAGTTTAAAAATCAAAGTAACATTCCATCATAGCCTCTATAATAGAATGTACCATTGAGTAAAGTTTAACACGATAAATTATGAATAAAGGAATTATGTTAGTTACATATTAGGTTAGTGGGATGAATGTGGTCTTTGAGTTATGTGTATATATATTGGTGCTAGGGGGAATCAGGACTTATAATATCTCATACCATTTCAATGTTGGGATGACTATAAGCTGGCAGGAGAAGATTTTCAATAAGAAAATTATATTAACAAACATTATAATATATTTATATTATTCACCAAATGGTTTTCATATCATCAACTAATCTATTGTTAGCTCTTGGTATTTCCTCAAACCAGATAGATTCAAAGTTTTGTTTTAGACTATCAACCATGCCTTTTTGGGGTATAATATTCTCATCCTTTTTTTATATTGGTATGTAAATTTATTGATGATCGATTATGAATATCCATAAATAAATAATTATTTAATGTTCCATTATGTTATAAGTAAGATCCTTGTAATGACTGCCTCATGTTCTGCAATATTATTGTTGCATGGAAAATAAATTTGAAACACCTTAAGAATGAGTTCCAGTATGGTCTAATGAATAGTATACCTAATCATAAACCATGGGTTAGGAAGGAACTATCAAATTATATCTTCCATTGACATGAATCCTCAATATTAAAGATAGATTCATCTAGTAATTGAATATTCCAATTATGGGTATCTAACATAGGCACCTCAATAAGCTGATCTACAACTACTTTCCATTTTATGGCATTTTGATTAGTGTATTCAATGTCAAAATCACTTAATAACATAATCCATTTGTCCATACAACATGTCAACATGTCAACACTTATTAGAAATAATATACTTGAGATGATCAACTTTTATAATTATTAGGGTTTGGTTGTTCAACATATAGTGATGCAGCTTTTATGATTCAAAGACTAATGATAAACATGAATTTTCAATAGGTGTATAATTATGCTCATAAGTGACTAGTGTCTTGCTCAGAAAATGTATTGTGTGCTCTTTCCTTTGGTTACCATGTTGGGCCAAAAGTGCCCATGATGCATGCTTAGTTTTTAAGATATAAATAAATAGGGGATTTCTTGGCATTAAAGGGATCAACATTAATGGGTGTGCCAAATAGTTTTTAATTACTAAAATGCCTCTTGATAGTGATCATTTCATTGAAAGGTGGTGACCTTATTTAAAATATGAGTGAAAAGATGGAAATAGTCAAAAATCTATGAAGTAAATCAATAAATAGGTTGGATATTGCCTTAAAAACTAAAGATCTATTTCAAATTATAAGGGGAAAGTATTTTTGTGATGGCCTTCACCTTGGCTAGATCGACTTAAATTCCTCTATGGGAAACAATAAAGCCTATAAATTTATATAATGTGACCCCAAAAACACATTTATTGGGGGTTAAGGCACACTTCATATTCAAAAAGTATCTCAAATATCTTTTGTATAACTTATAGATGTGTTGCTCATGTTCTTAAGTTTCCTAGAATGTCATCAACATAGTATTCAACAATATTTTTCATCATTGTTTCACTATTTTTTTCATTTATTTTCTTTTAAGGAAAGCAAGAAGAAATTTTAAGAAGGGTGTGGTAGAGGAACCTATTTTTTATGTGCATGTGATTCAGATGATTTTAGATACTCCTCTTTGTCTAGGGAGGATGACCTAAAGATAATAAAACAACTAGAAAATGGTTGATTAGTGGGATAGTTAGGTGGACTACCTAGCGTGAGCTAGATCCAAGAATGCTAAGCTTATTTGGAGGATATCAATCCACACTTTAAAACACTTAAGTTTTGAAAGTTGAAAGTAAATGCTAGCATGAAATAACAAAATGTACTGAAATCAAATGCAAGAGATAAATGAAATGATTTTAATGAAACTAGCAATAACTTGATAAATACTAATGATAAATTATTCAAAACCTAATTCAAAAAATAAGTTGAACCTCTATGATGAAACAAAAACTCAAAAATTGGAATTTGGGTATGGATTGGTAGGTGAAATTTTCTTGCTATTGTAAAATAGGACACACAATGATCATCGACGATTAGGGCTAGAAATCAATGATCAAAGTATGACCATCAACAGTTACTATGAGATCTGATCTGGGTAAAGATGGTTGTTGGGTAAGTTGCAGAAGATTTCTAAAGATGTTTTTTGAGTTGAGTGTTGGTCATGAGAGAGAAATGAAGTCTCATAAGTACCTAGTTTAGAGATTAAATATTTAGGTGAAAAAGCATGGTTTATAGTTGGCTTGGGGTAGAGAGTGAAGTGTATATAGTTATAGAACTCCAACATAGGAAATGAGATGTAAGGAAATGGAAAGGACATAAGCAATGAAATTTATAAAAATAATTACTAAACTTGATATAAAGATATAGATAGTTAGCTCTTAGTTTTTCAATTGAAAGAGTGTTAAGGTCAGTTGAAAGATGTTATGGATCCTAGAGAAATATTGATAGAGTAATGGTACTTTAGCTGTTGATAGTGATTTTTTAAAGTACTTGCAATCTCTCATCTAGTTTTTCATTCACCTGGGAGTAAGAGCATTTTGCATAAAATGATTTCCACCTACTAAATTAAGGTTTTATGGCCATGTTATGTAACTGTTGATGGTCCTATTTAACCATCATCGATCAAGGGGTGACCACCGTCAGTTATGGAAAAATAGTCAAAATTGGCTTAAATTAGCCAATTTCACTAATGACTAGTAGTTAAGATAATGGTAAATTGTCTAAGGTTAATAATGGGTTCATTGGGATGCATGAGAAACAAGTCTAGGAAGTTAGGGCATTAAATGCTAGGGTAAAAATGATCCTTAGGTGAGGTGTCGACCAACTAGTCATTGGTTTCGATAAGTGTGGTGGAAATAGGCATTATTTAATTAATTAACTTAATTAATTTAGTTAGGGGAAATGGGTAAATGGGTAAGTTTAATGATTTTAATAATTAATCCTAAGGGAACCAAGGGACCAAGGGGTACGTGGATGTTGACTAGAACTATGTTGTGTGGTTGTCGAGCATTTACATTTTGCCACTTTTTATTGTATAGTTTGCATCCTCAAGCTACAAAATAAAAACAATAAGTGCGATGGTGAGTTGGATGGATGCCTCAAGTATGGGAAGAGGTAGTCCCCCTTAAACTAGGATAGAATGAGGTAAAAATGGAGTTTGGTGTGGGTTTAACAAGCATACAAGGGTGGAAAAATGGGTAAGATGGTATAAAGTGGAAAAAGAGGGTGTTTCAAGGAGGACAAGTGACAAGTGAACCAGGCCACTGCATTTAGGCATAGTAGATATGGGTGTACCTATAAACTCAAGTCACCATATAAAGGTCACTATTTTATTAGGGGTTCAAAAAGTGGGTGAGCCTAAAAAATGGAATAGGTCACAGGTGCCATAAATACCAATAAGCATAGTCATAGGAATTTGAAAATTCATCTTTCAAAAAGGTCAAGGTTGAATGTAACAACATGAATTGTGGTAAGGTCCATGTAAACAAAGTCAAGGGTAATAGTGTTAAAGGTGTCCAGGTGACCAAAGGTTAATTGGGTACTAAGTGTAGGTAAAGGTGGATAAGGGGTCCTAGTGAAAAATAAGGGAAGGGTAGGGTGTGAAAACCATACACTATGGATCTAGATGTCACATTAACCTTTAAACTACCCCTTGGCCCCCTTTGGGTTAGATTATATACCAATTCCTCATTTATTATCCTCGAACCAATTCTTAATGCCATTAACCACCAATCACTAGTGGAATTGGTTAAATCTATCAAATTTTGACTATATCCCCTTGATCATGTTTGATGGTCAACCCTCAACCAATAATAGTTAGACCTTGACCATCAATGGTTAACCCTTGACTGTATGCAATGGTTAGCCCTCGATCACTGACGATCAGCCCTCAACCATTGATGGTCAGCCCTCAACCACTGATGGTTGACCCTTGACCACCAATGGTTACTTAACTCAACCAAAACTTCACCTTAGGATTGCATGATCAAAGGAGTTAACTTCAACTCACTCATTAATTACTAGCTATCTAATTTTAATCTACCATTTACATGATCAATGCATATTAGATTGTTTGTTAAACTGTGGTTAAAACTTTTGTTAAACTCTTTAGTTTCAACACTCCTTTTATCTATATTCAGAGAGGATGAGAAAGTTTAAGAGAGAAGGAGAAATAATTTGAGGATTATGAGGAATAAAAGAGAGAAATTTTATGGCAAGAGATTCTAACTCCTAAGCAGATCTACATCATCTTTTAGCCAACTCTGGACTTCTTCAAGCCATCAAGCAATGAGTTAATTATCTTGTATTTTGCACAAGTTTAATAGTTTAAATTTCAATAGCTTAGAGCCTACACCCATTTCTAATTTCTATCCATAATCTCTCTAGTTTTGGAGCTCTACAACTCTAAACACCATTCTCTCCACCAAATACCCTCTAACCACTCTTAACCATTCTGAGTATCAAATCCATGTTGTGATACCTATAAGACCTTACATTTATCCTCATGACCAATAACCAACCTCAATGAACCTATAGGATCCTTATATAACTTACCCATAATCCTTTCTTTACCTAAATCTAATCTATCAAAAACCCATAGTGACTACCAATGGTCAGCCTCGATCGTCGATGGTCAGCCCTCGATTGTGTGTGACGATCAACCCTCAACCACCAATGATCATCCTTAATCATCAGTGGTTACTAGTAACCATAGATAGTCACTATGTAAATCATTCTACCTAAAAAAACAAGCAAAAACCACCTCTCAACCTCAACCAAAACCTATTTTATTAACCCTTGTCACTACATAGGACCAGATACAATAACATGACCAAACCTAAACCACACCTTAATAGTTTAGCATTTACCTTTAATGTTATTTTTTTAAAATAAACATTTATTTTAAAAATTATTTATTTAATTTTCTGAAATACTTTAATTATTCTATGCAACCTCTGTTATCAGTAACTATTTTAACATTAACTTATCTAAAAGGTAGATTGACAACCTCCAATTAAGTTGTGTACTTCTTGGATCTAGCTTGCTAGGTAATCCACCCAACTACCCGACTAATCAATCATTGTCTAGTGTCTTTTTTATCTATATGTCATCCTTCCTAGACAAAGAAGAGCATCAACAATTGTCTGGATAATAGAGTGTAAAAGAAATCTAGGCTCTACTAACCTCACCCTTCCTTTCATTTTTAAATTCTTCTTCTCATAAATAAAATAAAATTTTGAGTAAAACATTTTGGCACATCTAGTAGGTCCTAGTTGCATCTAGGTGCTTTTTCTTCTTGTTTTATGCTCATTTAAATGAAATTAACATTTTTTGGGTCTTAGAATAAACCTCTCATACATTTTTTTCTTTCTAAATTATCTAACATAGATTAATTAATGAAGTAAATTAACCGTAGCCTCACTTATTTGCACACACAAAACCAAATCACTTACACCAAATCAAACATCATAACACTTGACATAATGCCCGACTATGGTTTCATATCTTATTTGTAACCTTCACCCATTAGCTATCCCACTTGGACATCATTACCAAGGGGAGAAGCTAAAACGTAGTTCTATGATTGAGTATAATCTTTGGCATTCAATATATCTTGGCTAAGCACTTGACACCCTTATTGTTGTAGTGTGTGTAGTGAGGGAATAGGTCACAATATCAAGTCATGTACTGATTTCCAATATAGATCCATTTGAGAGACTAAACTACCTGAAACCAATCATAGACTTCTTTTCTAGTACCCTATCTACAAGCCAAGTTGAGTCACACTTCTTAAATCTTAAGGCATAAGCCATAAGAGAGATAAAAGGAACCTTAGGATTTAACGTGCTTTAGTGTGTGTTTTATCTTACATGAATTTTTCTTATTTTATCTTTGTTTGAATTGTGAGGAATATAATCGCATTGGAAAAAATTTCCCACCATCTTACCGTCATCCACCTCATCTTCATTGCCTTATCCAATGGGGAGTTCTCCTATATTTTCTCCTAAAGATCATAACTTTGTTAAACTCCTAGAAGAAAACCCTCTTTCCTTAGAGCATTACCTTGCATCAAGAGCCACTTTTTCTCTTAACCCTACCTATAATCAACCCAACCTTACTTAAAATAAATCTAACCTCATCTATAACTAGCCAATAACCTCTAAACAACCATTTGATCATCATCGTAACCAACCAACAACCTTTCAACACCTATTTGACCATTGTCATAAGCCACCTCAACGTTAACTATCTCAACCTCACCAATATTTGGGCTGCCTTTCTCAACCATAATATCAAATACCTTAACCTTATCAAACTTTTGATTATCTACCACAACCATCATATCATTTTTTGAACCCCCTTTGTGGTAACCCTCTTTATCTTAAAACCAATACTTGGTCTATACACTCAACCATCAACCAAACTTTTAAAAACAACTTACCTTACCAATCTTATCAAATCAAACCCACCTTATCAACCTTACCCAACCTCTCAAATTGACCTACCTTGTCAACCTTACCTACATTATCAACCTTACCCAACCTCTCAAATCAACCTATCTTATCAACCTTACCCACCTTATCAAGCTTATCAACCTACCCAAATCAAAACAACAACTACCAACCAAATATTTCAAACCTTCCAATTTTATCAAACCTACCCAACCTATCAAATTCATCAACCATGTCAAACCAACCAACTTCATCAAAAAACCCAATTAGCTCTCAACGTCAAGAGCCATTGGTGCACCTTCTTCCTGAGTAGTATACCCTGCTAGGGGAATAATATGCCTCAATATTTGACAACATATTAAAGGCTTATGTCATTATACTCATTCAAATCAAAACCATCAATCTTTCTATTCCAAATCCCATTTGGTTTATGGATAATGAGTCTTGTGCTTATCATCACACAAACAGACATGTGGTAGATAAATGTGGGTATTTTAAGATTTTTGTCCAAAACCTTAAGATAAAAAGGAGGTTTCAAATGATATTTTGTATGTTCCCCCAACCTTTCCTTGAATATAATTAGGAAATCTATCATTGAACCTATTTCTATACCCATTGTTATGCAAACCCATAAACAAATCCCTCAACACAATGAGGTCCTTTCATTATATTTGGTCCTTAGTTAACTTATAACTAAAGAAACCATAATTGAAACCCCACCCAATCCACTTGTTGGCCAAGAAGAACCTTGTCAAATTTTATTTATAACCATAATTAAGGAAACCAACCTACCTCTTCAACTTGCACTTTTAGTGGATCAACCTCTAATCAACCCACCTCTTCCACTTCCCCTTTTAGTGGATCAACCTCAAATAAACCCACCTCTTTCAATTCCCCTTTTAGTGGATCAACCACAAATTAACCTACCTCTTTTACTCCCTCAAAATGTGGAATCACCCCAAAAACCATACCTATTCCACCTACCCTTTTTGTGGAACCAATTAAAGCTACCTTATGTTGGCCATTTTGGCCCACATATCAAGATTTTGCCTGGTTTAAATAGTTGAGTAGGGTCCCAAGAGTTGATGGATGGAGTAGGTGGTTTTGCATTAGGCTCAATGTTATAAGTGAAGGTATCTAAGTAAGGTTTTCATGGTGCCAAACAATTATAGGAGCAGGTCTAGGAGAAGTTTAATTTACACCTCTTTAATTTTTGGCTAAGTATAGAATTTAGATTTCCTTCGGAGAAACTGTTCCACTCAAAGCCTACAACAAATGTACAAGGATTAATTATTTTGAGCTTTTTGTCCCACTTTATTTGGATAAATGTTTGAATTCTTTTAAGAGTTGTGTTTCAGACTTTTTATTTAAGTGTTGAGAATTATTTTGAACATTTTGTCTAAAATAATTTCCCTAAAAGGTCATTTCTCTGAAAAGGGTCCTTTACAAAAATTTTGAAGGATATATTTTAGAGAAGTTAGTCTAAAAAAAAAGGCCTGAAGGATATCTTTATTGAGCAAGTGTCCCAAATGATTTCCCTACATGTCACTTTTCTCAAAGAAATGGTCCTTATAGAAAGCCTGAAGGATATCTTTCTCGAGCAAGTGTCCTAAGCAGTTTCCCTGAAGGGAACTTTTCTCAGGGAAATGGTCCTTTACAAAAGTTCCAAAGGATATGTTTATAGAGAAATTAGTCCATTTCAAGGTTCTTGAAAGGTACTTCTCTTTTACAAAGGGCACTTTATAGTAGTGCTAAAGGGCACTTTTCCAAAGGCAAAGGGCTATTTCAAAGGGTCATAGGGCCATTCTAAGGACATAATTCCTTCAATAAAAATTTTGGGGACATTTTCTTGAATGTAGATCTCTTTTGGAGCTTTTATCCTAAATAAAAGGACTAAGGTGGAATTCTTTCAGATATTTTGATCAAAAAATTGTTTAAAGTACAATATCCTAAATAATTTCCCAATGGGTATGTTTCTCAGGGAAATAATCCACTTCAAGGTTTCGAAGGGCATTTTATCTATAAAGTGTCCTACACACTTTCTCTAAAATATCTTTCTACAGTGAGTTGGACCATGTCAAAATTCCAAAGGGCACTTTTTAAATCGGTAAAGGACCAAGACATGGATTCTTTTAGACATTTTTCTAAGATGGATATCTTGAAAGAATTTCTCAAAGGCAAAGATAAAGCAAGTATTTTCCTTCAGAGAAAGTGTTGCACACAAATCCCATAGAAATTATCTAACAAAAGGTTCAAAATAAATAACCCTTAGAATTTATGATCTAGATGATCTCAAAAACATCAAATTCAAGATCCACAAAATATCCTTTGGAATTCAAAGAATCGACAAAGGGCCCTTGAATAAATATAGGATTGATAAGTGTCCAAATCTTAGGAGCCCAGATCAAAGCTAATGACAAATATTAACTAGTAGGTCAATTAGATCAAATCAATAACACATGTTTAATTATGGATTTTAGATCAATGGCATGTAAACAAGATAAAGAGTTAGTAAATATTAAGAGTAAAGACATGATGGACAAGTGGTACAAGCACATGAGTTTGGATGAAAGATAGATGAATCACATTCATTTGCCTTGGGTAGATCTGATGGTGAGATTCAAGGATCCAAGTCAATTTTTGATGACCAATCAAAGAAAATGAGAGCCCAAAATTACTTAGACAAAGGTTAAAGCATCAAATTTTGACTAAGGTAATTAAGCATGGTAGAGCCAAGCTTGAGCACATTTCAGTTGGGGCCAAGAGCAAATATTTTAGGACCAGATAGTGTCATTAAAACTCTACAAGGATAAAATAGGTCTTTTTAGACCTAATATAGATCAGAGTGGGTTACTATCTATTCATATGATATAGATATGTCTAGGTGGATCTACCAACTATAAGAAAACCAATAATTTAAATTAGTTTTCAATCTATAGTAGGCCTAGGTTCACATTTCAAAGTAGAAATAGATATATGTAATTAATGGAGGATTATCCTAAGCCATACTCTCAATAAATAGCCATGCAATATAGACTTAATCATGGCACCTGGATATTAGGACTCTATCCTAGTAGTCCTAGTGGCACTAATGCAATCAGGAGCTTGAGGAGGCTACACAAAATTTGGTCATTATGACCCCTTCTCTCTCCCATGTAAGGTTCTCCATTTTTTCTCATCTCTATACACACACACACACACACACACACACACACACATATATATATACATATATATATATATATATATACATATATATATATATATACACACATATATATACATATATATATATATATATATATAGGATTTTGAGCCTTAAAACATATCCCTTAGGTTGGTATAACTAGACTCTAATAAAATTATATTCAACATCTCTTGGAGTAGTAGATAGAGTATTTTGAAGTCATCTACTAAACTGTATTTAGTGTTCCATGTTTGTTTAATATGAAACTGTGAATGTTATCTTCCTTTTATATGTCCAAACTAAACCTAAATTCTATAAATATTCTATGCATGTCATATAGTGTGTCTTATCATTGATATCCCAAAGATATAGTGGATAACTAAGCTTAAGTGTCTTTAACCAGACCTTATTTCCTTTGTTCCTTAGTCTGAGTGTGTCAAATAGACCTCTATATAAAATACTATTGCATAGAAGCATACTAAGCATTATATTATTTTATTTCATAATCCATTATTTTGTTAAATAATCCAAGATTATGAGTGGGTATGATAAATTCTTGGTGCATCACCATAACTTAGAATAGGTTTTACTTTATGTAAACTTCTTGTCCCTTTTCATCCCAATTAGTTCTTAGGTTTTAGAGATAAAGGTCCAAATTATAAAAATCTGAGGAGCTATCCTTATAAAAAATCCTAGAGGTTTGGTCTAGATATAGGTAACCCACAACCCTAGACCATTCCCATGTTTCCCAAATCTAGAAGAGGATTGAACATCCTCTTCTAGGCTACAAGATTTGGTGACAATAGTTTTGGTACACCTAGTGGGATAACTAATCTTGCATAGTTGAGTATAGTAGTAAGTTTCAAAATTTCATTTCTAGGCTTGCATAATATTTCATACCCCCAATGGTTATCACAAGGTCCTCCACAAAATGGAAGGAAGTAAATTTGTCTAAGCTACCTTCAAAATCAACAAAGAAATAGAAGGCCCCTCAACAAAAGCCTAACCCTACCCCTCTTGTTCAAGTCAGTATTGTTTAACCAAACACTGTTATAAACCCCATACCTTAGATGGCCATTTTTAGGAGGCAAGCCTTTGTCTCATTCAATGGTGGTAGCCTTTTGAATCTCAATCAATGGGATGATATTCTAGTCTTAGCTTTAAAGGATCTTATCTATTATATAGGAGAAAATATAGTTATTCCTATAGACCATATTAATGATATTGCTAACCTTTGTTCAGTACATCATATAACTCAAGAAAATGTAGCAATGAGGTTGTTATCAAGCTCTCTCAAAGGGAAAACACTCCAATAGTATAAAGGTTTTCCCCTTACATCAATCAATAGCTAGGATGAGTTTAGAGAGGTCATATACAAGCACTCTAAAGACAAGAGTGATCATCTTTCACTTGTGGAGTATCTCACAACAATCAAGAGATTCCCTAATGAGTTCATGGTGGATTTTAACTATAGATTCTAGAAGACTTGGGATATAATTCCTATGGTAATCAACCCTATGCCCAACTATGCTTTTCTATACTATTTGAAGGATCTCAACTTGGATGTGGGTATAATGATTTAATTTATGGGAGGGAATACCCTACATAGAGATTTTGAAGTAGCGATTATGGATGAAAATTGCCTCATACAAGTAGGCAAGTTGTATCCAAGGCCACCAATGCCACTCTTTCTAGAAATACATCCACCTACTCCAATTGTCACTCTAGTTCAAAAATAAAAAGATTTTTATCAAATAGAAGGTGAGAAAACTAACAAATTAGGGAAAATAGAGAGTCTCCTCAAATCCCATAAAAACAAGTTGGTTGCAATGGAGAGGCAACATGCTCAACCATAAAGGCCATACCAGAATAATAATAATTTTTTTTAGTACAATAAGCCACCTTATCAAACTAATTATCAAGGACAAAGTTAAAGGACTTAGTCAAGGAAATACAATCCCAATGCTCTAAGTAATTCTAGATTTGTTGTGCCAACTCAGAACAACTATGACCAAGAAGGTTCATGGTATTTATAGAGATAGTCCAATGAGATAGTAATGGCCACTAATAAAAATATGTATTAAAACCCTAATTGGCAATATGCTCCTTCATTTTAGAGTCATAACATGATGCCTCCACCATAAGCCCACAAAATGAGTCAACATGACATGTCTACCATTTCACAGTCAAAAGATTAGGGCCAACAAGAAGGGAACATAAGTGGAGCACCTATCGATACCAAATGCAAGAATTTATAAGAAGGGGAATATGTGTTTGAGTAACTAGAAACCAATATGGGACAAGCCCAGAGGATAAATGAATCAATTATAAATTAGATGAGAGCTAAGAAAAGGATGTTGAAGGACAACTTGGAGAAACCTAAGGCTTATACATCACCTATTTAGACTAGTGAACAACCCACTTCCTCAGATGCAGTTGTTAAAGCTCCTATAAATCAACAATTTTCCCAATCCTATGGAAACAAACATAGATCCCCTTTAATTATTCATGTTACTCAAATGTTGAGTGATGCCTCTGCCTCCAAAGGGTAGTCCAAAGATACTAGTCTTACTTTTAATATTATGGATCATTTAAATAAGGATAATATAACTATGTCCATGTATGATGCTCTATCTATCCCTAGGCAAAATGAGATTCTCCATCAAGAGCTCTCTAAAATTTCTTATGTGGAAAAAATAGCTGATAAAGTGAATATTATTTTCGTCAATAATAGTCAACCTAGTCAAGCCCCTGACCAAGTTCCCAACTAAATTCCAAGCAAAATACAACCTTAAAATTTTGTCCCTCCTCCTAAGGTGGTAAATCCCACCCCCCCCCCCAATTTTATCTATTAGTCATCATAGGGGACTATTTAGTACACAACTACATGATTGCTTCAAGTGCTTCAGCCTCAGTGATACCTAAAGCCATAGCAAATGAGCTTAGGCTCAAATATATACCTAAAGAGAAAAGTGTTATTAAATGGGATGGTTCCCCTACTAAGATAGTAGGCATCTTGAAAGATCTTTAGATCACCCTAGCTACATGTCCAAATTGTGTCATTACTTAGGATGTGATGGTGGTAGACCTACCCCCTATTTATCCCTATGCTTGTTTAGAGACTTCACTACTAAAATCATGGGATATCTATCATATGATTAGTCATACATGGTTTCTAAAACTAGGTATGGAACCAAATTCACTATAAGGTCTGATCCCATTGCCAAGTTTCACCTAGAACCCTACATGCCCAATATTGTAAATACCAATTGTGCCATATTTGAATAGGTTGAAGAAGTTATTAAAAAAGAACCCCATAGTCATCTAGAAGGCATCTCAGACCTATATTTGGATGAGTGGGTAGCTAATAACCATGGATTTGATCCATATAATATCATTGAAGGGACATAATTGGGAGTGTACTATATGCATAAGGAAAGTGCAACAATACCTTCCTTAACTAACATTACTCAATAATAATATGGTATATAGACCTTGTTATTTGATGGTTTAAGGTATAAGAATGGAAATGAAGTGGGATCCATGCCAGTTTATCCCTCTGATCAAAATCACCATTCTACTGTAAGACTCTAATTTAGTTTCACCTCAAATGCATCTGAACATGAAGCTCTTTTGCATGGTTTGTAAGAAGCAAGGAAGAGAGGTATCCATCTCCTCAAATTCAAGGGTGACAAAAAATTTGTAGTATAGTAAGTGAGAGGCCTTAGTATAGTCAAGAGTCACCATATGAAAGCCTATAAGCACCAGGTGTGGGACCTCATGGAAGGTTTCTCAGTGTTAGATATCCAGTCCATAGCAACAGAAGCAAACTAACATGTACATAGGTTTGATACCATTGGTGCCTAGTATGAGGTAGAAAAAGGATTCAAATGTAGCCAAGGCCAAGATAAGGTCAATATTGTATGCAGACTAGTTGTACCTGATAATGAGGTGATTTGGCAAGTCTTTGACAATGATGATCAAATCATATGTTTTTTAATGCAAGAGGCAGAGTTTTACCATAAGAACCAAGACAAATTCCAAAATTAATATGATGATCAAATAATACATCTAAGATAAAATAAAATTCCCAAAGGACTTGTGACATTAGATAACATCTTCAATGAAGATGACCAATTAAGAAAAGGGAAGGCATGCATCTCATCTAATGAGGAACACTATAAAAGGGTAGAGATATTTAAAGGTAAATTATTGAACCTAGGAAAGGTAAATAAAATAGAAGAAAGAGATGAATTTATTGTATTATTCCAAGAATTTTTTGATATTTTTACTTGGGAGTAAAAAGACTTGACGGGTTTTAACCCCAAGCTAGCATAACACACCATTGAATTAGAAAACAATGCCAAACTAGTTAGGTAGAAGTAAAGGTCTATCAACCCAAGAGTGAAGGATCTCATGAGAAGAGAACTCTCTAAATTTATTGAACCCAAGATAATATTTCCAATTAAATATTCCTATTGGGTGGCAAACCTTGTGCTAGCGAGAAAAAAGAATGGAGAGATTTAGTTATGTGTTGACTTTAGGAACCTAAATAAGGTTTCCCTAAATGATCATCACCCACTTCCCTCCATGGATAAAATTCTACAAAAGGTGGTAGGTTCTTAAAGGTTCTCATTACTTGATGGTTATTTTGGCTATAATCAGATCATGGTAAAAGAAGAATATAGGCATAAGACTACCTTCACTACAAAATGGGCTACCTATGCATATTGTAAAATGCCTTTTGGATTCTCCAATGCTAGGGACACCTTCCAAAGAGTAATGGATGTTAATTTTCATGGTATTTTGAATGATATGGTTTTAGTTTACCTTGATGATATAATAGTTTTCTCAAAAGACCCTAATGATAATCTAACATATTTGAGATCTATTATTGTTAGATGCAGATAGTTTGGGGTTTCTTTGAATCCAAAGAAATGCTTTTTTAGGTGTACAAGGGAAGAATTTTGGGACATGTGGTGTATAAATATAGTTTTTCCATTAATCCAAAAATGATAGAGGTAATATTTTCTCTACCACTACCCAAATACTAAAAATTCTTGTAGATTTTCTTGGGCAAGACAACTTCATCAGGAGGTTCATTCTACGCTTTGTAGAGATGGTCAAGCCACTAATTCATATGTTGAGAAAAGGCAAGGAGTTCACATGAAAAAAATATGAAAAGAAAATCTTTGAGGCCATTAAAGAGGCCATATCTCATGCTTCCACACTTTTAAATCTAGAATTCAATAAGGATTTCTATCTATATGCCTTTTCCACATTAGATGCAGTTTCAGCCATACTCATGCAGCAAAATGATCAAGGTCTGGAACAACCCATTGATTTCTTTAGCCAAGCTTTGGAAGGTTATGAATAAAGATATATATTTTTTGAAAATCATGTGCTTGTTGTTGTTATAGGTTTTAATAAATTCAGAAATTTAGTTTGAAATAGTAGGATCATACTAATGGTGGCTCACCCAAGTGTGAAGGAAATTATCCTCAATAGGGATTTGAATGAAAAGAGATTTGGATGGGTCATCATGTTTATGGAATATTAAATTTGTAATTAAATTACTTATATATTCACATATAATTATTTTATATTGCACTAAATAAGAAAATATGAGATATTACACTATGATAATTGACAATAGAACAGAATACTGGATAATATAACAAAGCCACTTTGAGGGGGAAACCTCCACAACAACGCACTAATAGAAAAATACTTCACATGATTCTTAAAGACTAACCACTACCTCATATATATATTTTACTTAGCTAACGTTAATTCATAGGCTAACCTATCTAAGAACATAGAGAAATGTAACAAGTAAATAAAAGAGGTATGTAAGCCATAAGTCAGCCATACATATCCCTAAACACACCAATGGTGAAGGGCATAAAAATCCCTTCCCCTTCAAAAAAATGTTGTCCTTAACATTGTGGTAACTTTGGATGCTTCTGCACAAATTCTTCATCCTCCCAAGTGGCATCTTCACATGACAGATTCTTCCATTTCATCAAGTATTCTATAATTGCTTTAGAATGCAATTGCTTGGTGTGCCATTAAAGGATCACCTCAGGATCAAGATTAAATTTACCTTCCTCATAAAATTATTGTGATTTTGTTTGAATATTAAATCTGTGTCTAATGACTTTATTCAAGCATGATACATAAAATACTGGATGTATGCGAGTGGATGAAGGAAAATCTAACTTGTAAGCCAAACTGCCAATTTTTTGAAAGATCTGATAAGGCTCATAATACTTAGGGGAAAACTTATTATCCTTTTTTGTTTCTTCAATGACATTTGTTTGTATGGTTTTAAGTTAAAAAAGAACCAATCACCAATGTCAAAATCCCTCCCACTTTTATGTTGATCTGCTTGTTGCTTCATGTGATTCTAGGCCATAGCTAAATTTTCATGCAAACTTGCAAGGACCTCCTATTGATGGTGAATATGTTATTCAACTATAGGAACCATAGGATGGACCTTCAAAGTTAAAGTAATGGATGGAGGGAGGTATCCATATAGTTCCACAAAAGGAGACATTTTGGAAGAACTATGAACAATAATTTTATACCACCATTCAACAAGTGGCAGCCAATGAACCCATTTATCTTGTTTATCAAAAATAAAATAATAGAGATATCCTTCTAGACATTTGTTGACTACCTTAGTATGTCTATCATATTGAGGATGATAGGATAAACTATGAGCCAATTGAGTGCCTAAACATGTAAATAACTCAGTCCAAAAATTACCAATAAAAATGGGTTCTTTATCACTGACAATGGTCTTAGGGGTCTCATGTAGTTTTTAAACTATATTGAGAAAAGTAGAAGATATGTACCAGAAATAAATGGATGAGATAATGAAAAAAATGAGCATATTTACTTAGATGATATACAAAAACCTTGATAAAATTTTGACAATCATATGTTGGTAATGTTGTAATGAAATCCATATAAACCTCTTCTCAATGTTGGCTAAGGATAGATAAAGGCTATAAAAGACCTGGAGTTTTGATGGTTTTCTTTTATTTTGTTGACAGATCATACATTTAGCCACATATTTTTGGACATCCCCCTTGAGACCTTTCCATAAAAAATCTTGCTTGATCCCATGATAGGTTTTCAAAAATCCCGAATGATCCCCAATTGGAGTTGCATGAATTTATTAAAGGATTTTTTGTTTAAGAAGAGAATTATTACATAGGTACAATCTATTTTTGTACCATAATGTATTATCTTTCCATGTGAATTTTTCAAATCCATCTAAACCTTGCTGAATATTTTGAATCAAATCATGAGTAATACTATCATGTTCCCATTTTGATCATGCTTCTTCTATCCAATCTACCTATAAAATGGTTATGGCACATAGTAATGCCTCAACTGATTCATCTTTTCTAGATAGTGAATTTTCCACCACATTGTCTTTGCCTTTTTGTAGACTATTTTAAAATCATAGCCTAAAATTTTAGTTACCCATTTATATTGTTATTTAGATGTCAACCTTTGTTCTAAAAATATTCAAGACTAAGTTTTTCCCTGTAAGTGATGACCCATCAAATAAGGTCTCCATTGTTTGACTGAATACAAAATGGCCATCATTTCCTTCTCATATATGGGCTTGTGATTATTTTTAACCTTGAGTTGATGAATTTAAAATGCTAGTGGTCTACCTTCTTGCATGAGTACAACACCTATACCATACCCAGATGCATCACATTCAACCATAAAAGTTTTAGAAAAATCAAGAGTGGCCAATATTGGAGTAGTGCACATAGCCAATTTCAATTGTTCAAATGCCTGGGTAGTTGTATTAGTCCACTAAAAGGAGTGTTTCTTTAAAAAAGAGGTAAGTGGGGCTACAATACTGCCATAATTTTTGACAAATCTGTGGTAATAACTAGTAAGTCCCAAAAATCCCCAAAGTTGCTTGAGTATCTTAGGAATTGGCTAGTCCACCATTACTTGGATTTTTTTAGGATCCAATTTCACTCCTTCATAAGACACCAAATGACCCAAATATTCAACCTCACTAGCCCCAAAAGTACATTTGGAAAGTTTGACACATTAATTGATTTTGCTCCAAAATGGAGAGTACCTATTTCACATGTTACAAATGGTCTACCCAATTTTTACTATAAATGAAGATATCATCAAAGATTACCAAAATAAATTTACTTAAAAATAGTATTCATCAAACTCTAAGAAGTAGATGGTGCATTTTTTAGGCCAAAATGCATAACCAAAAACTCATAATGGCCCTCATGAGTTTTAAAATTAGTTTTAGGTATGTCTTCATCACAAATCTTGATTTGATGATACCCAGAACATAGATCTGACTTGGTAAAATAAACAAAACCATTCAATTCATCTAAAAAATCATTAATGATAGGAATTGGAAACTTATCTTTGATAGTGTACTTATTGAGTTCTCTATAGTTAGGGTACATCCTCCAAGTGTCATCTTTATTTCTCACCATGACAATTGGTGACGAGTATTCACTTTGGCTATGGTGAATGATTATTGCATCCAACATCTCTTGTACCATCTTTTCAATTTCACTTTTTTAGGCATAGGGATACCCATATGGCTTGATGTTGGGTGGTGTACTACCAAGAATAAGTGTGATAACATGATCATGTGTGTGGCTAGGTGGAAGTCCTTTTGGCATGTCTTAAAAAATAACATAATAAGCATCAATTATTTATTGTAGATCAAGAGGTGGAGATGACTAATTTTGTTATACTTCCATAGAAAACAAGTGGGCTACAAATCTTTGAGCACCCTTATGGATAATCTTTGTCAATTGATGGGAGCTAACACGTTGGGGAGATTTAGATTTTAATCCTCTTAGCTCAAATGTTCTTTATTTAAAATTAAAATGCATGAATAATTCTTGAAAATTCATCTCAATAGTATCCAAAGTGGTGAGCCACTAGACTCCCAAAATAATATCAACTCCACCCATCAAAATAGCAAACATAGGAGAATCCAATACATAGTCTCCTATGGCCAACTTAATACTATAACATTTTCCTGAACAACTATAGTAGCACTACCTAAAATCATAACCTAAAATTTTGGAGTTGGATAAATGAAATAGTTCAAATGAGCAACCAACTTACTGTGGATGAAGTTGTGTGTGCTCCCAGAATCAATCAAGATAGTGACCTTCTATTTCTTAATGAAACCCATCACCTTAAGAGTTTGGGGACTACTAATACTTGACACGACATGGCATGAAATAGTAGGTTGAGAGTCTTCAGATTCTTCCTCAAGAACTTCTACATCTGCATCATGTACTTCTACATCCTCTTCATCATCATTGGTACCTTCAATGTAAAATAGCTTCTTTTTAGCACAATGATGGTCTTTGCTCCATTTCATTTCAAAACTATATCACAACCCTTTGGTTCACTTCACCTCAATTTGTCATTTTATTAATATGGTGGGCTATGTAAATGATGGTGTTGGCAAGTTGTGATCATGACTAGTAGTGAAAGTTTTCCTTTTGACCATTTCTTTTTGTTCTATCATGCATGCCTTAAGGATAGCTTTTGATATATATTATGGATTCAAAATTTGAACCTCGTATTGGATGTTATCTTTGAGGCCACCCAAAAATAGATCTGTCAAATTTCTCTCAGTGATATTTTCCACCCTTAAAGAGAGATTTTGAAATTGATAAATATAATCCTTCACATGTCTTATTTGCCATAGTTTGGATAATTGGCTAAAATAGTTCTCATAAAAATTATTCTAATAATTATTTGTCAACTCCTTAGTAAAAATATTCCATGTAACAGGAGCACCATTATTTTTATTTTGAGCAAAAAACTAGTGATACCAAATGAATTGCTCAAGTTCCATATACAAGGACACCACCATCACCCTCTAAGAACTAGGGGTTTGATGCAACTCAAATAAAATATCAATTTGGTTAATCCAAGTGAGAGGATCCTTAGCATTGAACTTATGCATGTTCACTTTTGGCAACATCATTTTCATACCATTATGGGATTTGTTGAGAGGAGGATTTGAATGTTGAGTGGAGGGTTGTTAGGCTGAAATTAAGATGTGAGGGCAGCCAATTTTTTAGTGATATGCTACAATTCAATGTAAACTCCATTATTATCTTCACATATCCCTAAAACATTAGCTTGGACTAAAACAAAGTCATTATTCCACACCAAGTTTTTTATGTCCTCTTGAATTTGAGAAATCATTGAATCTAAAGTTCCAAATTCCATGTCATTGGTAGGAGTCTTAGAAATTTCTTGTGCCCCTTTTCTTCCCTGAGTTGAAGGACCTACTATAAACAAACCCTCAGAGGGTTTTGATTCTAAAAAAAGTGTACCAAGAAATGGTACCATTGTGATCACCTTGTCAAGATGAATCCAATCATTACCTTATCGTACTAGAGTAAAATTTTTGATATAAAAAAGTGTACCAATAGAATTCACCATTGTGATCATCTCATCGAGATGAATCTAATGAATACAAGTGTGCAAGGGGGAAAACATTTTCCAGACTCTTTTTTTTAAAATATTTTTTTTCAAAAAATCATTTTGAGTAATACTACATTGATGAAAAAATTAATTCTTCTCGGATTACAAGTTATGTTTTTTCACTTTCACTACTCCCAGAAGCCACACCTCACTAGATCTAAAAAAAATGTCATAGGAAACTTGGACAAATCAAATATTTGATACCACTTGTATTAAAATTAATTATATATTAACACATAATGATTTTATATTACACTGAATAAGAAAATATGAGAGATTACATAGTGATAATTTATAGTAGAATAGAATACTAGATAATATATCAAAGCCACTTTGAGGAGGAAAGCTCCACAACAACACACTAATAGAATAATAATTCACATGATGATTAAAGACTAACCACTACCTCATATATATAGTCTACTTAGCTAAGGTTATTCCATATGCTGACCTATCTAAGAACATAGAGAAATTTAACAAGTAAATAAAAGAGGTATGTAAGGCATAAGTTGGCCACACATATCCCTAGACACACCAATAGTTAAGGGCATAAAAACATTTAATTTAGGGTCATGAAGATATTCCAAGGAAATGGATTATGTGAACATATCACTAAAGATTTGAGAGAATAAAAATAGACAATCCTAGTAATCTAAGACACCTAACAGGAAGATGAGGACACTCTCCCATCTAGCTAGACACAGAACATTACAAGATTTATCCAAATAAGAGAGTGCCCAATGGGTGTTAATGAATCATAAAGAGGAAAATTTAGGCTATAATCAATGCCATACATTCTAATTTATGGAGTGTTATTCAAAAGGTACATTAGAGGTATGCTCTTAAGATGTGTTGAAACTAACCAATTTGATAAGCTTATTTGGAAATTCCATGATAGTCTTCAAGGAAGCCATTTTTCATCTAGAACCATAGATATAAAAATCATCAGAGATTGTTATTTTTTCCTAATTTATTCATATATGCACATGCATGGGTGAGGTAATGTTCAAAATATGCCATGTTTATGGGAAAATAGAAGCTAGTCGATATGCCATTAAAGCACATTCAAGTTGAGCAACCTTTCATGTAATGGGGCTTAGAATTCATTGGAATAATTAATCCTCCATCTAGTGTTGGCCATAATTGGGGTCATGATATCCATAGAATACTTCACCAAGTGGGTGGAAGCAGTCCCCTTGAAGGAAGCAAGTGAGAACTATGTTCTTGAGTTCTATAAAAACCTAGTCACATGTTTTGGAGCACCTTATACCATAATATCAAAAAATGCTTTGGCATTTAGTAGCACAAAGGTATGTAAGTGGGCTCTTGAGTAAGGTATGTATCTAAAATATTCATCTAATTATTATCCATAAGGTAATAGACTAGCTAAGTCCACCAATAAGAACCTAATTCATATCATTAAGAGAATAATGGAAGATAATAAAAGATCTTGGCAAACAAAAATAAACACTACCTTATGGGCTAATAGGGTTAACCCCAAGAATGCCATTGGTAACTCCCCTTATCTCTTAGTATATCAAAGAGAATCAAGGCTACCCATTTCATTAGAGCTTCTAGCTTTGGAACTTGAACACCAACTAGAGCTTCTAGAAAGTGATACAATGGAGGCTAGAATGAATGAACTAAGAGAGCCATAAGAAATAAGGGATGATTCCATGCATTCCATGTAGTCTAACCAATAATATTTCAAGATGAAAGTTGATAAAATAGCTTCATTAAATACATTTCAACAAGGTCACATCTTCCTCAAATGGGATGAGGACCATGTAAAACCAGGAAAACACTCCAAGTTCGACAGTCTTTGGAGTGGACCATATGTCATCATAGGCTATAAAGAGAGTAATGATTTTGAGTTTGAAAAATTAAATGGAGTGAACCTACCCATACTTTTTAATGTGAGGTATCTCAATTTTTTCTACTAGTCCCATATCTCAATTCTTATACATAAGTAGATAGATCTATTCTTTTCTTCCATGTGCTTTTGTACATTGTTGTTAGTCATTCTATTCATAGTTTAGGTTATTTATTTATCTTTTGTTGATTCATAATTGTTTACCCTCCCCATTACTCCAAGAAATATTTACAAAAGTTAATCATAGTCTATTTGTATGTAATTTTCATTTGAGCAAGCTAAATCAATATCTAGGTTCCATGACTAGTAGGTTGGTCAAGCCAACTATGTCACAAAATTTTTTGGCCATTGTGGCCCACATATCAAGATTTTTCCTAGTTTAAATATTTTATTAGGGTCCCAAAAATTGATGAATGGATGAGGTGGTTTTGAAACAAGATCAATGTAACAAGTGAATGGATTTATGCAAGGTTATCATGGTACAAAAAAATTATAGGAGTAAATCCAAGAGAAGCCTAAATTACACCTCTTCAACTTTTGGCTAAGTATAGCATTCAAATTTCCTTTAGAGGAAGTGTTACACACAAATCATGTGAAAAATATACAAGGCTTAATTATTTTAGGAGTTTTATCCCTCTTTATTTTTATAAGTGTTGGAATTCTTTGGGGAGTTGTGTTTTAGACTTTTCATTTAGGTGTCGAGAATTGTTTTGGATATTTTATCCAAAATAATTTCTTCGAAAGGTCATTTCTTCAAAAAGGGCCATTTATAAAAGTTTTGAAGGATATATTTTGGAGAAGTTGGTCCAAAATAAAAATATTTAAGGATATCTTTCTCGAGCAAGTGTCCCAAGTGATTTCCTTGAAGGGCACTTTTCTTAAGGAAATGGTCCTTTGTAGAAATCCCAAAGGATATCTTTCTTGAGCAAGTGTCTCAAGAAATTTCCTTGAAGGGCACTTTCTCTAGGAAATAGCCATTTATAAAAGTTTTCAAGGATATGCTTCTCAATAAAGTGGTCCATTTTAAGGTTCTCAAAGGGTAATTTTCTTTTGAAAAGGGCACTTTATAGTAGTGTCGAAAGGCACTTTTCTAAAGGCAAAGGGTTATTTAAAAGGGCCATAGGGCCATTCTAAGTACACAATTTCTCTGAGAAAATTATCGAGGACTTTTATTGAAGGCAGATCTCTTTTGAAGATTTTATCTTGAAGAAAAATACTAAGGTATAATTATTTCAAACATTTTTCCTAAAAGAATTGTTCAAAGCAAAGTGTCCCAAACAATTCCTAGAAAGATATGTTTCTTAGGGAAATAATCCACTTCAAGGTTCTAAAGGGCATTTTCTTGGTAAAGTGTCCTACACACTTTCTATGAGGGATATTTTTGTAGCAAGGTGGACCATGTCAAAATTCTAAAGGGCACTTTTTAAGAGGGTAAAGGACCAAGACATGAATTCTTTCAGATATTTTGTTTGAGATGGAGATCTTGAGAGAATTACTCAAAGGCAAAGATAAAACAAGAAATTTCCTTTAGAAAAAGTATTCCACACAAAGCCCATAGAAATTTTCTATAAAAATGTCCAAAAGAAATATCCCTTACAATTTTTGATCTAGATAGTCTCACAAATGTCAAATTCAAGCTCCAGGAAATAGCCGTTAGCATTTAAAGAATCGATAAAGGGCCCCCGACTGAACGTAGGTTTGATAAGTGTCTAGATCTCAAGAGCCTACATTAAATCCAAAAAAAAGTAAAAATTGGTAGGTTTATGGGCCTAGATTATATTAAATGACACACATTCAATCATGGATTTTAGATTAATGGGGTGTAAGTAAGTCAAAGAGTCAATGAATCACACGAGCAAAGGCATGATGGATAAGTGGCACAAGCACGTGAGTCTAGATGAAGGATTGATGAATATTTTTCATTAACCTTAGGTAAATATGATGGTGAGATTCAAGGATTTGAGTTATTTTTTGATGACCAATTAGAGCAAAGGAGAGCCCAGAATGACTTAGATAAAGGTCAAAGAGTCAATTTTTGACTAAGGCAATCAAGCATGGTAGAGCCAAGCTTGAGCATGTTTTAGTTGGGTCCAAGAGTGGATATTTTAGGATCAAAAGGTTCCATTAAGAATATGAAAGGATAGAATAGGTATTTTTAGACCTAATATAGATTAGGGTGGTTACTAGTTGTTTATACAATATAGATATGTCTAGGTGGGTGTACCAACTATAAGGATACCAATAATTTAAATTGGTTTTCAATATATAGTAGGCCCAAGTTCACATTTAAAAGTAGAGGTACATATATGTAATTAAAATATGAGCATCCTGATCCATACTCTTGATAAATAGCCACCTAAAGCAAACTTAATCATGGCCCATGGATATGAGGACTATGTCCTTACAATCTTAGTGGCATTAATGCAATCAAGAGCTCGAGGAGGTTAAAAAAATCTTGGTCATTATGACCCCTTATTTACTTTACCATCCTAGGTTCTCCATTTTTTCTCATCCCCTTTATGTTATATACACAAGATTTTGAGCCTTAAAATGGATCCCTCAATCTAGTATGACTAGACTCTGTCATAGTTGTATTTGACATCTCTTGGAGTTGTAGATAGAGTATTTTACATTCATTTGCTAATATATAATTAGTGTTCTATGTTTGTTTAATATGAAACTATGAATGCTATCTTCCTTTTGTATGTCCAAACTCAACCTAAATGCTAGAAATATTTATAAGTCATATAGTGTGTCTCAACATTGATGTCTCAAACATATATCAGATAACCAAACTTAAGTGTCTTTAACAAAACCTTATTTTCATCACTCCCTAGTCTAAGTGTATCAAATAATCCTCTATAAAAAAATTTCTATTGCATATAATCATAGTAATCATTTCATTATTTTCTTTCATAGTTCATTAGTGTGTTAAAGAGTCCAAGCTTATGAGTGGGTCTGATAAATTTTTGGTGCATCACCACAACTTAAAATAGGTTTTAATTTATGAAAACTTCTTGTCATTTTTCATCCCAAATGATTATTAGGTTTTAGAGATAAATTTCCAAATTCTAAAAATCTAAAGAGCTAGCCTCATAAAAAATCCTAGAGGTTTGGGCTAGATATAGACAACACATAACCCTAGACCCTTCCCATATTACCCAAATCTGAAAGAGGATTGAACACCCTTTTATAAGGTGCAAGATTTGGTGACAACACATTACTCTTTCCACATCCTATTTTATTGGAACAAACCTCAACCAAATCCAACCTACCTCTTCCACTTCCCCTTTTAGTGGATCAGCCTCAAATCAAACTACTTCCACTCCCTCAAAAGGTGGAATCACCCCCAACAAACATACATATTCCACCTTCCCTTTTGGTGTAATTAATAAAATATACCTTACCCTTTCCACTTAATTTTTTATTGGATTAAACCCCAACCCAACCCAACTTACCTCTTTCACCTTCCCTTTTTAGTGGAGCCAACCCAAACTCAAAACACCTCACCTGTAACTAATCCAACCTCACCTCAAACCAACCAAACCCCAACCTCAACTAAAACCAAACCCATTCAATTCCTCTATAATGTTACTATTTTAATCTATCTGATGACATTGCTTTTGGTTTTTTTCACTTTTGAACATGGTCAAATCTTTGTCACCTTACCAAACAAACCAAACAAACAAGCAAACCCAACCCAAAAACCATATCAACCACCCATCCTTCCTCCCTTAACCAATCAAACCAACCTATAAACCAAATCAATCAACCAAAATCAACCCAAATTTTAACCTAACCATCACTAACTTATCTATCAACCCAAACCAAAATCAACCCATCATTTGAGATTTCTTGAGTCTCGGTCACCATTTCATCCAAGCTACCCATAACTCACCTAATCTCCCTCATTGGTACAACTAGATGTTCTTATCTAACTATTATTTATTTTAATATTATGTTCCATACATCATTTCTAGAACCCAACCCTACCCAAATCTGACCCAACAATGTTTCCTTTGCTATAGCACCATAGGGGAGATCCTGCCTGAACCACCACCTATAATTTGAACTCTACACCAACTAGAAACTAACAACCCTTGGGTGGTGGATGAATTCATATTCATCCCTCCTAAACCCTCTTTACTAATCAACATATTCATTATACATGTAAAATGTAACTATGGTAACTATCCTTCCATAAGGCTTTAGCCATTTGTTATTTTCCAACTTCACCTTCAACAACTTCACCCAAAATTTTGGCCTTAAAATTTTTCCCTCAACCCAACCTCACCTTTGATCAACCTAAACTAACTTATAAATAACCTTTAACCTAATTTTACCTTACCCAAACCTTAACTAAATCCTCAATAAACCTTCAATGTCAACCCTACCTTTAAAACTCTTTTGCCTTTAAAACTCAACTATTGTTAGTCTTTTGATGAACCATCTCCGATTGACTACTAACCATTGGCAGTAATTGGCATAACCAAAACCTTACCCCATACCTTGCCTACACATACCTATTAAACCAACCCAAAATAATACCTAAACCTACCTTACCAAACCAAAAACTGACCACCATTGCAATCTAACCAAAGTCTAGAAACCATCACCTAATCAACTTTATGGAGACAAATGGAATCATTTTGTTTCATGCTACCTAATTAACCATCATCACTCCAACATCTTTTCCATGTCTAATCTAGTGTCTAAAAGTAACTTGGGGACACCTTCACTTCTTATTGGCTCAAACCATTTACATGTAAGTGTGGATCTGGGGTATATCAGAACCTAAAACCCTTAATGCTTTGCATTCACATCTAATTGTTTTATTAAACCAAGTTCTTAGTCATATTGTGTCTAACTTAAGCTCATCCCTTGTTTTTAACCACCTTCATCTCATTATTTTAAGGACAGTCAATTAAAATAGGATCATGTGATTATCCATCACAACCTTAGCCCAATCCTAACCTTGGGTACCATGACTCTACCTAGGGCATGATTCTCATGGACACTTTTCATCCCTTATAAGATGAATCCCCATGGTCATTGCCAGTTTAACCTATTTTCCCCATCATTAACCTTCTTATGTTATGGTTTTACCTCCATAAAGGAAAGCCTTTTAGCATATATAGACTATTCTATGTCTAAACAAGCATAACATTAAAATTTGGGATACCAAATATCACCTAGTTCAAAAATATCTAGCATTGTAAACTTCTCCCTTGAAGGATAGCTACCCAAAACTACTAAAAATTGCTTAAAAAGGTATAATTATCCCTCAAAGGATAGCTATCACACATAAACCAAATCCAAATCTTAGACCACTCTATTGAAGGATAGCTAACCAAACATTTTTAAAGAAATAAATCACTTGGAAGCTTCCCACATTGATCATCTTTTCAAACCCATTAAATAAAAGCAAAAAAAAACCCAAAGTCAAAAGTCAAAAATAAAGAAATCCCAAAGAAAGCTTATATTATCTTTCACAAAACATTCATAGACTTCCCACATTGATCAATCTATACCAAACTTAAAACATGGAATTATCTATAATGGTTCTTAGGTCACCTACATAATGGGGAAGCCATCCCCACAATAAGGTTACACTACCATCCATTCACCTATTTCATCCACCTCTCCTTTTACCCTCTATAAATCAAGGTATTTTGAGCTTACATGACACTATGTTATCAAGTTACTTCTTTTAACCAAAGAACTAACACCAATACAATGCATGAAAGGGACATATGTTCTTAAGCCCACCCATCTTACTATTTTGGTCTTTAAAAACTAGAGATTTTTATCCCCCTTCTACTTTCATGACCACATGCGAAGGTGTATGTATTCCCCTCTTGGATTAATTGAAACCCAAACCAAAATTATTCAAACAACAAAGCATAACCACAACCATACACCTATCATATATCACCTTATTCTCCACCAACTATATACCCATTAGAGAGAACCTTATTCTCTACCACTTACTCAATCGACCAACCAACTAACCAAACAACCATGCACCCATTAGAGATCACCTTATTATCCACTAAAAAACCAAACCAATTAACCTCAACTTGGTCATTTTGGCCCACCTTTCACACTTTTTACAACCCAACCTTGCCTTGGTAATTTTAAATGCATCGATTACCTCACCATTTTTTATGAACTTGTACCATGTTTTATACACCAACCATTTAGGTGTCTTAGAGCATGACCACTCATGGTCCTGACACATGTAAATCTTTTTTGTCTTTTTAGGATTACATTATACCTTAGATACCTATGAATACATCAACCTTAACTAGGGACTTGATTTTATAGTTTCTAACCCAACACACACACACTGTTGCTACACCTAGTTACCTTATCATTTATCTCTATAGTACCTAAATTATTTTACACCCTACCTCAACTATGACAACTTAGTCTATGAATGATCTATGATATCACACTTAGTTTCATTTTATATTCTTGTTCGCACTTAAATTCCCAACGAACCGAACCAACCTTGTCACCCACCTATCCAACTTATCAAACCTATGACCTATTCCATTTTCTTGGGCTCACCTAATTTTTGGACCCCTAATAACATGAAAACCTTTTACATGGTGCCTTGAGTTTCTACTAACCTCACCCTTATTTTTAGTTTTACATTATTCTTCTTAGAAATAAAATTAAAATTTGAGTAAAATAGGTTTGGTGTTGAAAATAAGGGCTTGGAGAGGGAAAATTGGGTAAAGGGGAGGAATAGTTTTTAGGAAGGAATTTGGGGTTGGAAATATTGTATGTGAACTGATATAATAAGGATTGTTGAGGGTTTTAGGGTTTTAATTATGTAGGATTTAGGGTTTGGTCACCAGTGGTTGCTACGTAGTGATAGTTGGTGGTTGATATTGACCATCAACAATTGATAGTGGACTAATGGATGGTCACTGGGTAATGGTTTCATAGGAATCATCATCAATCAAAACTCGTCTATTAGTGTTTTGTTAATAAAATAAAGGTTTGGGAAATGGTTTGGTAGGGGTAGGTTAGGATTGGGTTGAGGAAAGGGTTAAGTTAGGGATGCGTTTAGGAATTAAAATTTTGAGATAATTGAGTAGTTTGTAGTCTTAGACTCAAAATAGCTGGATAGGGGTAGGTATAATAAGTATAATAGGTTACACATGGAGGAAAATTTGGCTAGTTAAAGGTTGTGTTCTAACCATGTAAGTGAGGGAGCAACTGGTGATGTGGGATCGAGTACCACCATTGCTAGACAAGATTCAGATGGATATGGCTATAGAGGAGTGGGAGAACATGGTAGGGGTTAGACTAGGAAACATGTGCTACTATTGGCATGTACTGAGAGATTCCATGATGTTGGTAGCCCTCATCAAGAGATGGGATCTAGTTATCAACACCTTTGTTTTTTTACTAGGGAGATTATTATTCTCTTTAAGGATATACACATGATTCTATAGTTATCGATACATGGCAAGGCTATAAAGCACATCTAAGGTGAGGAACATGATGCCTACATAGTCTAATTATTAGGGGAGGACTTCATTTAAAATAGGTGTCATTTTCAAAGATTCTACTTCAAAGACATGTACCACATGGATAGGGCAGGGAGATCACTAGTTACTATGATGATGATAGCCATGGTGTGTTATGTGCTTATAGATTTGAGTGGAAGTAGATTCCCTTGGGAACTAATTGGCCTCCTAGTGGACATGATGGTGGATCAAATAATATTTACTCAAGGCTTAGTTTAATTGGTATAGATATACCATAAACTCTTAGGTTATTAGGTTCATAAGAGGTATAGGATGAGTTTCAACTTTATTCTGCACTATTGGGATTATGAACATATCTGGGTGTTATGACCTACTGGACTACAATGGTAGACTTGAGATCAATGAAGCTTCAAGGTTGGTTTCATGAGATGGAGTGATGACTATGCACTTATAGCAATAGGGACCAAGATATATGATTTACATTGGTTCAAAGATAAGTTGGAAGTTTTGGTTGATGGGGAGGTCATGTGGAGACCTTACATAGCATTCCCTTTATAGGCAAGCTATGCCAGGCATATATTTTCACTATAGAGTTATAGGTAGATTTGTAGGAGGTGTCAAGAAGAGGTTAAGTTGATCTCATTTGATAAGGTTAGGAGATAGTTTAGGTTGGTTTAGGGTGTGTCAGGGGCCTTCCCCAAAAATAAGATAGAGGATGTAGAGGCACCACTACTTCCTCCAAAATTGATTGAGGTGGAGATTGATCATGAGCATTTATTAGTGGCCACATATATTGATGATGTAGGTGTTAATTAGAGTACATTGTATGGTTCTAGAGTCATTATTTAGTTGTAGAGTTTGGGGGAGTTATTGTACAGGGACCAACTAGAGGTACAAGTGGGTAATAGTAGGTTGATGATGTTGAGATGGGGGAAAGAGATGGGGATTAGAGGGATGTTCCATCTAGGTAGACACTCATCACAAAAAGAGACTAGTCGAGAGTGAAATTGTCCATAGCATAGGCATCCTTGGTAATGATGACATAGGAGAGGAATACTCTTCAAGGATAAGTCACTACTATTACTCAAGATAGAGATCAAGCACAGGGTCAAGCTACACTGATTTCAACTAAGAGAGATGTCTTAATAAAATTAGGAGGGTGGGCACCATCATGTCTATCACAAACCATCTATTTGACTAGTTATGTGGCCACAATTGAGGATCTCAAGTAATACAAGGAACTGATCTTTACTTGCCTTTAAAATGAGCCTTGATTTGGCAAGTATGTTATAGAGTGGGTGATGGGAGTGTGAGTCAATAGCGCTACACCTAGTTAGTGGGAAAAAATTTTAGGTGTAAAGAGAGCTCTGATAGATGGATAGGCTCTAGGGAGCAATAGCGCCCCAATACCATAAACTCTATGAGTCTCTCTTGTTGTATACATATGATTTGATACAAAACTATGAGCTGATGTAGTGAGATCTACATATCATTTTGAGAGACAAGGACATCATTATATATATGATTATTATTTTGATCATGATGTGTGATGTGATTATGATTGATGGATGTTGATTATGGTCATGGTTATGATGTGATGTTCTAATTTATGTTTATGATGATGATTTTATTTATGATGTTATTTGACATGGTTATGTTGTTTATCTAGAATTTTATTGTGAGTAGATATATGCTTAATTAGATGTTTGGAAATGTGAATTTTTTAAATTAATGAATCAATGTGATCTCTCATATAGATATATATGTGATGGATGACATATGTGGATGAATCATTTATTTAATATAAGATAATTATCAAATGGTTATAGTGGAATAAATGTGATTAATTGTGATGGATGTGATTGTTGATTAGATAGAGGATATGATATTTTGAAATATGAGATGGTGAATTTTATTTAAAATGTTTTCATGATTAAAAACACCTAATAAAATAATAAAAATCACAATCACTAAATAAAACACAAAATATTTGTTAAATGTTTTAATGATTTTAATTTTGTTGGATGAAGGTTGATGTAAAGATTAATTCTTAACATATAGATTAAGTATGGATAACAAAGCTATATGTAAGAAAAGAAAAGAAAGGTAAAAGAATCAACAAACAAGATTCTTAATGAAAGTATCAACAAGTAGGTATGTGAAATAAGAAAGAGATGCAATGCTCTATCATTGGTATGGACCAAAATAAGAGGAAGTTAGATTGGTATTATGAACATAATCCCTTCATATGCTTCTCATTAGTATTAGTTGGGTTGTTTAAAAAAATTCTTAATCACATAGTGTCAAGTAAGCTCAAGATCCCTTATTTTATAAAGTTGGAAAAGGGAAGATGGATGATAATGGAACCTTATTATGGGACTAGTTTGCATCTTCTATAGGTTACCAAAGAAATAGTATAAACAAGTTTATATCATATTTGGTATAGACTAATTGATGCAGGAAGTCTACTAATAAAATCAAATTGTAGCTTCCAAGTTTTTTCTTTTTTTTTTACTATGGGTCTTTTGATGCTTTGAAAGGTTGGGGAAGCTAATTAATGTGGGAAGATTCTAAGAAATTAGTTGCTTTGATAAATATTTGACCTAGCCATTCTTCAAGTGAGTGGTCTAAGTTTTATGATTTGTTTTAGGATTTTTGATAGTTGTCCTTCAAGGGAGTAGTCTACCTTATATTAATCAAATTTTAATTGTTGTGGCAATTGTCCTTCAAGGGATCAGTCTATAATGCTAGAGATGACCCATAGGATATATGACTTTATCTTTTCTCTTATAGACATAGACTTGCTTATATAATATTTAAGTGTTACCTTTATGCAAAACTAAAGCATAATAAGGTTGAAAAGTGATTGAGGGGATGATTAAAGAGACAATGATCATGGGATTCCATCCTATTAGGGATGAAAAGTATCCATGAGAATCATGTCATGGATAGTCATGGTACCCATATTTAGGATTAAGGCTAAATATGTGATATATAATCACATGATTTTATGTTTTAATCAATTTACCTTAAAGTGAGGGGATGAAGTTGAAAATATCATAAAATAAGGGATAAGTTTAAGTTAGACAAAAGGTGAGTTTGAGATTATTTAACAAAATAAAGGATGTAGATACAAAGCATTGAGAGGCTTAGATTATTATTTCCCTTTAAGAGATGATAAATAGTAAGCTTGTGATCTATACTTATTCATTATGATATAAGGTCTAAGCTGATTGAAAGCAAACTTTCCCATTTTTTTTCCCATATTGGTTACATGTTGATTTTCCTTTAAGATAAGGTCTTTGATATTGAATTCCCATTCTTTTAGGTGTTTATTATAAGTGCACTTGATTCATTCTTGATAGACATGAAGATGGCTAAGAGTGGTCAAACGATGTTCATCAAGTAGATCGAGTTGGGTTAAACATTCTTCATGATAATCATATTAAGAAATGATATCATGTAGGGATACATGAAGAGAGGTAATTTGGACTTTGAGAGGAAAGATAGCCTCATCTCCAAAGATAAGAGAGAAAGGGGTAGCACCCATAGGGGTTCAAATACTAGTATGATATGACCATAAGGTGAAGGGAATGTGTAAATGCCAATCCTAACCAGATGCATTAACCATTTTTTAAACATTTTGTTAGGGGTTTTTTTTAGAATATTCAATTTTTTCATTGGCTTGTGGATGATAAGGTGATGCGAAACTTGACTTAATACCAAATGCATCACAAATACCTTGCACTTTTTTATTTTTAAAAGATTTACCATTATTAGTGATAATTTTATGAGGAACATCGAAGCAAAAAATAATGTGATGGTTAATGAAATCAATAATCTTTTTGGATTTAGTTGAAACAAGGGGAATGAATTCCAGCCACTTGGTGAAATATTCTATAATAGTGATGATATAATGATGTTGCTATGAATAATGAGGGCTAATTTCACTAATGAGATCCAATCCCCACTACAAGAAGGGCCATAAATCCTTACATATTTGAAGACCATAACTAGGAAAATGATGAAAATTAGATTATTTTTGAGATTTAACACACTTCTTTACATAATCACAATAGTCTTGATTAAGGTTAGGCTAATAATAGCCAAAGTGAAGGATATGTTTAGTGATAGCTAGACCACTAAATTATCCCCCACAAATCCCATCATGCATTTCCTTGATAGCATGAGAGATTTCATGGCTACATAGGCATCGAAAGAGGTAGGCATTGAAAGAGGAGACCATCAAAGCCAAAATTGTTAAGAATTACCCCTAGTATGGTGTAATGAGAGGTACTTTTTATAAATGGTCTTTTACCATTGTGAGAGAGACTGAAAGGAATGATGGCTAGGTTGAGATAGTCAAAGATATACTTATATTAAAGATTGGGTTGGGCTTCCTCCACATTATAGATAAATAGAAAGTCTAATTTGGTATAAGATGGTATGACAAGATGATGGATAGTGACAAAGAATCTAGAATAAGAAGGTGTAGATGGGATTTGGGAAACAAGAGAGCTCATTATATTGGTCAACTTGTTCATAGAACACGAGGTGGCCTAGATAAGGTAATATTTAAATGATGTCAAGAGTACATCTACTAGTTGTTTATGCTATTGTAATATGTAATTTTTACATTAGTAAGAGCCATTGATTTAATTGACCATGAGTTGAGAATCACCAAAAATGTTGATCATTTTGAATCTTAAGGCTAAAATGGTTTGGAGACCTATCACTAGGGATTCATACTTAGCCATGTTGTTGGTATAATCAAAATCAATCTTAAAGGATAAAGGAAGAGGTTCACTACCAAGGGGAATAAGAACAATACCAACACCCCCACCATGTTGACACTTAAATCCATCGAAGAATATGGTCATATGATAAGTGATGTATTCTTGAGAAAGAGTCATGATGGACTCATCAAGAAGCTCAAGAGGAGAAGGTTAGTTGTTTGCTAAGGGTGCTTTGACCAATTGGTCAGAAATAACTTTCCCTTTAATTAAATTATATTGGAGGAACTCAATATTAAACTTAGATAAAATCATGAGCCACTTAACCATACGGTGATTTTGGTATGGATTAGAATGCATATACTTGAGTGGATCAGTTTTGATTATGACATAGGTTTTATGATTAGGAAGGTAATGGTGAAGTTTGAAAGCCATAAATACTGAGGCAAGGAAAAATTTCTTAGTATGTGTTGACATTGGAGATTGCACCCGGTGGCAGGAAAATGGGTTCTTGCCCTCTCTTCACAACATGGAAACTCCTCTCTCACCTATGGGATGGCAAAGCAGGAGAGGAGAGTCTCTAGGTATGGGCTAGTTCCCTCTGATGTATCTTGTTTGTTTCAGATAGTGAAAAAATACATATAGGCATATATATATATATATATATATATATATATATATATATATATATATATAAACTAGGGGGGATGAAAAGGGAAGAAAGTGCATGAAAACAAACTACTCTAAGGAGGTGATACACCAAAATAAAGGTGATATTTTCACTCCTACTCTCAGAATCGAACAAAGACCACAAACATACACTCAGACTCGGTAGGAAAACTAGGCTACAAGAAAATGGTAGGGAGGTTCTTATGAAAACACAGGAACAGAGACTCACCAAGATGCTACAGAATACATACTATAAATGACTTCCTCTGCTTTGTATCTCCAAAATGGAACTCTCCTCCTGTCACCTGCAGACAATGGCACCTTGTGGATAACTAGTGTGTTGGTGCTGGAACTATGAGAGCATTAAAGACAATGACTGGACACAACTCAAACACTCAAACATACACAAAAAATCTGACCAAGAATAGGTAAAAATAGTCTTTATAGATTTAGGTAGAAATTTCAACAGGGCTGCACCTTACAAAAATTTCAAAAAGATGTTTACAAAATGACAAGTATCAAATATATAAGGAAAGTCCAAGAGGCTCATTTGGCGCTCTTTTTTTACAAATGGTTGTTCATGAAAAGAAACAATCCGCTCAAAATATTAATGAGCCATGTGCTCTATTCTACTCGAAGTCTACATTCTTAATGTCAAGACGTGGTTGGTCCACCCATTAAATGTAAAATGAAGAAATTGTTTACATTCTTTAGCTGTTACATCTTCTCATGATCAATTCACTGTCACTATTTCACCTGCCAGAGTCTCTTCTTCAAATTGGCACTACTTGGACTCAACTATTTGCTTATTTCATGCATGTCCTCTTGTCTTTTATCAAATTTGTCTCTCTCTAACTTGTTCGGCCTACCAGGAATGAACTGTCAGCAGGTTACTGCATTCTGGACTCCTTGGCAATACTTTCTTGGCTGGAAACAAAGGCTATTTTATTCTGTTGAATTTGACGCTCATCTGACCGTCAAGCTTTGTAAACCAACAGATATTCCATCCTCTTGAAATTGATGGCTTTTCAAGCATTGTCACTTGAGATCCAATGGCTAAACTATTCTGTAAAATTTGACGTCCACCGAGACATCATCGGGTCCTGCTAAAGTGTCATCGGGTCCACATGGCATCCTCTCGGCACTTATCTTTTATTTTGTCATTAGAAGGTTGCATGGATAGCTGATAGCTCTTTGTCTTGTTTCATGGACTATCGTGGACCATTGTGGCTTGCTTGGATGGCTGTTGGGCCCTGGTGTTAAGCTTTTAAACGCGCCTGACCCTTTCTTGCTTTAGTAGTATATGTGCCCAACCTTTCGAAAAGGGATTTTGACTTGGACTTTCCCTTCAGCCAAAGGGCACTCCTTTGAAATGAACCTATTAAACTAAAAATTTGGTTCAACAGTTCAAGGTTCAACCATTGCACCCTGATTTCCCAATGAACCAAGCCGACGAACCTTTTCCATTCAACCCATTGAACTGAACTCTTGACATTGAACCAATTGCCTTAGACCGAGATGAACTAGGCTGAACCAATGAACTAGGCTTGAATAGAGCATGGACTTGAAGATGAGATTGAAACCTAAAAAATGACTGGCTTCAAAAAGCCAGAGAAGAAGTTGACCACAATTTTGCCATGGGGCAAAAATTGGTCAACAGATTGGTGACTCACAGGGGAAGCATGCCTACCATGCTTAGAGACCCAGTTGCCTTGCAAATCCATTGGGCATGGAGTTAGTAGTAAACCTTGAGAACCAACAATAGCTCTGTTATAACTTAGAACCAAAAAGTGCAGGCCCACCTCTGAGAAAAAACACATGCAAGACTATGAAAACTACTTGTGCAACAACACTTAGGAAAAAATAGGAAAGAAAATAGAGGAAAGTATGTACAGCAAACCCAAAAAGATCAGTGGCAATGCTTCAAATGTATCCCATTAACTGGGATACATAGTTCTTCACCATCAAACCTTGAAAGTTGGAACACATTGTGCTACTTGGACTGAGTAATCACATAAGGACTGCTCCATAGGGCATCGAATTTTGCATGTTTTCTAGGTTTAGCTCAATCTTTGTCCCATTTCAAGAAAATGTCTCCTTCAAAAAAATCTCTTGACAAAGACTTCTTGTTGAAGTGCCTTTTTACTTGCTGTTGGTGACTTGTCAAAGAAGCCATAGCTCAATCCCTCACCTCTTGGAGCTCCATTAGCTCACACAGTCTGACTTCCATGCTGGTCCCTTCTTCTAACTGTAGCTAATGGGTGAGATCCAATGCTGGCAGTTCAAATGAGATGGGAAGCCTGGCTTCCCTTCCATACATGAGTGTATATGGAGAATTTTTGATTGCTCTCTTTGGAGTAACTCAATCAGCCCATAGAGCTATCTTTAGCTTGGTATGCCAGGTTCTTTGATTGTCCTCCATAGTCCTGTTTATAATTTTGATCAAATTTTTGTTGGTGGACTCAGCCAGCCCATTTCCCTACAAATAATAGTTTAATGAAGTGCTGAGGTATATGCCATACCTCAGTGCCCATTCACTGGTTTTGATTCCCATAAAAGCCAAGGTGTTATCTAAGATTATGGTGGTTGGGACTCCAAATCTTATTACCAGATCTTCATAGAACTCCAGGACTGCACTCTCATTTGCCTCCTTTAAAGCAACTTCCTCTACCCACCTGGTGAAATAATTCGTGGTAGTCAATACCCTCTTGTGCCCAGCACTAGAGGGAGGATTAATCATCCATATAAAATCCAGGCCCCATTGCATGAATGTTTGCTCAACTTGAATGGGCTATAGAGGCATGGTAGCCAATTGCTATTTTCCATCAAAAAGTGCACACTTCTAGCACTTTCTCACCCATGCATGGGTGTCCTTGAAAAGAGTAGGCCAAAAATAGCCAGCTCTCATTATCTTTGCTGCTGTAGCTCTAGGAGTGAAATGACCACCAGCTGGCCCATCATGAAACTCAACCAGTATCCTATCAGCCTAATTGGGGTCAATGCATCTTAGGAAAACCCTGGAGAGATACTTCCTAAATAATACTCCATTAATTAGGACATAAGGAAGGGACTAAAGTTTAAAGTACCTTCTTCCAAATTTATCAAGAACCTGTGGACACTCACCTGTGAGAAGGAAATGATTCATGTCCAGCATCCAATCCTTCATGATAGCCGGTTCTTCTATAGTGGCTGCATCATGGATTAGCAAGTTGTTCTCCCCTTTATCTTGTTTGGAACCTATAGCCAACTATTTGCATAGACCTCTGCCCCTCACCAACTTGGTGATTTTAATGTCTACATCGTACTCCATCACGTTGGTGATCCATCCTGCCCTTTTCTCATTCAAATCTCGATTGGTCAAGAAATCCTTGATGCCAAGATGTGGGACCATAAGGTGGATCCTACTGTTAGATAGCATATACCTAAATTTCTTTAGGCTCCGCACTACTGCTAGGACTTGCTTTTCTACATACGTTTACCTAACTTTGAAATCCTCTAGTCCTTGGCTGAAGAAGGCGAGTGGCTGTTCAAGGTCTTCACCATTTGCTTTGGTAAGCATGGTGGATATCACTTCTTCATTATTGAATGTATAGAGGTTGAAGTCTTTACTGAAGTCGGGGCTGATCAGAGTAGGCGCCTAGGCTAAAGCCTACTTGACAGATTCAAAGCTATCCTTTCTTTGCGTTGTCCACTTAAATTCTTCACCTTTCCTCAACATAGAGGTCAGGGGATTAACTGTCTCAGCAAAATTTGGAATGAACCGTTGAATAAAATTTATCCTACCAAAGAAGCTCTGCAGGCCTTTCTTGTGCTTTGGTAGGGGCATCTCCAGAATGGAGCGAACTCTCTCAGGGTCAATAGATAAACCCTGCTTAGACACAATGTGACCAAGGAGCTTCCCTTCATGAATAGAAAACATACACTTCTTTGGATTAAGAGAGATGCCAAATTCCCTGCACCTCTCAAAAATCTACCTGAGGTGTTCTATGTGCTGGCTCGCTTCCTTGGAGAATATCATCATATCATCGAGATATACCAGTATGTTGTTATTTATCAAGCCATCAAAAGCCATGTCCATGGCTCGTTGGAACGTAGCACTAGCATTGGATAGCCTGAATGGCATCTTCTTATAGGCAAATGTGCCCCATTTGGAGGTGAAGGCTATTTTATACTGATCACAGCCTTGCACCAAAATTTGATTATAACCTGAATAACCATCCAGGAGAGAGAAATGCTTGCTACCAATAACTTTATGAAGAATTCGCTCCATGCTTGGAAGGGGATAATGATCTTTTAAAGAGACCTTATTAAGGTCTCTGAAGTTGACACACAACCTGATCTCCCCATTTTTCTTTCTAACAGGAACAAGGTTGGCCAGCCATGAGGAATGTTTAATTGGAAATATAATTCTAGACTCGATCAATCTGGCCAATTCTCTTTGCATGAGGGGCTCAATTGTAAGATTGATGGGCCTTTGCTTTTGTGTGACTGGTTTGGTGCCTTCCTCTAATTTAATGGTGTGCTAAGCAAGTCTTGGGTCAAAGCCCTTCAAGTCGCTATAATCCCATGCAAACAAATCAGCAAACTCTTGACACAACAGAATGAAAGCTCACTTTTCTTGAAATGTGTAGACCTTGCCAAGTTCCAGTAGCTTGTCCTTAAAGATTTCAAATTTTTCATAATTCTCCTCTTTGGTCATGATGCATGCTTTTTCATTTCTCAGTTGGTCATCTCCGTTGAAAATGATTTCAAGCATGACCAAACCTTTAGGGAGTTTATTGTTCTTCAACTGGACAATTTGATCTCCATACTGCTACTACAATTTCACCTGGTTGTGTATTGTGAACTCAGCTTCCTCCCAGAGGAAGAGAGCTATCTACTGGTCACTTTTGAAAACTTGCCAATCTACAATGTTATCTGGGATAGAGGGTCAAACTACCACTTTCAAGTGGCATAAACCACAATCTCAGCTTATTTCTCTTAAAACATCAAACTGAGCACCAATTGCTACCAGCCTCTCCACGTGTTTGTTCTACTCCCTGGGAATCGAGGCAATGTTGAAAGCCATGAAATCTTCCATCAAGTCCCATACCCTATGCTTGTAAGAATTCAGCAAGGAATTCTTTGCTAGATTTTAGCCCCTCACCTGATTCACAATCAGCTCGCTATCCCCCAAGACCTGCAACTCCTTAATCCCTCTTTTTCTTACACATTCCAGCCCATGGATCAAGGACTCATATTCTGCAACATTACTTGTGCAAGAGAAATGGAAATAGAAAGCTAAAAAATACCTCTCCTTTAAAGGGGAGACCAGCATTTCCCCACCTCTAGCGCCTACCAAACTTTTGGATCTGTCAAAATACAGCTGCCATAGGCCAAGGTCTGCTTATTCTGCCTTCATCAAATTTGGCATGAAGGCACCCTCTTCATGCATGCAATAGAATCCAAGGTCTGTCTCCTCTATAAACTTGTATGGATCATGTTCGAAGTTATCATTTCCCCACTCATCCAAGAGTAGGTCTATGACTCCTTCAAGAGCAGAGGATGGGGCTTGGTCTGTCTCGGACTCTTCTAGGTCGATGATTGTGTAACTGACATTTGATGCCTTGGGAGTATATGATTCTAGATGGTCCTTTTAGAGTGGCTCAGACTCAATTTTCACCTTGGTCCCATACTTGGTTCTGAAAACTAGATATGACCAATTTGTTGCTAGATAGCCACCTATTTTGGACGTGAAGTCCCTAGACTGGCACATTGCAAAAAATGGAGGAACATCTGCTACTACAATATCCTAGGGAATTGAGAAGGTTGGGCAAGCATGCAATGTCAAGTCTAAACCCTTCAAAATTCCAACTAGTTTTGTAGGTGTCCCATCTAGCTACAGGACTCCCTTTTTCATTTCTTCATACTTCAGTCCCATCTTATCAGCAATGCACTTGGGCATCACTAAGGTGTTGGCCCCGCTATCAATTATGCAGTTGTGCACCAAGAAGTCCCCAATGATCAAGGATACGTAGAAAGGGGGAATCTTCTCTTCCTTCTTTACCTGTTCTGGAGGGGCAGGCTGTCCATTTGTCATCAAGACATTATCCATGTTTGCTGGAATAACTTGTTGATCCAGCTTATGTAATTCTTTCTTCAACACGTCCTTCTATCCTAGAAGAGACAATGAATCCCACAAAGAGATGCTCACATGCAACTTCTTCATCTGGTCCACTATATTGACTTGGGGACTTCCTCCCTTCACATTTTCTTTTAGGTTGATCCCAACTGGAGCTATAGGCTAAGGCGCTAAAGGTGCAAACAGCTATTTGGAAATTGGGGCCCTTTGAAATGAGTGTGATGGAGGAGGTGTAGCTGCTGCCTGAGTGGTAGCTTTCACCTCTTCCACTACTCTCCTCTTAAATCTTGTATTGGCTACAACACAATCAGATTGATTATCTATAGCGCCCCCATAGTTGATTGCACAAAACTCAACCTCTTCATAATTCATAAGAGCAAAATCTGGCTAGGCCTAATTGCTACTCATGTGGGGTTGAGCTGGAGCCTCAAAAAACTGGGAAAGAGCAACAGCCTGATTTTCTTAATTTTGGAAATAATTCACCATCTCATTATGTGCATCACCTATTCTTAACCATATCCCATGGTCGAATAGCTAGGCTGCTCTTGTACAAGATTATTTTGAATAGGCACTATGGCCTTAGATGATGAAGAGGGACCGGTGTTGTAATTTTGAAATGGCCTGGTTGTAGTGAGCTGCCCTTGACCTTGATTATAATTTTGGAAAGGGGGTCTTGGGGCTTGACCATAATTTTGGTACCCTTGGTTTGGTCTGTTGCCTTGAGCATGTTGCTGCCTTTTAATGGCAACGATTTTGTTGGTCACGGCCTACAACATACTCTTAACCTCATGAAATTCATTCAACGGGGCAGCAGGTATTTTTTTGATGGCAGGCAGAGTAGCCAATGTGGGAGCAGGGGCCTGAATTTAAGGTGGCACTTCTGGGAAAATTGGCATGTGGGGTCTAGGGGCTATTTTCCCAGCATGTATTAAACAGTTCTCTACTGTTATGGCTATGTCATAAGCAACATGCAATATATGCCCTCCCATAGATTGTATCATTCTGCAATACCACTATTTAATGCTTTCAAGTAGTATAAAAAAGCATAGCTGAGAGTCAGCCTTACCAGGATGGGAATCCTTTGCCAGGTCTTCTGAAACCTTGTGTTAAAGTCTTGCATATATTCGTGTGGAGCCCTCTGAATGGTCGTCAACTGCTCAACAAGCGAGAGGTCATCACGTTTTTCCCCAAAACAGTCCATTAGCTGAATACCGAGCTCATTCTAGGAATGGATTGAATTCACAGGCAAGGTCCCATACCAGTCAAGAGCCTTGCCCTTAAGAGACAAAGCTAACAGTCTAATGGCAATGTTTTCTTCTGTTATATTATGAATATTGCAAAGGTTAGAAATGTTCTTGATGTGTTCAATGACTGTAATGGGTCCCAATCCATCGAAAAAAGGTACATTCTTTAGAGCTACCCCTGGAATTGGGTCATACTGTGGGAGGTTCAAGGGGCTCTCACCATGAAAGGCTGCAAATGGCAAAGCCATAGCTAGGATGGGGCGTAATTGAGGCTCTATTGTAACTGTCTTTTATAATAGGTCTAGGAGGGTGAATTTTTGGATAAGGATGAGTCTTCCTAAACCTTAATCTTTTAGCAGAATTTAGAGGCAATTTAATGAATTCAAAAGGAAGCCTTTTTGAAGTAGACTTAGTGGTGACTTTAGGCATAGAAATTTAAGACACTGGTCTTAACATGGAAAATGAAGCTCTTACCATTGGATTTGCCAGATGCTAGGAAATATTGAAATGGCTATGATAGGACCAACATCAATCCTAAAATCTTACTGCGTTATAAACTTGGGTCCCATCGGGCATGCTAAAACTATTAACATTGGAGATTGCACCCGATGGCAGGAAAATGGGTTCTTGCCCTCTCCTCACAACACAAAAACTCCTCTCTCACCTGTGGGATGGCAAAGCAGGAGAGGAGAGTCTCTAGGTATGGGCTAGTTCCCTCTGATGTATCTTGTTTGTTTCAGACAGTGCAAAAAATACATATAGGCATATATATATATATATATATATATATATATATATATATATATATATATATATATATATATATATATATATATATATATAGCTACATAAATTGGGGGGGATGAAAAGGGAAGAAAGTGCATGAAAAAAAACTACTCTAAGGAGGTGATACACCAAAATAAAGGTGATATTTTCACACCTACTCTTAGAATCAAACAAAGACCATGAACATACACTCAGACTCGGCAGGGAAACCAGGCTACAAGAAAATGGCAGGGAGGTTCTTATGAAAACACAAGAATAGAGACTCACCAAGATGCTGCGGAATACATACTGTAAATGACTTTCTCTGCTCTGTATCTCCAAAATGGAACTCTCCTCCTGTCACCTATAGACAATGGCGCCTTATGGATAACTGGTGTGTTGGTGCTGGAACTATGAGAGCATTAAAGACAATGACTGGACACAACTCAAACACTCAGACATACACAGAAAATCTGACCAAGAATAGGTAAAAATAGTCTTTATAGATTTAGGTAGAAATTTCAGCAGGGCTGCGCCTTACATAAATTACAAAAAGATGTTTACAAAATGACAAGTATCAAATATATAAGGAAAGTCCAAGAGGCTCATTTGGCACTCTTTTTTTACAAATGGCTATTCATGAAAAGAAACAAGCCGCTCAAAATATTAATGAGCCATGTGCTCTATTCTAATCGAAGTCCGCATTCTTAATGTCAAGACGCAGTTGGTCCACCCATTAAATGTAAAATGAAGAAACCGGTTACATTCTTTAGCTGTTGCATCTTCTCATGATCAATTCACTGGCACTATTTCACCTGCTAGAGTCTCTTCTTCAAATTGGTGCCACTTGGACTCAACTGTTTGCTTATTCTATGTGTTTCCTCTTGTCTTTTATCGAATTTGTCTCTCTCTAACTCATTTGGCCTCCCAAGAATGAACTGTCGGTAGGTTGCTACATTTTGGACTCCTTGGCAATACTTTCTTGGCTGGAAACAAAGGCTATTTTATTCTATTGAATTTGACGCTCATCCAACCATCAAGCTTTGAAAACCAATAGATATTCCATCCTCTTGAAATTGATGGCTTTTCAAGTGTCGTCGCTTGAGATCTAACGGCTAAACCATTTTGCAAAATTTGACATCCATTGAGACGTCATCGGGTCTTGTTAAAGTGTCATCGGGTCCACATGGCATCCTCTCAGCACTTCTCTTTTCTTTTGTCATTAGCAGGTTACGTGGACAGCCGACGGCTCTTTGTTTTGTTTCATGGACTATCGTGGACCATCGTAGCTTGCTTGGACGGCTGCCGGGCCCTGGTGTTAAGATTTTAAACATGCCTGACCCTTTCTTGCCTTAGTAGTATATGCGCCTGACCTTTTAAAAAGGGATTTTGACTTGGACTTCCCCTTCAGCCGAAGGGCACTCCTTTGAAACGAACCTGTTGAACCAAAAATTTAGTTCAATGATTCAAGGTTCAACCATTGCACTCTGATTTCCCAATGAACCAAGTCGATGAACCTTTTCCATTGAACCCATTGAACTGAACTCTTGACATTGAACCAATTGCCTTAGACCAAGATAAACTAGGCCAAACTAATGAACCAGGCTTGAACAAAGCATGGACTTGAAGATGAGCTCGTAACCTAAAAAATGACTGGTTTCGAAAAGCTAGAGAAGAAGTTGACCACAATTTTGTTAGGGGGAAAAAATTGGTCAACAGTATGGGTGTACCAAGTTTCATACTCTATAAGAATTCAAATTATGTAATAAATGGCTTTCTCTTTATGCTAATCATATAGATGTTGAAGCATGGCCCCGAGGGAATAGTCGATGGTGGAAATGTAAAGGTAGAAAGGTTGGTTCCTATTTTAGAGGAATAAGGATAGGTAGATAAAGAATATATTCCTTAAGTGATTTAAATGCCTTTTGATAATATTTTTCCCATTTAAAGGAGACATATTTCTCAAGGAGGTGATAGAAAGGTTGGCATCTATCAAATAGTTGAGAGATGAAATGGTAAATGGATTGGATCTTCCCCTACATGCTATGGAGTTGTTTAAGGTTGGTTAGTCAAGGCATGTTGAGGATTTCCTTGACTTTAGTGAGATTGACTTTAATTCCATGGAGAGAGATAATAAAGCATAGAAGCTTTCCTAACAAGACCCCAAGATGCACTTTTTGGGGTTAAGGCAGACATGGAAATGCATAATACATTGAAGATAACCTTTAAGAATGCCAAATGATCTTTATGACATTTATATTTCCCAAAAAGGTCATCTATGTAGTCTTCAATGGTTTAATGAATAAGTTCATGAAAGATATAAGTTATGGCACATTGGTAGGTTTCACCAATGTTCTTAAGACCAAAAGGCATAACCCTATAGTATAAGGTTCCCCATGGGGAGATAAAAGTAGTTTTATGTTGATCCTTAGGATAAATTAAGATATGATTGTATCTTGAGAACCCATCCATAATAGATAGCATCTCATGGCCAACAATAAGATCAACAAGCTAGTCGATGCTTGGTAAAGGGAATTTATTCTTTTGGTAAGGGTAAGATCATGAAAGTCTATGCAAATGTAAAATTACCTTGTTACTCTAGTGATATGGATGAAATCTGAGACCCACTGGGGATAGTCAATAGGTTGGATGAAATTGACAGATAAGAGGTGTTGGATATCTTCTTTGACAAGAAGGGTTATACAAGGGTGCATACTATGAAAATTCTACCTAACAAGCTTGGCATCGAGGTTGGTAATGATGTTATGGATAACTATGGTGGGATCAATTCCTGGCATGTCACTATAAAACCAAGCAAGTGTTATGATATGGTATTTAAAAAAGGAAAAGAGTTATTAATGCTCTAAGGAATCTAAGGATTGGATGATTTTGAGAATATGAGGGCTATATTGAATACCCAATTTAACATCCATGGTGGATTTTTTCAATATGGTTGAGGTATCAAGAGGGAGAGATTTTAAAATAGAAGAATCTTATAAACCAAGATAGGTGAGAAGGGAATCATCATCTTGATATTGAATAGTATTAATGGTAGGAGAACCATATTCTACCATTTTAGGATGATTCAAAGGAATAACCATGGTTTACCCATCCTTTTGATAATTTAGGGGTCCTAAACTAATCATGATAATGAAAAAAAAATTAGAAGGAATCATTTTGATATCCTTAGATTTCGATGGGGAATGGGTTGGTGAGGATGGACTTTCTTCCTCAATGATGGTGATGGAGGGTGGGATGGTTCTTATAGTTAAATGAAACTGAGACCAAATATTTCATGAGGTTTCTAAGTTTTGCATGGTAACAACTTGTGTGGTCCATGATCATAGTATCCTAGACCAAATCCCTTCCAAGAACACCTATGGAGGTATATCTTGGCAAACTTTAGTTTATCCAAGTATAAATTAGAGGTGAATGGTTTAGGAGAAGAGGAAGTAGCTATAGAGAAAAGTGGTTTATCAAGTCCCCCATAAAAAATATTAGTTTGGAAATTAAGAGGCCTAAAGGGAAGAATGGTTATAATATTATAATCATAGCTAGGGATTTGGTCAAGACTTCTATACTCTTGGGGAGTAGGGAAGGCATCTAAGGTCAAGATGATACTCCTGAAGTGAAAGATGTTGGAACGTTGATTCCAAGGGGTCATTTGTGGAGATTTGGGTGAAAGGTATGGATGAGATAGTGGAAGATTGGTGGGTGGAAGAGGAAGAGGATTCATCATTAGTTGGTGGAATTTTAGTGGTTGAAATAAGGAGAACATCATTAGTCTATTATGTCATGTTGCATAATGCAAAAGGACTTGGGTCAACTTGTATCATAACAGCTTGACCCTGAATCTCAAAATTGATGCACCAATGTAAGGTAGATAACACACAACCCATGAAATGGATCCATAGGTATCTTAGTAAATTATTATATTAGAACTCATCTTCTACCACATAGAAGATTTCTAGAAGAGTGTGAGGTTTTAAATGAATATGGAGGATGATTGTCCCTAAGGTTGTATCCATCATATCATTGAAAGATCAGAGCACCACTATGGTTTCTAACATGATATTCTCTATAAATTTTAATTGGTCATATGCATGAGAAGAAATAATGTTAATGCTAGCTCCCCCATCAATCATCACCCTCTTGGTATAGGATTGGTTGATGTAGGTAGTAATGAAAAGGGGAAGATCCAAATCATCAAGATGAACAAGGGGTATATCTAAATCCTTGAAGGTTACAATGGTGAAAAATTAAAGAGATATTATAAAGGCTACTAGAGGTTGTGGATCTTTTAGTTGAACCTATATGGACTGCAAGGCCTCCATCATTACTTGGTAGTGATGGGGTGAGGTATTTATTAGCTCATATATCATAATCTTCACCAGTGTTTGGTGAAGTTGATTTAGAAATACTCTTTGGATTGACTCAGAGGGATTAGATTTGGAGGTACCCAAGATATAAAAATTGGGTTTAGGTGAAGGTGTTTGGGCTTGGTTGGGTGTCTTAGTGGTGGAAGAAGAGTATGTCCATGGAATGGACACCTTTGATTTCCCTTTGTCCTTTTGTTGGGCTTGTGATAGATTGACCACATGAATAGTATGGATTTGGGGAGGAGTTAGGCTAATGAACTGCTTTGGTTCCTCCTCACTCTTAGATGAGAGTGTGGGGGTAAGTAGGTTTGGGGTGGTTACTTATGGTTTTTGGATTTGTGGTGGGCTTATGAGAGGTTCTTCTATCAATAAGTCATCCTCATCACATAGTTGGTGGATTATGACTTGGAGAGATTTTTAGTTTTCTATATAATGTCTTTACATCATATGGTGTGAAAAAACCAAATTATCATTAAACTAGGATGTGTAGATACCTAAAATTGGCCATCGATAACCTCCAACCAAGCTTTTGACCAATCTCCACCAAAATGCACAATTTGGCCTAAAAACACTAAAGCATGCTAAATAATGTGAAATTGACATATTAAAATTCCAATGTTGGCTAGGGTATCCATAAATGTGGTAATGCAATTTACGGGCCAGCTAACTTTGATCAGATCATTCTGAGTCAAAATGCCAATTTTGCACCTAGGTGCTCTGGATTGATATTTCCTATCAAATCTTATACACAAGATACGTGTCTTTGTTATTTTTTGCTGGTAACATCATAAATGGTAATACAGTTCTAACACATATGAAATCACCTTCCAATTCTAATTCAGTCAAAATTTGAACCAATAATAAGACATTCTAATCAATTTGAGTAATTTATACAAAATGTGCTTAATCATGCTTAAGAGATAATTAATCCAAGTTAGAGCCTAATTAATAATTCCATGTAAAATTGTTGAATACTTTTTTTGGAAATGAATATTAAATATCTACATCATCAAGTGACCTCATTTCTTGGGAAGACATCCCTAGGCCATAAATGCCACAAATATCAAGATTCATGCCCTCCATGCCTTATCAATGCCTTCCATGATGCCCTCCATGCCTCTTAATTTCTCCTTCTTCTAATGTCATGATGAGGATAATTAAAAACTTAATTCTAAAAATTAAATTAATCTTCAACCACACATCTCAATCTTGAGATGGATGGTTCAGGTTGATTTTATACATTCTCAAAAATCTATGAATAGAGAGGCCATGAACATCATTTCTAAGTTATTTTGGTGCAAAGTTATTATGCTTAAATATCTTCAAAGACATGATTATGCAAATTTATAATGCCAAATTAATTCTAATCCAAGCTAAGCTACAAGCCAAAGGTGCTAAGGAGAGGTGGAGGTAGCCAAGCTTCCATTGCCAAGGAATTCATGAGCACAAGCCAAGCAAGCCACCACTACAAAAGAATTTGGAGCATCCAAGGAAGGTGAAGGAATTCTTGTGTTTTATTCCATACTTTTTAGTTGTGTTTGTCATTTTTTTTTGTTAACTAAGCTCTCCCTAGTGTCTAAGCCTAGAGAAGTTATGCTAGTTAGTGTGGTTTTTTCATTTTGTTTTCATTTTGGAACTAACATGATACTAACCATCCTCTCTTGAGTAAAATTCCTAGATCACATAATGGCATGCTTGGTGGTACTAGATGCATCTCACACCTAAAAAAGATCATTTTACAACTCTAAAATATTCATTTGGACCCTTATAAATCTTGTAAATTGATTTTCTAACTTTATTTTGCCATTTTTGTTTGCCACGATATTACATAGTAACTAACATTAGCACGTAAGACCGACATCTGTTACATAGCTTAACTAATGTTGGTTATTAAATCTAACATCAGTTAGATACTTATCAAGATGGTCACATTAGTATAATTGATGTTAGTTAGATAACTGACATTGGTTAGCCAAAGTAGCCGTTGTTGGTTATATATAACCAACGTCAGTCACTATGTTTTTCTTAAAACATAAACCTAAGATCTATTTTTCAAAAGTTCATTTTTTCAAACCAAAAATATATTCAAATATAAAGAACATGATAACATTTTTCTATAGGACCAAGCTTGATATTTGTTAAAAACATGATTTAGATCACCTTTTGCAAGCTTAAAAATTAATTAGGAAATTTGTTTTGGTATTTAACAAAAAATTTAGATGTTTATGGTGAATGTTTTCAAATTTTGCAACTATGTCCAAGGGGTCAAATGAACACCACCTCATTTTCCATTTGGGATTAAAAATTAACTCACCTTTTTAAGTTTTTGTATTTACTTTATTGTTTAAGTTAAATTTTTGTTTGGAAAAAAGAGGAGTGTTGCATGTATGCTCTTCCATTTGTACCCTTTAGGAAAACCTTGGAATCAAAAGCACCATTCCTATTACAAAAATCCCTATCTAAGGCTTAGAAAGAATGTAATCTAAAGCACTCCCCCAAAACTCATCAAAATTGGGTGACTTTGAAAATGACCCTAAAGTCTCTCTCTTAGTCTTTTATTTCTATTCAAACTTGGTTTGTGAGGGGGATGCCATTATCTCCTATGATTTCTTTAGGGAAGCTTTGACCCAAGGTTTCATCTCCTATCATTAACTTCACTTACTCCTTTTGGGTTTCACACAAGATGTATCTACATTTGGACATCACACTACACAGCGAATAGTAGGATGTAGTGGCTGTAAAAAGGACTAGACATTTTTACAACTAGCCAATGTTGTGGTCACCCAATTTTTTGTACTTATCTTTTGCATCATTTGATGTGAAATTAATCATGTAATTGATTCCCCTATAAATTTTTGAAATATTACTAGTTTATTCAACCCCACATTGACATACCCTTGCTAAGATTTGGATGATTATACTTAGTGTATTTTGGTAATTTTTGCTTGGTATGTTTTGAGACTAAAACTTGTTTGTTTGTTCATAAAGCCATGTCAAAACCAATTTGTCTATACGTCACTCTTTTTTCGAAAGAGGCATTATGCTATCCATTTTACACCATACTTGTGCCTTGAAATTTTTGCTAAACTTGTTTGTGTGTGTGTCATTTGAGTTGTGAAGGGTAGTGTTATGCTGACCAAATTATGTCAAAACATTTTGAGCCTTTTAAGACTTTGAAACATAACATTAACCATACTATTTGAGCATGCTTATTCCATCAGGCTGCTCAATTTTTTTCAAGACTTATTTAACCTTGTGATAAAAACCATTTGTTTCAAACCATGTCATATATACCATTTGGACCTTTGTCTTGTGTTGTCATGTTATCTAATCTTGTCTAGCTTATTTGGTCAAATCCTAGTTTTCACCATTGAGTTTTCAATTAGCCTTGTCAAGTTTGGATTCAAACACTAATTGATTTCTATTTAGGTCTCAATTCATGGGGCTGATACACAAATCTTTCTCTTTTGGGTTGCATAACTTCGGTTAATTGATTACCCAAATTTGAAAACTATTGATGGTTTGTTTGTTCAATGCCTATCCTCATCATTTTTTGTGCTTTTATTTGGTAAGACATAGTCTTTATTCAAAGATCCTTTTGTCTTATGCCTTATGTCAACTTATCATGTTTATGTTTGATTCTGTCCGTTGGATTTATGTCAAAGTTGCTTCCAAACTTGTTAGATTAAATCAAATCACATCAGCCTTTGTTTCAAGTCTAGATTTTGATGCCATTTGGATAAAACTCCTAGCACATGCCTATTTTTTTAATCCTATCTTTTGAATCCGTGTTTGGAAAAAATAACTAGTAACTCAACTTTTCCCTTTCCTAGTTTAGACCTTGTTTGGATTACTTTGACCTAGACCTTTGGCATACCAATTTTTATTCAGATGCTTGACCTTTTATGTGTATGACATTTGATGTTAAATGTTTGATGTTAGAATGTTTTATGCCAAGTCTTAACACAAACCATTTTGGAGATACAACTCCACTTTCAAACCACATTTGGAGATACAGCTCCACCCCTTTGACCATGTTGGACCAAGTTTGAACCATTTGTCCTTTGGATCATTTTTCAGAGTTTGTAGAACTCTAGGCCTTTTTGTTTTTAGATATTTCATCATTTATGCAGATATGTCTAGCTACACTTATAGTGGAGTCATGTAAAATCCAACTTACAATATGATGGCCACACAAAATCCAACTAGGAACCCCTATAGAGAAAGATTTTCTAAGGAGATTTATTATTCTCCCTACAATACTCCATATGGGGAACACAGTCAAAATCCAAAAAATCCAAATCGAGACCTTGATTGGCATGAAAAAGGTTTATGAGAAAGAATTTAAATACCCAACTACAAATAATGTTGTTTGGGATACAGATACGTACCCTTTTTACAAAAATCAATACATGGAACACAGTTAAGAACTAGCTTATGAGCCAATTCATGATTGGGATGATATGGTTTATGAGAAAAACTTGGATGCTTTGACTTATACAAGTAATAAGGCTCCACCACATCATACCATTTCTATTCTAGGACCATAATACCTAACCATTTATATACCAAGACCTCATCCTTTAGTTTGTGTGACTAATCAAGCTCCACAATGCCCCTTCATCATTCCAGGACCTAGTCTTTTGGCTTGTGTGAGCAATCATGCTCCACACCACCCTATCATTACCATCTTAGGACTTTGTCCTTTAGCTCATACAAGAAATAATTATTTCCAAGGCCCTACCATTATCCAACCATAAGTCATTCCTCATCCATTACCAATCCCATCCAAACCTCACCCAATCCAATACTTTAAAGACCAAGCTATGTTCAAAATTGGTATTTTCCAACTCATTGGAAACCAAATCCAATAAAATCAACCAATCGAAGATGTTTTTATTGAACCAACCACTTATGATAATTCAACTTGTGATGAATCACCTGTTGATCCTATATTAGTTGTCAAATAATCTCACACTTATGAGCCAGTCTTTGTCAAGTCACTTCTTAATGATTATAACTGCCTTTGGGGAAATCATTACCTCAACCATGTGCCTATTTTTCAAGATCCTCCTATTGATAAGCCAATCTCTAAGGAGTTTTCTCTTAAAATTTTTTCCATCCTAGAGGATTCCTACTTTGACAAACCAATTTTTGTGGAGCCCATTATGCCATCATAGGCCGTTACTTATCCAAAACCAAATATTCAACAAGACATCATTATAATAGAGTACCCATCAGATGAAGAATAAGAGTTAAAGTCAGGTTCTATTCTTGAATTGACATCAAATTTAACATCATAATTAGAATAAACATCAGTCTCAATATCAGATTTAGAGTCCCTTAAGTTAGAATCAGATTCAGAGTCCCTTAAGTTAGAATCAGATTCAGAAGAAGAATATGTTTATGGCTATTACAACATTAGCTATGCATGCCTTGCAGATCAATTTGAATACATTTTTGATCTTTCTAAAGTTTTTTAGGAGGATTACTTCAATTTTGACACAATTTATCCTAGTATATTCTATAAGGATTGTGCATCCCCTCCCCATTCCATTACCATTCCATAGGCCATTGCCATCAACCAAAATAGCCATATCATTGACATTCCATCTCCCATAAGTGTCGATTGGGATAGATAGAATCACACTTTATTAAACTGCATCCATTGCAACATAGTAGTTGAGAAAGACCAAGGAGGCTAAAAACACATTCATATAGCAGAAGAACACTCTCTTAGTGAAACCTTTTTGGAGGTGGTAGGGGATAATCAAAGTCACAACTCAACATCTTCTAGTGAAACTTGTTAAAAAGTGCTAGAAGATAATCAAAGTCAAAATTCAACATTCCTTAGTGAAACCTTCTTGAAGGTGCTATAGGACAATCAAGACAACTTCATTGGTGAAAACATATTTGAAGGACCAACAACTAAGTATAAAAGTTTTTCACTACTTGATGAAGACAAAATCAAAGATCAAATCAAAATAGCTTCCTATTTATAGCCTAATCAAATGGTAACTACTCTCAAGATCAAACAATAGAAAAATCTAGTGGTCCTATCGAGAGAACAAGTCTTTGGCCCTACCACAACCAAAGTTATGTTGAATCTGACATCAACAATGTTACGTGTGATTGAAATTCCCGATCTTCATTTATTTCCCTACCATTCCACATTCCATTATCATCTACCATTCCATTTCATAATCAAACCTACCATCCATTATTTATCCTTATTTACCATCCATGGCTACACTTGTATTTATAGAGGATACAAAGATACCTTATCTCAACACTCAAAGGAATTAGAATTAATGGCCAATGAAGATCACAAAAGCATTCTCAGCAACCAATTCTGCATCAAGTTTTTGATAGAGTAGTTATTCAAAGGAGGTGTGGGATAACAATTAACATGATCAAGTATTATATTTGTATCATTTTTTGATTATGATGTGCATCTCCATCTCAATAATAAAAATAGAATCATATGCCATTTACCACACCAAAGATACTAATATGTACCATACCATTTCACATTTTCATGTCATTACCATTATTACATATCCTTTTTCCATTATCAAAGATCCTATCCATAACCCTAAAACTTGGGGGTAACCCTCCTATAATTTTAACCCAATTATCAAACCATCATTATCTTAAGCATAACCATACCATCCTATCATTCCATTCCTATCTAGACCAAATCATGTTTTTTGTCATCCTATCCAATCCTATTTTGATCTTGGTTCTTTTGGTTCTTCCCACACCTTTGTGTGGGGATTCTAATAAAATTTCATTAATTAATCAAGTATATGTTTAAATGATAGTCTATGAAATTAGTGTGACAATTGATTTGGAAAGATATCTTTCATCTTATCATGTTTGTTTATGTGAGCCTGATTATAATTGCCTATGGGCAAATCAGTGTCTCACTAGTCTTGCTACTAATTATAACCACATATGGGAAAATTAGTATCATTTACCTATGTTGTTGTATCCTATTTATAACCACATATAGGAAAACTAGGGGTAACACTTGTTTATCATGCATTGCCACATCACATTGCCATTACTATTTTCATTTGACTAGCTATTTTCTAGATTTGAGAACTTGTTGGGACATAGTTGATTTTTTTCACCTTTTGTGTGGATAGAATTACTATGACTTGAGGTCATTTTAGGACTATGTGGGTCAATATAAATTCATGTTGAGGTCACCTCAGTCCCCCTTTCCATACACTCTCACCATTTTGTAAGCAACCTAAGCCAAATGATCTTCCCATTTTGTGAGCAGGTATCTTGTCATTCTCTAATGAGTTAAGATACCTCAAAATTATAAAAAACATTCAAATATTTCAAAAATCTAAAAATATTTGTCCTATCTAAGCTTAGTCAGTTATCCTCAATCCACCTTATTAGGGCATTATCATTGTTAAGATGATTTATTTTAATTTTATTTTCAAGATTTCTATTTGTTTGTTTATTTTAGGTTTTTTGTTTGTTTGTTTGTTTTATTTGATTTCCTATTTATTTGCTGTCAGCACTATTGCCTTGACTTAATCTATATGCATTCATTGGGTGATTCCTTGAGCACATTATTCTTGAGTCCTTCCATATTTATATGTCAACATTGTCATCATGGTTTTTATCATTGGTGCATTGTTTTTGAATGTTTATTGGATTAAGAGTTAGTCCTTATGCATTTTTTGGCCAAGTCTTCATGTTGTTCTATCATGATGCCTGCTGTCACATGCTACATAAAAAATCAGCTTCATGAAGGTCTATAATCAATGGAACCATAGAAGTTTTTTTTTGGTACCTTATCAAATCCTTCCATCTCACCCTTTATCAAATAAATCAAATGACCATTCTAGTTGTATCATTGCTAATCAAGATGAGCATCTCCTCATTGGTAGGTACAATTGAATCATTCACACTAATCAATCTTATTTATCTATTTCATCACTTTGTACCCAATCATATTTAATATATATTCTAGGTTATATCCTTGAGTTATGATTGATAATCATTCATAACTAGGGAAAATTTATATTTAGCCAATATAGGTCCTCTTAATGATTATAACCACCTATGGGCAAATCATTATTTTGACTTTTACTCTTGATTATAACTACTTTTGGGCAAATCAATATCATTTTTACATCAATGCATGAAAGAAATTTAATATTTGAATTAATATCAACCATGGATTAATTCCACCTTTCTTCTTGTTTATTTTTAAGGGATCATCCATCAACAAATATGACAACCACTCCCTCAAGAGGGCATCATCATAGGATTCTCAAAACCATTTGGAACTTTTTTCTTCAACCATCATCTTCTTTTTGGCATACATGCCATTTCTCATTCTTTGAGAAGACATTGATTTGACTATGGTTTTCAACATCTTCCTAAATAGGGGTAAATTGTAGACACCTAAAACCAGCCATCGATAACGTCAAACTAGGCTTTTGACCAATTTCTACCAAAATGCATAATTTAGCCTAAAAACACTAAAACATACTAAATGATGTGAAAATAATATATTCAAGTGCCGATATTGGCCAGGGTATCATTAAATGGGCCAACTAACTTTGATTAGATCATTTCGAGTCAAAATGCCTATTTTGAACCTATGTGTTTTGCATTGATCTTTCCTATCAAATATTCTACATAAGACACATTCCTTTATTAATTTTTGTTGGTAACATCATAAATGGGAATATTGTTCCAATGCATCTAACATCACCTTCCAATTCTAGTCCAGTCAAATTTTGGACCAATAACAAGACATTCTAATCAATTTGAGTAATTTGTGCATAATGTGCTTAATCATGCTTAAGAGATAATTAATCCAAGTTGGAGCCTAATTAGAAATTCTATTAAAACTTGTTGAATACTTATTTTTGGAAATGAATATTGAATATATACATCATCAGGTGAACTCATTTGTTTGGAAGACATCCCTAAGCCATAAATAACACAAATATCAGGATTCATGCCCTCCATGCCTCATCAATACCTTTCATGATGCCTTGCATGCCTATTAATTTCCCCTTATTCCAATGTAATGATGAGGATAATTACAAACTTAATTCCAAAAATTTAATTAATCCTCAACCACACATCTCAATCTTGAGATGGACAATTCAAGTTGATTCTAGACATTCTCATAAATCTATAAATAGAGAGGCCATTAACATCATTTCTAAGCTATTTTGGCACAAAGTTATTATGTTCAAATATCTTCAAAGACATGATTATGAAAAATTATAATTCCAAATTGATTTCAATCCAAGCCAATCCATAAGCCAAAGGTGCTAAGGAGAGATGGAAGTAGCCAAGCTTCTATTGCCAAGGAATTCATGAGCAAAATCCGAGCAAGCCACCACTACAAAAGAATTTAGAGCATCTAAGGAAGGTGAAGGAATTATTGTATTTTATTCATTACTTTTTAGTTGTGTTTATCATTTTTTTTTGTTAACTAATCTCTCCCTAGTGTCTAGGCCTAGAGATGTTATGCTAGTTAGTGTGTTTCTTTCATTTTGTTTTCATTTTGGAACTAACATGATACTAACCATCCTCTCTTGAGTCAAATTCCTATATCATAGGATGGCTAGGGACTAAGTGGATCTAATGGTTTTATAGGAGTAAAATTCAAGTAAGAATCTTGGATCATCCTTTTCAATATGGTAGAATATGATTCTAACAAAGGTGGCAAGGGAATCGTGGTTTTGGCTTTGATATTTGAGGTGGAATCCTTCTTAGGAGTAGGCTTGGTAATATGAGCTTTGGGTGATGAAATTTTCTTGGTGGGTGGAATTGGGCTAGTTGTTTTAGAAGTTAGTGGATTTTGGGTAGATGATTTATAGGTTAATGGCTTAGAGGTAGATAGTTTATAAGTGGAAGGTTTGGTAGTAGATAGTTTAGAAGTGGAAGGTTTGGTGGAAATAGGTGGAGGTGTGGCTAGGAGTGGAGGTGTAGATAAAATCAGATATTGGGTTTGGGATTTCTTTTTGATTTTTGGACTCTTAATCAAGGTATATGGGTGATGTCCTAAGATGGAATAAGGATGGGGTCCTAAGATAGAAGGCAAAGTAGAAATGGGAGGCAAGGCTTTGGATTTTGGGATCCTTGGTGACTCTTGTTTCTTTGGTGGGTTTGGTGGTGTAAGGCTCTTAGTAGGTAGCACACCTAGATTCTTGATGAGATTTATTGGGGTTTTGGAAGGTATCTTGGTTATGTTGGGTAGAGCTGGGTTGGATGGTTCATCTATGGTTTGGGGGGTGGTGGTTTCAATAGGTTCAGTTAGAGTGATGATAGGTTCACTAGTGGAAGTTGGAGGTTGGGTAGATAAGGGGGAGGTTTATTAATCCTTTTTAGTTGGATAAGGGAGCCCAAGATGGTGCCAAAATATGGCCCAATCAAGGTTGGGTTGGGATAAAAAATCTAGTTTTTGAACCAACTTAGAGAATGGTTTATAGATTGGCTTGGTTCCTTCGGTATTGGTTTTAAAGGATAAGCCAAGGGGTTGAGAAAGGGGAATGGTTTCCTTATCCTTTTCCTCAATCAAAAATTCCAAGTTCTTGGAATATGATTCTTCCATGAGATAGGTAGATCAAGCAACCTCTTCCTTAGGAATGCTTTCTAAAGGAAGAATGGAAAGCTCTATCATGGAAGAAAAGGGAAGGGAAGTGGTGGTTATCTCCTCTATCATGCTTTCCAAAGGAGAAGGGATGGTGGCTTCCACTACCTCAATAAGTGGAGGTGGGATGATGATGGTTTCTTTTGTTTTGGTTTCCAAAGTAATGGTAAGTGGATCCACTACTTTAATAAGTGGAGAGGAATAAGTGGTTTAGGCTATGTTTTCCTCAACCATGAGTTTAATATGAATGACATTTATGGTGTGAACTTCATGCTTATGAGAGGATTATACATTGTTATTTTTATTGTTTACAAAAGGTGAATGGTTGGGGAATGGTTGTCTAAAAATGTCAAATGACTGATTTAGGGGTGCATTGGGATTATCCAACACAAGATCCCCTTTTCAATCAGCCCTTAGACAATGCTTTTGAATGTATTACATCTACTAACATCATGTCTAATGACACAATGGAAGGCACATAATTCATTTTCCTTATACCAACTTAGTATAGGACAAGAGGAATTGAATTGTTCCAGGGGTTTGATTGAGGGAAGTTGTATGATATTTGATTTTGATAATTTTTTCAACATTGAAGCATATGACTCCCCTAACGAAGTGTATTGCTTTTGGTTATAATGGTTTTGGATTTTGGTGTTTTGGTTGGAAGAATTAGAGGAATTTGGTTGGTTAACACTTGGTAGAAGAGCTATTTTAAGCACCACCACATTATTGTTTCCTTTGGTTTTATTTTTGGTATGGGTCTAATCTTTGGTTTTAGAGTAAAAAGCTTCACTTGAATTGAAAATAGAGTTATAGTTTCTCAACTTAAGCTTCCCCTCATCTATGGCTCTAAGCTCCAACTTGCGTGCCATGGTGAAAGCCTCATCAAAGGCCCTGAAAGTTTGAATCTGTAAGGTGAAGGAAATATTCTTGGTACAATCCCAAGATAAAATATAAATCAACTTGGGTTGGGGTATAGAGAAACAGAATTGGTTAATCAAACCTCTCCAATGGGTCACAAAGTTGGAAATTGACTCATCTTCAAATTTCTTAATGGAGTAGAGGTCAGTGATAGAAACCTTCTTAGAGATATTTATAGAGAAATGATCTATGAAGATTTGGGATAATTGGGAAAAAGAGAAGAGAGAGTTCTTGTTAATAGCACTATACCAATCTAATGCTGGACCACCTAAGGACATGGGAAAGGTGTAAAGGAGGAGAGTGTCATCATAAGTAATCAAATAACAAGAGTTCCTAAATGATCTAAGATGTTGTTTGGAATATTCCTTGCTCTAAAATTTGGAAAATTTAAGAAGTTCCCATTAATGAGGGTAGGGTCAGATTGGGATGGATGGATGAATTGGTTCATTAAAAATTTGATCATAAGACAAGAGGTTATGTGTACCAAAAATAGACAACTCTAGATTGGTCATCTTATCCATTAACATCTTGATTAGATCAATTTATGGTTATTCACCCCCATAGTTGTAAGTCATACTTTATTGGGGTTGGGTAGGTGCAACATATAGGTAGCTAGTAGAACGTTAGGATGATGTCACATATGGGTAAGTGGACATGGGAAGTTGGGAAGAAGGTGGAGGTATGTACCCTTATGGGTTTGGAACATAGCTTGGGTTTGGTGTAATAGGAACTTCTTAGAGGAATGTTTAGGTTGATAGGTTGAATGTGGGTGTAACCTTAGTGCTAATAGGTGGCAAGCTAGAGGGTTGGAAATGGCAATAGGAAGGGTGTAACACTAGTAGAAGGTACTCTAGTTTTATAATGGGGTGGAGGTTGGTGAGTTGGAAATGATAATAGGAAGGGTGTAACACTAGTAGAAGGTACTCTAATTGTAAGTGGACTATAGGTTTCTAAAGGTTGGGTTGCTCCAAGATTTGAAGGGTTGTTGGTTGGGGTGGAAGCTGTTTGTGTGTTCGTTGGTGGGATAGATTGGTTTTAAATGGTGGTGTTGGAGGGGTTGTTGGTATCAGAATATGCTTGGATGACCAAAGATTGGGTGGAAATGGTGGAAATAGAGATTCTACCCATCAGATGAGGTGGCATGCCATAGGGTGGCTCAATGGATGGAACTGAAGCAGGGGTATGATAAGACATGGTATTAAGGTAGTGTTGGAGGAATATATGATTATTGTCCAAAAGGGTGGTGCAATTTGTATCTCCTTTGTAAATTGTTTGAGGTATACTAGGACTTTTAGAATGATGGGAGGAACTTTCTACATCTGAGATGTACTTCATGGATGAGAAGAAGAGGAAGATGGGTGGTTGGGAGGTGGATTTTCATTTGCTTAGTTTCTTAGTTGTTGTCTTGTCAAAACCATGTAAAGAAAAGGAAATAAAGATGAAAGTGATCTCATAAAGTTAAAATAGAAGCCATCAAAATAAAAATTTCAAGGAAAACAAGCATACACTAGAGTACGCTTAGATCCTAGAATATTTTTTTATCTTTCTTTGGGCTTATGCCTCAATTTTAAATAAATTATGAAGATTAACTTGGGTTTGTAGAGCAGGTACTAAAAGAGGATGTCTAGAGATGGTTTCAAGTTGTTAAAGGCTCTCAAAAATCTATGTTAGTATTTGGTATGTGGCTTGATATTGGGGCCTACCCCCCACTTCACACACTGTAATGATAAAGTTGTCAGGTGCTTAGCGAAAATATACTAAATGCTAGAGATTATATTTAGCCAATGAAATAATTCTTGGTTTCTCCCCTTAGTGGTAAAATCCAAGTGGGATAGCCAAAGGTAAAGGTTTTCCACTAGGTGATGAAATCCTAGTCGGGCCTTATGTCAATGTTTTGATGTTTGATTGAATATGTGGTTTGATCTTTGTGTGTGATAAGAAGTGAGACTGATTTATTTAATTGATTTAATTAAGCTATGTGAGCTTAAAAATACAAGTAAACTATGGATGCAAGTTAATTTTATCTAAAATAAATTTTGATGTCTTTTTAAATGAATACAAGAACATGCAACTAAATACGATATGATGATGATGAAAAACCTAAGCCTAGGATGAATACTTTTGATTTTCAGAAATGAAGGCAAAAATAACAATTTTTACTTTTTTCTAAGAATTCAAAAGAGACTGAGACTTGTTTTTAGGAAAAAAGAAAGGAAATAAGGAATGTTTTAATTTCAAAAAATAATGTAATGGATGAATTTATCTAATACAACTAAATGTCCTAAATATGAACCCAAGAAATAGATCAAGGGTCCCATTAGGAGTGCCAAAATGTTTCACTATTTTTTATCATTTATTATATTTTAAGGAAATAAATAAGAAACTTTAAGAAGGGTGTGGTAGAAGAACCTAATTTCATTGTGTGTGTATGATTACAAATGATTGTAGATACTCCTCTTTGTCGAGGGAGGATGACTAGTAGATAGAAAGCAACTAGAAAATGGTTGATTGGTAAGATAGTTAGGTGGACTGCTTAGCATGAGTTATATCCAAGAAGTGTTATCTTCCTTGGAGGATATCAATCCACACTTTAAAACACTTAAGTTATAAATTCTAAAAGTAAATACTTGCATGAAATAACAAAAGGTAATGAAATCAAAATGCAAGAGATAAATGAAATAATTTTAATAAAAATAATAATAACTTGATAAAGACTAATGCTAAATTATTTAAAACCTGATTCAAAAAAGAAGTTGAACCCTATGATGCAATAAAAAATAAAAAATTATAATTTGGGTATAGATTAGTAGGTGAAATCTACTTGCTATTATAAAATAGGACACATAGTGACTATCGATGGTTAGGGCCAACCATCAATAGTCAAGCTATGATCATTGGTGGTCATTATGAGATCTAGTTTGGGCAAAGATGGTTGTTGTGTAAGTTACATAAGGTTTTTGAAGATGGTTTTTGGGTTGAGTGTTGGTCATGAGAGAGAAATGAAGTCTCAAAAGTACCTAGTTCAGATATTAGATATTCTAGTTTGCAAGAATATATTATAGGTGGCCTAGGGTAGAGAGTGAAATGTTTAGAGTTATAGAACTTCAACATAGGGAATGAGATGTAGGGAAATGGAAAATAGACAAGCAATGAAACTAATAAAACTAGTTATTGAACTTGATAGAAAGATACAGATACTTAAATCGAAGTTTGCTCATTGAAAGAGTGTTGAGGTTGGTTAAAAGTTGTTATGGATCCTAGAGCAATGTTGGTAGATTAATGGTACTTTGGCTCTTGATAGTGAGTTATTGAAGCACTTGTAGTCATCATCTAGTTACTATATTGCCTAGGAGTAATATTATCTCATACAAAAAAATGACTTCCACCTTCTAAAGCAAGGTTTGTGGGTCACATTATATAACCATCAACAGTCTTATTCAACCACTACCAATCAAGGGGTGACCATCAATAGTTATGGGGAAATAGTTAAAATTGGCTAAAATTAGCTAATTTCACTAATTATTGGTAGTTGAGATAATGGTAAATGGTCCAAGGTTAATAATGGGTTCATTAGGATGCATGAGGAACAAGTATGGAAGTTATGGCATTAAATGCTAGGGTGGAAATGATCTTTAGGTGAGGTGTCAACCAACTAGCCATTGGTTTGGATAGATGAGGTGAAAATAGGCATTATTTAATTAATTAACTTAATTAAATTATCTAGGGGGAATGGGTAAGTTTAAGGATTTTAATAATCCTAATGGAACCAGGGAGTCAAGGGGTACATGGATGATGACTAGAACCATGTTCCATGGTTGCCAAGTGTCTACAATCATGTCATGGAAGATCATAGGCTTACATGCTGATACATAGCACTAGCATTCCTCAAGATAAAAAATATCACTTGATAATAAAATGTCCCCCATGGAGTGGTGTGTGTTATTTATGTCAATCTTGTAGCATAATTTTTATCTGATTTTATCCTAAAAATCCATCGATAAGGGATAATATTTTGTACCTTTTTATTGAGTCCAAATTTATATCTTTGTTGGGTAATGAAATGTCATCCTTAGGGAAAGATTTATTAATATCCTTGAAGTATATGCATAGATGAATACCTTATGGTTTCTTAATAAATAGATCAATGTTGGATATTTATTTTGAGTAATCAATTGGGTGAAAGGACTTGGTCCCCAATAATTTTTCCAATTCTTTCTTGACTAGAATAATAATGTGTGCACACATCTTCCTCAATTTTTATTTAATGGGATTATAATTTGGATGTACATAAAAATGGTACATGATAATAGATGGATCAAACTAGGAATATCAACATAATACCATGTAAATATGTTGATTAACTCTTTGAGAATGACCATGATAAATTCATGTTCCTCTATAGTGAGGAATGCACCAAGCTTAACAATTTTGTATTCATCTATTGTGCTAATGTTGACCTTAGTTATGTCTTCCACTAGAAGTGTATAAACATATTATAATAAGGTAAGAATTAAGGGAAAATTATTTTCTTCATTTAATTATGGGCCATCAGGTCCACCCATGTAAGAACGATTTGAATCACCCATGTTAGGTAATGTCTATAAAACAATTTATATAGAAAATTTTGAACCAAATAAGCAAAAGCCCATTGTTATTATACTCTATTATTTTATACAAATTTAGCATATGGACTTGCAATACTCTAAGATTATTGAGGAAAGTGAAATTTCCCATCCATTGGTGATTGAAATAGGTTTTCACCAAATAAATCATCTTTTTATTTACTTTTTCCATTAACCAAAATCGCCTCAGAGAGGTTTTCACTAAGGGACCTCAATGTTTGATTTTTTTTAAATTTTGACTAAGGAAGTTCACCTACTATATAAATTAGGTCATAGGTTCCAATGTGATCTCAAACCTTTGTTTGTGTCTCCAATTGATATACCATCTCTAAGGCCCAAGAAATATAAAATTACTTCATTTTGAAAATAATATAATGGTATAATAAGATCTTGTTGGTCCCAATTGGTTAGTTTAGGGTAATGAAGGGAAAGAGGGAAATTAGAAGAGGATATGATAGTAAAAATGGCATTGGTATTAAAGAGGTTCATATTAGTGACCTCATCATAGATACTATAATATGACTCTTTATCACTATTTTAGATTAAGGTAAAATCAAGTTTTGAAGGGGCCCCAAAACCCTTTAACAGATCAAGAAAGATAAAACATTACAAACCACCAGGAAAGGCATTCTTGAAACCTATTAAAAAATAGTAACTAAACCAGGTTTTACAGGGACCCAAAAACCCCAATATAAACCAGTAAAAGCACCCAAGTTTTACAAGGACATGAAACCTAAACAAAACCAGGCAAAACAACTTGAAAACTAGGTTTTACAAGGACCTGAAACCTCATAAACGGAGACACCAAAGCCCAACTCCAAAAAGATCAGAGCGGGCTCCCAGGTTCGATCCAGCAATCCCAAGAACACAATGTCAAAGGAATTGCTCACAAAAGGTAGCTGTCAAAATTTTCCTTTGCATGGCATGCCTTTCTCCCTAAGTGCCAACATGGTGAAGGCAGATCTGCCATACCCATCATTTTTTCATGAGCAGGGCTCCTCCACGGCTTAGGGTTTTCTCCATTTTTCCCAAAATAGGGCGTCGTGGCTCATTCACTAACCATAAAAGAAGCAAAGTTTCCCCCATTCGATCTCTATTTTCTTCACAAACTAGACCAGGATGGTAGTCCAACTCAGGCTAGAGATCTAACATAGGTTCCATCCGCAATACAGCAAACCGAAGCAAAATAAAAAACCACGCAGTAAAATATCTCGCATTTATGTGTCACGCACTAGCACCATGGATCCCACCATCCTTGGACTAAGATCTAGTCACCATAGTACAAGGAGGTAGCCGCAGAGGTTAGGGTTTCAGCATGGCCACATCTGCGGCTGTGCTCCCTCTTCCCTCATCCCTTTGCTTTCCTTCTAAGGGGTCACCCCCACGTAATTTGTATCCAAGATCTCAAGTATCTTTGTGTTTAGTTTTCAATACTATCTCAAGAATACATTTTAATTTTAGATCCAAGACCTTTCCTTTATATTATTGATGTTCCATGATCCTATTAGGAATAATATATTTATCACTCTAATAAAAATAGGTTAAATCATCATAATTACATAACCAAGAGTCATCTAAGTTTTTTGTTTTTTTAAGAGTCAGTGAACTCTTTTTTACAAATAGAAGAGGTCTCATGGGATGAGAATCTATCTTTATGTACCATTCCATCTTGGGCATACCATGGGGTTTGGGATATTTTGGCAATTTGGAAATGTGAAAAGCTTATTTAATGGTGTACGTGCCAAGACATTTATCTTCAATAGTAAAATAGAATAAATAGAGGAAGATGGAGTAGTATAAGTAGAGGTAAGGTCACTTAGGTGAATATAATTAGATTCAGGAGATTTAGGATCTTTACTCTTATCCATTTTAGGTGTATTCTCTATACTAGGACAATAATTGTATTGACCATAGTTATATTCCAAATGTTTACAATATTAGTATGCCTATGAGTTGCTAGGAATAGTAAGATCTATTTTATAATGGAGTATTTTTAATCATTAATGTAACATGGAAGGGGACCGAAGAATCAAGTTTTATGTTAGTTAAATGTATATGAAATGGATGAGGGTATCATGGGTGATAGGTCCAACAAGGACATGTAATAAAATAGTTACCTTGAGTCTCTTTTTGAATTATCATATGCCTTGCTAGTAATGGTATCTGATTATAAATATATTTAAGTCTACCCCAAATGTTTCATCAATTATAATGAGTTTATATTTAGTCCCAAGCTAGTGTATGAGAAAACACTTAATCTTGTGGCAGGAAATGATGGATTTAATGTGAAGAGGGTTTTTTTATAAGGGACCAAGGGAAAACATGTCACTTTGATTAAACTTAATTTATTGACCTAGGGATAAATTCCCCACAAGCGCTTGTAATTTGGTAGGCTCAATGTCATTTAGAATCTTGGATTGGTATATAAGGTCATATAATATTTCTTTGTGGATTTCAAATATATGCAAGAGATATATAGTAAAAATATGTGTTGGTGTCTTGTTTAATTATTCCATAAGATTATATGGCTTCTCAATGGAAGGAGATGACATGGTCTTTGAAGGAAAAGTGTTTTGAATTGAATTATTATTTGAAGAAGGTGAAGGACCTTAAATTGTAGCCTTTAGATGTTGAGTTATGCTAATATAATTTAGAGTTGGAAGAGGATTACTTGAATTATAATAAGAGGTGTAGGATGTATAAATGTGACCTATAGGTGTTGAGGTGAAACAATGATATTGTGTTTTAGAAAAGGCCACTATGATATGATTAAAGAGGTCCTAGAATGGAAGGGGAAACAATATGATGTTTGTTAGAAGGTTAAAGGTGATTAATTTTAATAGTGGATACATGGTTGTTAATAATACAACCTATAACATTATTATAGTTATACATGACATCATAGTAGCTAATTTGATTAACTTCAGAATCTAGGCCTTTATTACAATTTCCATTATTTTGATTCTAATTCTAATTATAGGGTTGTCACTAGTTTTTGGAGTTATGATTTAGAAATGGGTCTTATAAATACCCATAATCTAATAATAAGTATAAGTAACATTATCCAACTCAATGTCACCATCCTCCAATAGATCTTGAATGAAGTTCCTGAATTACATTCACTTATGAATTCCATGCCCTTTGACATGATGATAATCAAAATATTCAATGTATTTATACCATTAAAGTTTTCATTGGTATTTTGGAAAAGGTTTTTTGTTTAAGCAAATGACCATGTTAACATAAACTAATTTCTAAAATATTGCCTCAATAGACTCACCAAGTCACCGAAGAATATGTTTTGATACCAATTATTTTGTGTAAGTGTTATCACATTGAGTTTCACCCTTTGAGGAGGTTTTTCAGGTCTCCTCACTTAATTAACATAATGGGCACTCTTTAAATTTTTGGGTGGCCTATGACTAAAGAGAAACTCTAGAGAGGGTTGAATCTCTTGATGCTACACCTAGACTAACACTACACCTACTCAAATTTCAAGGAAAAGGGAGAAATAAAGTATGAAATCAATGACTAAAACGGTGATGAACTAAATTATAAGTCTCCTCTACATTTTTATCATTGATATTATGGACTAAAATAAGACAAATCTGATTTTACAACTCTAAATAGTCCTTCCAACATAAGTGTTTCAATATGGAGGCTATAGTCGATACACCAATCAAGATGGATAATCAAGAAGCCTAGAAGAAGACACTAGTGAAGTTTTTCCACACTTAAATTTTGAAAAACTACTTGAAACACACCATATGACCTATTAGAATATGAATTAATCACAAATAGCCAATAATGAACAGCAAAAATGCAAGGAATTTGAACACTATCACTACCATTCATCAACAATTCATCATAAGAACACTAGATGCAAGAAGAGAAGGCATAAATCATCTTATATTCATTTAAAAGCAAGAATATATATCAAATTTTTTATGGCTATGCCATAAATAGTAAGAGGATCATTTCAACTTCACTTGCAAGATTACATATAGGATAATAGAGAAGAGATAGGGAAGTAGGACGTGTATGAAGCCTACGGTGGCTTTCATCCTATCATGAGATCATTTATAACATCAATGAGATGCAAAAAATAGTCATATATTCCCCTCTTACAAGAGTTGGCCTTATTTGATGATACTCTCTTACAAATTGGAGTTATTCATTGTTATGGATGACTCATTATTGATATCTTAAAACTACCCTCCTTTATTTATTGTGGAGTTACAAAGCCACACTTGAATCTAACTATTTTTAGGCTTGTTAACACCTTATCCACATTGGGAGTTTTCAAATGGTAAATACCCATTTTACCTAAAATATTCATGACTTTGATAGTTTTGATGACTGGACGGATCATGAAATTTAATATGGTGTATTGATGATGTGATGCTTTATGTGGCATACATGTGGTTCAATCAATCTCATTCATTATAGATTCCACATCACTATTCATTCCATCTCTTTTAGATCCCTGGTTGGGATCTGCATTATATTATTATTAGCTGGGCCACATGGTAGTTTATTATTTGTCTATTGGCTATACTCATAACTATGCACTTAGGGGCTTGCCACTTCTACATTTTGGGCCACCATTAGTTCTTGGTTTTTTTTATTTTCAAACTTCACTCAGATATGGGTCTTTGAAACTTTGTTGTCATAAATTCTATCTAAGCATTAGTATTTAGAACTTTTGTATAATTTCATTTATGAAATTTGTTCCAAATTTATCACAACATTTATTTGTATAAATTGGTCTTCAAAATTTTTATTTGGGCCAAAAGTTCCAAATATTATTCTCAACATTTTTTGAAGACAATAACACTTATGAAATTCTCACAAAGATTTCTTTGAGATTTTTGTAGGCTTCTCAACCTTTGATCAAAATTTTTATTTTTAATATTTGTCTTCACAAAAAGTTAAAACTAGTCACAAACAATTTTATTGAATACCTAAATACTTGAATAATCCCCAATAAAGTCTTTATAACTTTTATTAAGATCAAAATTTTTGACTAGTCTTTTGCCAAAAAGTGTGGAAGTTGACCCTTTATAAATTTACTAAGTCCTTTTCCTTCTATGTCATTTACATCAAAACATGTGAATACCAAAACTTTAAAATATAAAGTCTTAGTTCCTTTTATGTCTTATCCATTTTTACTAAATTAAATAGAAATTTTAAAATCCTATAGGTGATACCAAAGCCTTGAATTGAATTTAGACTCTACTCTTCCATGGTGACTAAAAATGGTCAACATTTTGGTGACCTCTGGAATAGTTTTCTTGCTAAACATTTAGACTAGTGGGTTTAAACAACCCATTGGGCATGGAGTCACTAAACACAATTTTATTTTAGATTAAAAATAAAATTGATCATGACATTACCTTTAGAACAAATATGAATAGCTTAAAATACCCTTAATACACACAACAAATCAAGACACACATACTATGCCAAGAAGCATATAGGGAAAATAAAAGTAACTAACAACCAAACAAACATGTGATAAAAATCACTTGGATAAATAAAATACTAATCTAATATTTACATGATTATAATATGGATTTAATAATAATGCTTAAGGTGTATCCCATTGATTTGGATGTGTGACTCCTCTCCATTCAACTTTGAGATATGGAAAATTGTATGTTTATTATAATGAATGATGGCATTGGGACCACTCCATAGGGTGTCAAACTTTGTGTGCCTTCTAGTCTTGGCTCTATCTTCATCCCATTTGAGTACATGATCACCATGTTATAATGTTCTTGGAATAATTCTCTTGTCAAATTACCTCATGGTTTAAGATTTGTGAGATTCTATATCATGTATTACATGATCTCTTGTTTCCTATAACTCCATCAACTTAACTAATCTGATCTCCATGGAATTATTATCCATAAATTTAGCTAATGTGTAAACCCTAGAGTTGGTAACTCAATAGAGATGGGTATGTTTGCTTATTTTCTATAGACAAGCATGTAGGGGAAGTTGTCAATGGCTCTTTTAAGAGTGATATTGTCATCCCATAATGTTGTCTTCAATTTTGTGTGCATGTTATTTTATTTTCCTCCATAGTCCTCTTTATGACTCTAATTATATTCTTATTTGTGGAATTTTCTAGGCCATTCCATTGAGGATAGTAATTGGAGAATGTACTTAGGTGGATTCTATGCATCATAACCCACTAACTTATCCTAGTACCAAGGAAAGCCATTATAATATCTGAGATAAGTGTAGAGGGTGCTCTAGATCTAGTTATTATGCCTTCGTAGAAGTCTAAAACATTAGTCTCATTTGTTTCCTTGAGAGACACTACTTATATCCATCTAGTGAAGTATTCAGTTACAATCAACACCCATTTATGATTAGTGCTTCAAGGAGGATTGATCATACCTATGAAATCCAAACCCCACTACATGAAAGGTTTGTCTACCTAAATGGGATAGAGAGGGAGGGATGCAAGAATATATTTTCCTATGAAAAGAGCACACTTTTGACACTTTTTCACCCATGCATATTATTATTTGAATAATCTAGGCCAATAATAACCATCTCTCATCACTTTTGATGTTGTAGTTTTTGGTGCAAAGTGGCCACCTGATGGCCCATAATGGAATTTTGTCAAAAATCTCTCAATATAATTATATTATATACAATTTAGGATAACTCCATTAAGGTATTTCCTAAAGAGTAATCCATCTACAAGAACATATAGGATGGATTGTAATATAAAATGTCTCCTTTTTATCTTTGTTTAGGCCTAATAGACACTCACCTATTTGTAAATATGTGAGCATGTTTTGTGTCCAACTCATGGTAGGTGGAGGTATAGTTGTTTTAGTGTTATTTTTGAGTTATAGGATAACCTATTTTTGTTATTTAAAATTTGATGCTAAGTGATCGCACAATCCTTTACCTCTTTCCAACTTTGTAACCTTGATATCTACATCATATTCCATTACATTAGTGATCCAACTAGATATTTTCTCATTCAAGTCTCTACTCAAAAAGAAGTCTTTGATGTTTGGATGAGACATAATCACATGAACTTTGTTGTTATTTTTAGAGAGCACATGTCTAAATTTTTAAGACTTCTTATGACTACAAACACTTGATTTTCTACAAAAGTGTACCTTACTTCATGGTCTTTTGACCTTGGCTAAAGAAAGCAATGAGATGTTCAAGACCTTCTTCATTTGATTATGTATAAATGGTTGAGATGACTTCATCATTTCCTAGAGAATACAGGGTGAATTATTTTGTGAAATCAATATTTTTAAGTGTTTAATCTTGAGTTAGGGCTTACTTGATGGCACCATAACTATCCCTTCTCTAGTAAAACTAAAGCATGGATCTTCTTCAACATGAATGTTATAGGTTTGATAAGATTAGAAAAACCAAGTATGTATCTCTTAATGAAGTTGATATTTCCAAAGAAACTTTGCATTCATTTCTTATCTTTAAGCAATGACAAGGACAATATAACACTTACCCTTTCAGGGTCTATGGAGAGACCTTTCTTGGAGACAATGTGACCCAATAGTTTGCCTTCATGGACTGAAAATACACACTTTTTAGGATTGAGAGAGAGCCTAAATTGATTACACCTCTCAAATATCTATCTAAGGTGAGTCAAATAATTATGTACATCCTTAGAGAAAATAATGATATCATCAATGTAAAACAACACTATCTCATTTATCAAACCTTGAAATACCATCTCCATGTATCTTTGAAAAGTATCTCCAATATAATATAATCCAAAATTCATCTTCCCATATGCATATGTGCCTTATTTTATGGTAAAGGCTATCTTATATAGGTAATCCTATTTCACCAAAATTTGGTTATACATCGAATAGCCATCAAGGAGAAATAAATGTTCATAACCTACTACCATCTATAATATTTGTTCCATGAAAGCTAAAGGATAATGATCCTTAAATGAAACTCTATTTAAGTCCCTAAAATCCACACACAATCTTATCTCTCTATTATTATTTCTTACATGGACTAAATTGGTAACCCAAGATAAGATCTTGATGGGGAATATTATGCTAGAATCTATCAACTTAGTCAATTCCTTTCTCATTAGAGGCTCTATTCTTGGGTTGGTAGATATTTGCATTTGACTTACTAGTTTAACATCTGTATCTAGATCTATAGTGTGTTGAGCTAGTCTAGGGTAAAAATACTTGAGATCACTATACTCCCAAACAAATACATCAACAAACTTTTTGCATAACTCAATAAATACAAGTCTATCTTCTTTACTACATAGCTTTCTAAGTGAAAGAAGTTTGTCTTTGAAGATGGTAACCCTTTCATAATCTCTTTTTTGGTATATATGTATATCTTCTCTTTCTACATTTGATCATGATTGTTGAAAATGCTTTCAAGTGTCACTAGACATTTAGTGATTTTATTTGACCTTATTTGTACAATTTGATCACCATATTGTTACTGCAACTTGGTCTTATTTCTTGAAGAGAACTCATCCTCTTCTTAGAGAAAACATGATATTTTTAACATAATTATTAGGAATTAAAGACCTTACCACTACCTTGACATATGGTTGACATCTTGGAATCTTGACATCATTGGGATTTTTAGATTGAGAACAACCACAACTAACCTACCAGTGTGGCTATTCTCTTCACTTAGAATTTCTTGTATATTGAAAGCCTAAAAATGTTCTATAATATACCATACACCCTATTCTTTTAGGAATTTAAAAATGGGGTTTTTTTTTTACATTTTTGTCCTTCAATTGATGAATTATGAGCTTAGTATCACCAAATACTTTCAAGTACTTCACTCCTCTTTTCCTAGCCCATTCAAGGTCATGTTGAGTGCTTAATAGTATGCTACATTTTAAGTATAATTCAATTAAAAACTAAAAGTAGTATAGTATATTTCCTTAAAGTGAGACACCAACATTGCACAACCTCCTACATAAATTTTGCTTCTAGATCCATTAAATAATAGATGTCATATACCATCCATGGGCTCACTAGGCTTCATCAACTTTGGAATGAAATAACATTACTCATTTAAATAGTATAATCCTAGGCCTACTTATATGAACTTATAGGGAACATGTTCATGATGCTCAACTCCCCATTCATCAAGAAAAAAATTAGGTATCCCTTCAAGGGAAACAACTAGTTCTTAATCAATATGGAGATATCCTTCATCAAGAATAGTGAAATAAATGTTTGAGACCTTAGGCATATAAGGTTCTATATGAATTTCAGTAATTGGATTTGATTCTATATTAAATTTGGTATCATACATAGTCCCAAACAACATGTAATACCAATATAATCATAGATATCCACCAATCTTAGTTGTGAACACCCTAAATAGGCATAGAGTAAAGTGCGGTGGTAGGTCTATTACAAAAACATCTAGGAAAATTAAATAAGTGGGGCGATAATTAAAAATTAGGTTTATAACTTTGATTATGCCTATATTCTTGGTGGTTATCCCATATAATTGTAAACCTTCTTTGGTGATTGGTTCATATCTAGACCTAGATTATCACTAACTTACTTGGGCATTAAATAGGTACTAACACCACTATAAATAATAAAATTATGAACTAAAGACTCATATATAATGAGATAAAGGTAGAAATGAGCTATCCTATCACTTTTAACTCATTTATCTCCTTTAGGATGAGCTTCATTCATGAGGATTACCTTATTTTTCACTATTGATTGAGCTACAATGTTAAGGTTAGATAACTTTTTGTAAATTAGATCCTTTTATCCACAAATGGACAATGTCTCCCACATTGAGATATTCACATGTGCTTTCTTCATTTGATCAACAATGTTAATATAACAACTACCTACCTGTGGTTGTCCCTTAGGAGCAACAAACTTGTCTTGAGCATGTGAAGATTGAGGTAGAGGAAGACCCTTCACATTCTAATTTTTTTATATTTCTTGAGATTTAGAGGGTGTATTAGGTCTATTTATCCCTTGAGGTACTTGAGAATATGGGATAGGTCCTTAAATTATCTCTTTATTACCCTCTATTGTAATCTTCTTTAACCTTGTATTGGCTACTATAAGAATATCAATGTTACTTGTGCCTCCAAACTTATTCATTACATCATAATCTCCTTCTTTTCAATTGACAAGAGTGAAATCAGGTTTTAATTTCCATTGATTAGTCTTTTCTTGAATTGACACTTAAAATTGTGTAGCTTGAGAGGCTTGAACACCTTGTATCATTAGAGTACATAATCTGAATTTTATAGCTAGTCATAAGGTAGGAAACATGACAAATCTTGGATTAGATTATTTTGAGTAGGAACAATGGCATTTGAAGAACTAGAAACATTTGGGTTATAGCTATTATAAGGCCTAGGATGCATGATTGACCCTTGACCTTGGAAGTTGATTTGGAAAGGAGTTCTATTGGCCTCATTAAATTGATTATAGGTTTGGTAAGGCCTATAGTTTTGATATTTTTACCTCTTAGTGATAACAATCTCATTTCCAAAACTTTGTAGAAGACTCTTGACTTCATGTAAATTATTAGGAGGTGTAGAGGTAGTTTTTATTATTTTTTTGGTGAAGGAATAAGACCTAATGTGGGTAATGAAAGAGGTGTAAAAGGAGTAGGGGTTTTTAATTATAGGAATAAAAGAATAGGAGGCTTTGGAGCAATATTACATTCTTGGAGGAGATAATTATAATCCCTTATTGACACCTTGTATGCATTAGATAATGTATTTCCCCCCATTGATTGGATCATCACTACTACATCATTGTTCAAGGCCTTAAACTAGTATAAGAAATCATAGTTTACAATGGGATTGACTATGGTTGGGATCCTATCCCAAGTATTTTTAAATATGTAGTTGAAATAAACCATGAACTCATGGGGAACCCTATTTATAGTAGTCAATTGCTCTACCAAGGATATATGATCACTCTTATCTTAAAAATGCTTATAAAATTATTCAACCAATTTATCCTAGCTAGTAATAGAATTAGGCCTCAAGCATATATACCATTAAAGAGACTTCCCTTTGAATGAAGTGTATAGTAATCTGATTGATACATTCTCTTGTATAAAATCATGTAAAAAACAAATATTAGCAATGTCTCTTATGTGTTAAAAAAGAGTGGTGGAATTATCTCCAATGAAAAGTGGGATGATTTTAAGGGAAGAATAGAGATATAGTCATATTGAATTAAGTTCAGGGGGATGCCACCATTGAAAGGAACAAAAACTTGATTTCTAAGCACTACCATATTGAAAATTAGAGGTAGATAAAAAAATTCTATAGATAAGCATGAAACAAAAGGCTTTTTTAGATAAAGGTGTACACTAGCAAATATTTTTTTAAGCTGAACAATAAGGTAATTCTAAAAACTCAAAAGAATTACCCTTAGTATAGGATATTGTAGTTATCTTTGGCTCAAAAACTAGACACTAATCTTCCAATTAAGATGTGTAAAACATTGTTGGAGTCACCAGATCCTAAATGTAGAATGTTATGACAATTGCAAGTATGCCAAGACCATTATAAATCTTGGAAATTTTTCTTGAACTTTGGTCCTAATGGACATGTCAAAAACTATTATCACTTTAAGTTGAACCCTTTGAGGAGGTGTTCCAAGTCTCCTCCTAAATTGACACAATGGGAACTCTTTAAGGATATGGGTAGCCAATGACTAAAGATAACCTCTAGAGAGGGTTGGATCCCTTGATGATACACCTAAAATAAAAATGCACCTAATTAAATTGCAAATAAAAGGGAGAAAGAAAACATGAAATCAATGACTAAATGGGTGAAGCACCAAATTATAAGTTTCCTCTACTTGTTTATGATTTTTAATATGGACTAAAACATGACTAAAATTTGATTTCACAACTCCAAAATAGTCCTTATAACATAATTTTTTAAATATGGAGGCTATAATTAATGCATAAATCAAGAGGAATAATAAAGAGGCCTAGAATAAGACACTAGTGAAGGTTTTCCACACTTAAAGTTTGTAAAAATACTTCACACACACCATATGACCTGAAACAAGATGATTTAGTCACAAAGAGGAAAGAATGAAGAGTAAAAATTCAAGGAAGTTGAAAACTATCAGTACCATTCATCAAAAGTTCATCATAAGAACACTAGATGTAAGATGGAGAAGGCATAAATCAACTTGTATTCATTTTAAAGCAAAAATCAATATACTTTTTGGCAAGGCTATGCCATAACAAGATAAAAAATCATTTCAGCTTCACTTGAAAGAGTAAATATAGAATAATAAAGAGGAAAGAAGGAATGAATATGTGTAAGAAGCCTTTGATGGCCTTCATCTAATCCTAAGATCAGTTAAAACATCAATGAAATGAAATAAAACAATCATATATTCATTTCTTACATGAGTTGGCATTGTTTATACTCTCTTGAAAGGTGGCATAAGAGTTCTTCATTGTCTTCAATTACTCATTATTGATCTCTTGAATTTCCCTCCTTTATTTATTAGTATGAATCTAACTATTCTCAGGTTTCTTAATACATTGTCCACATTAGAAGTTTTCAAATGATAACTACCCATTTTACCTACAATATTCATGACTTTGGTGGTTTTGATGATTGGAAGGGGTATTATATTTAAGCTGGTGAAACGATGATGTGGTGCCTTCTAGGGTAGACACGTGATGCAAAATCATTCGCTATGGATTTGAAGTCACTACTCATGTCATCTCCTTTAGTTCCCCAGTTGGGTTCTGTGTTATGGGCATATTAGTTGGACCATATGGAAACTTTTTATTTGTCTATTGATTATTCCCTTAACTATGCACTCCAGGTCCTATCACCTCAATGTGGAAAGACACTATTGACACTTGATTTTTTTTATCTTCACACACTTCAATTGACTATGGGTCTTTAAAAAAATATTGTCATAACTTCTATCTAGGAATTAGTATTTGGAAATTTTATAGGCTTTCATTCACAACTTTTGTCCCAAACTTCTCACAAATTTTGATTTTGAAAATTGGTCTTCATAAAATTTATTCAGGCCAAAAGTTATGACTAGTCTTTTCAACATTTTTTTAAAGATGAACACTTATAAAATTCTCATGAAGATTTCTTTGGGATTTCTATAGGCTTCATGACATTTTTTAAAACTTAGTCTTCTCAAGATTTATCTTCACAAAAGTTCTAAATAGTCACAAATAATTTTCACAAAGACATAAATACTTAGATAATCCCTAACAAAGTCTTTAGAACTTTTATTCAAATCAAAAGTTCTAACTAGTATTTGGCTAAAAAGCACAAAATTTGACCCTTTTAGAAATGAACTAATTCCTTTTCCTTCTAAGTCATTCATGTCAAAACATGAGAAGACCAACAATTTAAAACATGAAGTCTTAATACCTTATCTTCCTTATCAATTTCTATTGAACTTCAATAGAACTTTGTAAATCCTATAGGTGACCCTGAAACTTTGAACTAAATTCAGATGTTTCTCTTCCATGGTGACCTAAAATGGTCAATAGAAGGTGGTTTTTTTAAGTACTAGATGGAGCATGTGGAGTAATTTTAATATGTGGTGGTTACACCATTTACACATTTCATGATTTTGTTACTCCATTACCCACTAAATTCTTGATTCTATTAAAGACTTTGGGATTCTCATATGTACTTACCTATTCTTATGTGGGAGTTTGAGAGTACACTTATTTTTAAGAATAAATATTGACTAGGCCTTTGTCTATAAGTTCCTTCTCAATTTGAACTCCTTTATCTATAATCTCCTCAAACATATGAACACAATGAAGTCTTAGGTTAGGAGCCACCTCTAAATTGAGATTGGAAGTGAATATGTTTTCTAATTATTTATCTAGAAGATTGTGAGTGAAGCAGCTACCCAAAATTCTTCATTGTTGTAGGTAAGAAGAATAATTTCCTTGCTATGTTTTTTAACACTACATAAGTCTACCATGGTTAACACATGGTCTATGTTGGAACATCATTTTTTTACACTTTTTCACAACAAGTCATTAAAGGTGGTGACATATCCTTTTGGTAAGTTTAGAAATTATTCTAAGGCTTGTCTACCCAATCTACATGGAAACAAGTGAAGTAGATAGATGTTATATGGGATACATCTTGACATGCCACAAATAATTCCTTTAATTTTTCTCTATGATCACCCCTTTATATTTATATAACTTGGGCACCTCAAAATGAGATAAGAAAGGTACTTGAAAAAAAATCATGTCAAATGGGTATGCACATATTTCTTCAAATTTGTACTTTTTGCCCTAATTTCTTCCTTGGAGCCCTAGAACAACATATTTTATTTCTTGAAATTATTTGAGATTGGGAACGTTATGGGATGAAGGAAGAGTATTTTCTAAAATTTTAGAGGTATTTTTTATTTATTCTAATAAATAGGTGGATTATGATTGAATTAAGTTGGAATTGGTACCCTTTTGGTCGAGCTATTTGGGTTATTCACCCTATAGCCATGATTTTAATATTGATAACATACCTACTACTAAATAATATTGGGAAGTGGATTAGTAAGATGCTATTGGGTTGGAAAAATTTGCTATAAATATGGGGGACTTTGAAATCTGATGCTAAAAAGTAGGAACTTATCACAAAGGGGCTTATTGTTGGAAAGTGGTGATTTTTTGCTTGTTAGAAGGCATGGATTGTGAATTAAGAGGGATCTATTAGGGATTAATCATAATTTGTTGTAATAGAGGATTTACAAATTGTTGTTACAGATTGCTCTTGACTTGTTGTGATGGAGGATTTTTGGCAACCTATTGTTTTAGATTGGAAGGGATATAATGGGAGATAGAAGGAAATTTTTGGGGGTTCAAAGGAACATGTTACGAACTAGAAGTGAGTTATTGTGAGTTCAAAGGAACCTATTATGAACTAAATTTAAGGTGTTGGGAATTATTAGAAAAAATTTATTACAAATTATATGAGAGGACTTGGTGGGAAATAGTAAGAATTTGTTGGGATTTCATGGGAACTTGTTGCTAACTAAAAGAAATTGGTTTGAAACTAGAAGAGATTTTTTTGAACTAGGAAGAACTCAATGTGGATTAGGAAACACTTGTGGTGGATTGGTAGTAGCTTGTAGTAATGGATCCATAAGATGGGTTTATTTAGGGTATATTAATGGATCCACACTTGATAAAGGATTAACCAGTGAATTTTATTATTGTTTCTTAATGGGAAGATTTTGCTCCATAGGTGGGGGATTGTTTAAAAAAGCAACAGCTAGGGAGGCAACTAAAGAGACAAGAAGTTGACTAGCCTACTGTAATTATGGGATAATGAGTTGGTCATTTTGGGTGGGGTATAAAAGTTGACATTTTCCTTTGTTTGATGATTCCATAACTTGACTAGGAGTTTAAACAAATGCCTAGTCATGAGTGGATGTTAAATCTAGAGGTACCTCATCTATTCAAACATGGCTACACACTTCTTTTATTATGGATGGAATATCATCATGTAAATATTGATGTACCTTATATTTTTGGTTTTCATTATTTTGGGAAGACCTAAATGTATCATAAATCCATTCCTCATTGGAATTAGGTTTATAAATATCATCACTTCTTATATCTCTAGGCATGTTCGGATTAATGATCTTTGTCTTGGACTCAAAATGAGATATTTAAAATTGACCAAATATGAAAGTATGAAAAATTTTACTTAACAATTCAAAGTGAATTTTTGGATTTGATAAATGATTTTAAAGTTAGGTTGTATCTTGATATATTTTTAGAATACTCCTTGGTCAAGGTAGAAAGTCCAATTTAAACTTGTCAAAGTAGAATATCAAAATAGAACATTATTTTCTTTGAATTATTATCCAAAAGTTATAATGAAATACTTGAATGGTTAAGGATAATTTGTGAATGTACCATAACCAAACTTGATCTCACAATTTGTAAAATTGCTTGATTTTGAATTAGCTTTTGACTTTGATTCAAATTTTGACGTTCAAAGTTAACATGATTACAAAGTTGACTTTAGTTGATTTTTGAAAGTTGACTTTATTTGACTTTTAAAAGTTGACTTCTTTGAATTTTGAGAGTTGATTTCATTTGAATTTTAAAATTTAACTTTGTTTGAATTTTCAAAGTTGACTTTATTTGAATTTTAAATAATAATTAGACTTTTGGTTCAAAATGAACCTAATTTAGAGTTGAATGAGAATTGGATTTTGATTCAAATGACCTTGATTTATATTTACATTGAAATGGGTAGTGTAAAAACATAATGGGGATAAAATATAATTTCAAATGGGTAGTGTAAGTCTTAGAATGGAAAAATATATGACCCAACAATTGGGCAGAGTAACACCTTATCATGTTAGTTTAAAATGGATTTTTTCTGGACTTTGGATGTTTATAACTTGTTTGACATGTAAGATGTATCACAAAAAAGAGGATAAGACAATAAACAATCAACAACATGCATTTAGAATAAGCTATATCTTTAGTGTAAGAGCTAGTATGTAACATGAATGCAATCCACATAACTACCTTACTTGAAGTAATGAAAAAATAATTTAACTTAACCCTCACTTTAAGTGGTATGTTGTGAAATCTTGGGGGAGGTTGGTTTCCTTGTACTAAAAATTATTTATGGTCAAAGGTCATAATCTAATATTTTGACATGACTTTTCTAAATGGTCTTAGATATACCTTTTGGTATTGGGGCTTATAATGTGCCAAATAAAAATAAATAATGGAAAACTCAAAAGAGGGTTTATCCCTTTAATGGCCACTTCAACTATGAAATTCTCAGTGAAGCAATAACATAAATTTAGACTATGAGGGTGATGTTAGCTAGTGTATAATTAGGGATAAACCCTTTGTTAACACTAAACCCTTTATGGGCAATTTTTTATGCTATTAGAGATAATTTCCCTTAATTTATATCCCCTATTAGATGTATAGGGTTGGTATGTACACTAGGAGATGAAATCCTAGTCATTATACCCTATGAATGCATAATAAGTTGATGAAATCCACCTCACCTAGGCTCCCTTAAGGGTACAATAGGAGAGCATATGTATGATAGGTTATTCATAAGTAAAAAAATTCAAACACACAAGAAATGAAATAAATTAGTCAATTTTTTTAGAGCATTAAATGAAAGTGCTTATTATTTATAATTGCACCAAAAGAAAGTGTTTTAAAAGTGTTTATTTTGAGTAAAACCCACCTATTTGTCAAGTGGACATGCAATAAAAGAGTTAATATTTTTAATTATGATCTTTGGAAATTATGGGAAGTTGAATAGTGATTTTTTTTAATCTTTAGAGAAAATTACACGTTGTGATCCCATTATTTAGAGTGATCCCATCATTTAGCAAGGCAATCCCATGTTCTGTAGACATAAGAAATAACAAGAAACTAGCAATTCCACTGATTATCAAGGAAATATCACTAATTTTTAGGATGATATCATCAATTATAAATTTTATAGCACTAATTATAGAAAAAATAGGCATAATTTAAAAATAGAGATGATTACCTCAAAGATTCTATTAATATTTAGGGTGATCTCATTATTTTTGTCACTATCCAACCATTTTGGTTACTATCCCACCATTTTTGGTGGGAAGTTGAATAATGGTCTATTTATATTTTGAGAAAATTACACATTGTGATCTCATTATTTAGTAGAGTGATGCCATCATTTATCAAGGCAATCCCATGTTATGTAGACAAAAGAAATAACAAGTAAGAAACTAGTGATTCCACTGATTAGCAAGGTGATATCACTAATTTTTAGGGTGATTTCATCAATTATAAATTTTATATCATTTATCATAGAAAAAATATATATAATTTAAAAATAGAGATGATTACCTCAAAGATTATATCGATATGCAAGGTGATCACATTATTTTGGTCATTATTCCATTATTTTGGTTACTATCCCACCATTTTTGTCACATTACCACCACTACAATTTTTTATGTCTATATTCATCTTTTCAACACCTTTGATTTTATGAAAATGATAGGTCAAATAAAAATTTGAGTCAAAATTTATGGTATTCATGAGGCAGGTAGTGCAAATAAAAAACACTTCCTAGTGAAGCCACCATTTTGCAAAGAAAATCCTTTGTTTTCATAATGACCCTACCATTTTAATAAAATTAACACCATTTTACATAGTGAATCTATCATTTTATAGAGAATCCATAATTTTCCTAAAATCATAGAAAACAAAAAAAAAGAATACAAAATGCTACTACTAATTAACAAGTTGATACTATTGATTATAGGGAGTGAATCCACCGATTCACATAGCATTCTTACCGTTATGTAGGGGATATAAAAATGGAAAATTTAGTATAAAATAAGGAAAATTAATTTCAAAAGTGATTTAATTTATTAATTATAGGATTATAAAATATTCTTAACAAGACTGTGGGGTACTTACATCTCACCAAACAATCTATGGAAATGGACATGGTCTAAGGAATGCTACAACTCACCAAACACTCTAGGTAGGTTACTAATTTCCATAAATATTGAAATATGCTTATTCACATGTGATAATTTACCATAATTATCAAGTTATGGACACAGAGAGTGTAGCTCTACCATGTTGTTGTATCCAATTATTAAAGTTAAGCCTTTTTCAAAGTGGGCCTAGAATTTGTTGAAGCCATCCATGCTAATTATTCTATAGGACACAATTTAATTATGATAAAAAATGATTATTGCACCCAATATACCAATGCAAAAGTGTTTTAGAACTGTACAACTGACAATATTATAATCTTTCTCAAAGAGCACATTGCCACTAGATTTTGAATGTTATTCACTCTGGTATAAGATAATGTCCTTACCTTTTCTCTTTGAAATTTACAAAGCGAGAATATGATAACCAGGTAATTCTCAAATTATCTTCTAATTATTATTTTCAAGGTAATGGTTTTGTTGAATAAGTGATTATTATTATTATTTAGATACGATTAAAAATATCTTGGATAAAAACCCTAAGAATTAGCATAATGTGCTAAAGTTTTCACTTTGGTTTGATAGAACTAAGATTAATTCATCACTAGGAAAATATCCATACCATTTGGTCTATGTCCAAGATTCTATTTTTCCTATAAATTAGATAAACCCAACCTTTAAATTCATGAAATATTACCTTGAGACTAATGACAAGATTGAAACTTGACTACTTAGGTTATTGTAGTTAAAAGAGAAATGAGATGGAACCATATTTAACTTTAGTAAATATTAAGGATTCATGAAACAAAGGTTTGAAAAATAATCCAAATTAAAATACTTTAGAATCTATGGTTTAGTCCTCATTTAGGATAAGGCTCATGAGAAAAGTAGATAACATGGTAAGTTTGATTCTCTTTAGTTAGGTCCCGACCAAATTTATGAAATCTTGGGATAGAATATGTTTAAGCTCAAGTGTATAAATGGTGAGAAGTTCCCATTACCTATCTATTTATAGTTCCTCAAACACTATTTATAGGAATGATTTATCTTGGTAAGGTCCTGTACATTAGTTTAATTTTTTTCCTACTTTTGGAATTAGTTTAGTTTTTTATTTTCTTAATTTTTTCCATTGGTCCATCTTTTATGTTTTTATATTTTTGATCTATCCCTATTTTTTTAATCATGTGGGTACCTAATAATCCTTGAAAGAATAAAAATGGGTTTGTTGGTAAGTAGGGTTAATGATTTTTTGGTGTTTAAGTACTCTAAGTAGTTCTTAATGTAATATTTTATTTATAAGTTTGGTTTCAAATGCTTGGGTTGTCATGTGTGTTCTTATTTTATTCATTTTTGGGTAAAATATTTAACTTTTGTAGATATTATCTTGAAACCATGCATAAAAACATACTTTAATGATTTCTAGATTTACTTGGATGAAATTGTTAATCAAGATCTAGAGTGAAAAAACTAAAATTCTACCTTTCCTTTTCCATGGTGGTACCCAACCTAGAATTGATATGCTATATATATATATATATATATATATATATATATATATATATATATATATATATATATAAATTAGCATATCAATTTTATAAAATAAAAAAACAATTTATGTGTGATTCAAGTAACCTCTATTAGGGCTATGGATGCTCAACTGGTAGTAGAGAAAAGCCTTGAATGGGACCATAGACATATTTTTTGGGGATATAAACATTAGGTTGGTAGTAAATCAATGTCCAAAGGATCATCTCAAGGTATAACTGACTAGTTTGATCATTTGCATTATAGTATGTAGTCTCTACAAGTTTCATGAATAAGAATGAATGCATTTTCACATATATGTCAATACGAATATTTATTTTTGTTTTATAGCCATTCCATTCTCATCATTTTGTGATTTTATTTAGGTTTGATCCATTGTCTTAAATAGATATTCTATGCTTATAGACATATTATTTTGTTTCAAAATACCTAGGTGTATTTTATAGTAAATTCACTAGTTGTTGCTATTTACAAAACACATCTTAATTTCATGGAAATCACGGTACCCCTTTTTTCATTTTAGTTCTGATCTTGCCTACATATATGGTATAGTTGTTTACCTCTTTATTTACTCTTACTTTCAACTTCCCTCTATCTCCATGCAAAATTAACTCCCAAAACCTATCTTGCTATGTCATCGAGGTCTTTATAATAGATTTTCATATACAACACTTAACATGAAAATAAACTCTAACATGCCTTATACCTTGATTTTATAGTTAGGTGAGCTTCTAGATAAGGTTTCCTAGGGAGTCAACATGTTTTAGATGAAAAACTAGATCTCAAAAGTCATTATGTTATGATGATTGCGTATGTTCAATAAATTTTCATGTATTACACTTTTCTTGTAAACACACTAGTGACATTGTTTGGCCTTCTTGGAATAAATTTCTATAAACATTTGTTAGGTTTTTGTGGGTGGAAAAATCATTTTTAATGATAATAGGGCTTTAATGTCTAATTATGTCTAAAAATTTCCATTTTTTAAATTTGTAGTGATAATTGAGCATTAAAAAACAACTGAGTCTATAGGGTCATTATAAATTCATTTTATACCTAATCAGATTAAAACCCCAAAATAGGTTTGGGGGTAATTTTAAAAATTCATCCTTTGTTAAGAAGGATAAAAATACTACATAGGTCACAAGAGGGTTGAGATAAATTTGCATAGAGCTAATTGGGTCATAAATCATGATTGGGTAAATAGGGCAAAGCATTTTAAAAAATGAATTTTTTGTTGGTTAAGCTTGAAAGTCAATCACATCTTAGCCATCATGGGCCCCATCTTCTTTATTATTCAAGTTTTAAGCCTAAATAGGGAAGGGGCGAGCCTCAGGACTTTCCCCCTTTTTCCATTGGGATTCTAAAGCTAGATATGGTTAGGGGAGGAAACATTTTATTTTATAATAATATTTTATTAAATTTTTTTGTTTTGAAAAAAATAGATTTCATTTTATTTTAAAAAATGGTTTTAAACTAATTTAATTATAACTAATTATTTTTTTAAAAGTTTCATTATTTTATCTTTTAGTTATTTTTTTATAGAAAAATTAATATTAATTCAAATTCAAAATTTCTTGCTCAAGCATAGATGACCTAGAGTTGGTTTTTTTAGCATAATGTTTGACCCAGAGGTCTATTTTTTATGTCGTTTATATCATCAAGAAGATGGATCTACCTCGATCATCATGTAATATGCATATATAAGGAAGAATGAATGGTTTAAAAGTTTAAAACATTATTACATTAGGGTTTTATTAAATTTTATAAAGTGCATAACTAATGAGTTTAAATCCTTTTTGCGTTTTACAAATAAAGTAACTAGTTTTATCTATTTTGGCAAGTGTGAAAATGGATAAAGTGCAATAAGTTCATCTAAAAGAGAGGGAAATGATGCATACAAATTTAAAAATTAAAGGGTAATCAACTTTTAGAGGTAAATTTATTTCCCTCATTTGACTAAAATTATAGAAGTACCCATCCAAAATCCATTCAAAGGGGTGGCTCATTGTTATCTATGGAGACTATAGTGGACCATACACTTTCCATTCCATAATTTCTTACTTTCTAGGTATATTTTCATGTGGGAAATGTTTCTTTAAATATTTTATCTATATTCAATAGTTTGTAATTGAACCAAACATTGTTATTCAAGAAAAAAATTTGTTAAGCAAAGTTGTGGAGGTTTTATTCATTTCCTATATGTGTATACAATGGATATTCTCTTCTTCCTAGATTTTCTATCCTTAGAATCTAGTTCCATTCAATCAAGTGAATCAAATATTTATTCAATGTATAAACACTTCACTCTTTTCCTCTTTCACATTTTTTTATCAATATGTTATCTTAAGGTTAGAATAGATCCAATTGAAATATTTATTTACATTTTTATTTAAATTTTAAATCTATTTCATTATTGTTTATGCATTTTTGAATATACAAAACAGAACTAATGTGTTAGATTAGTTGTATTTTATTTGATAAAATCAACATATGTTTTTTGTTCTTTATCATTCCTCTAAAACCTACATCAATAAAATTAACAAAGTTGCATTATACATCTCACTTATTTAAATTTATATTTAAAACTAACATGTCCCTTGAAATAGAATAGTTTCACATTAACCAACTAGATTAACTAGTATGCCATGACCTAGTAATATAGACCCAGGGGATATTTTTGGTCTCCTTTTAGGAGAACTTGGGAGGTTCTCACCTTGCCTAAGTTGGTGTGCTAAATGACCCATCAATAGTATCCCTACTTGTAACCCTGATACTCCTAAAGTCACATTTCGAATTATAAATTATTGAAGACTATAGTAACAACCAATAGTTAGAAATAAATATCATATTCTCCTAACTGATAGAAAATATTAAATATAGTTGCCAAAAGGTATATAATGTTTTAGAATGGTTATCTAAACTTTTTATAGTAGTAAGAAGGGTCAAAATGTTTTAAAATAGTTACTTTAACTCATTACATTGCCAAACCATTAAAGAAAATTTTTGCTCATAGGTTAAATACGCTATTGTGATATTCCCATTGAGTTGATAATTTTAACATGTATTTCATTATTTAGAAAAAAAAAACCCATACAATTTTGTTTTACCTAATACCTTGATTTTTTGGCCCTTGCTAAAGTTATACCATTTTGATTGTCTTTTTGAGGTGATCATTTTAACATATATCATCACAACATTTTATATCACCCCCAAAGCCCTCTAGTAAATGGTTATCACATGTATAAGAATAAAATACATGGCACAAAACATTAAGGAACTCCAAAATGAACTCAAATCTCAACTTGACCCCTAGCTCACTGAGTTGAATAAGTACATACATGGAATCAATGCACAAAATAACATGATCTTAAATAGAATGAATGGTGACCAACATTCTAAAGATAAATTTCTATCCTAAAACACACCACATGACCCTAAATTAGATTTTTTGAAATTTGATGATACATAACTGACCATATAGATTTATTATGCTAAACAAGGTACCCATCACATCATTTCACTTGGAGAAGGATTTTTTCTAGTGGTACTAATTTTATTAGAAATATCATATAGAACCCACTTGGGATTATTTCATCAAATTTTTAAAAAAAGATCTTTGATCATAGTGCTTATGATGATTTCACCAAGACCTTGACCAAACTAAGGCAAACTAGAATAGTTTGTGAGTATCAATATAAATTGTAAGAGTTGGATAGCCAAATCAAAGGGTTAAAAGATGATTTTATAAGATTCATTTCATCATTGGGCTCAAAAACATTATTCATGCTGAGGTAAACATATTTAAATGAGAGAAAATGAAGGAAGCAATAGGATTGGCCAATATTACAAAATATAATATCAATTCCCTACATCAATCTTCTAATTTCAATTATTTAAAGACAACTACAACACCATGGTTATGCAAAATGCCTCTAAAATTCACCCCCATTAATTCCTTTAAAGAGACCATAATTTATGCTCTTCATGAAAAGGACTATGATATAACTACAATGAAAAAAATATCAAGAAGACATAACCACACCAAATAAAAGTTACATTTTTTGGATGTTCAGTTACCACATGATGCTAAAGAATGGGCAAATTCTCTAAATTTACATGGTGAAGAACATGAAGTTAAATAACATAGCACTATAGAGTCACACCCTAAAATTCTAATGCATGCTTTGGTTAGATTATCCACTCCTTAGACTATGAGAGTAAGAGGGTATTTTAAGAAACAACCCCTCCCTATTCTCATTGAGTTTGGTAGTGCACATAACTTTATTGATCATAAGCAAACCAAATAGGATGATTGACATGTTTATCCTTATTCAAATTAAGTCATGATCACCAATAGAGGAACCTTACCTTATAAGGGAAAATGCCACAGTGTCCACATTTAATAGGGTACTATCATTTTAAATGAGACATGTCTTTCTTACCTTTAGGAGCTTTAGACATGGTTTAAATATCACAATGGATTCATACACTAGGCCACATCCTATGATATGTCATATAGATATAGATGCAATTCACTCATATGAACCATAAACATATATTAAGATGCCTTACAAAAATATCTACAATTATAATTTTATTTCTTTGCATGAAGAATTTTATAAAAAAGGGATCTCATGTGATAGTTTCCTAGATTTACATACTCCAATTCACTGAATCCTTTGATTCCATCCATCCACCAAATTTACAAGGAATTTTTACAATCTTGCAATTATTTTTAAGGAACCTAAAAATTTACCCTCATAGTGGCCTAAAGATTAAGTGATTCAACTAAGTCCATGGAGTGTAGCTCAAAAAAATTCCCTTACCATTACACATTTCTATATAAGAGTGAAATATAAAAATTATGTGATAATTGTTATAGGCTAGAGTCATTAGGCATATGATAAAACATTACTCTTCCCTATATTTTTAGTATAAGAAAACATGGGTATTGGTTCCTCTGTATTAAATTTTTTACATACAACAACAATTTTATCAAGGAAAATTTTCCCATTATAGTGATTTATTATAATTGTCAAGCAAATTTCATGTAGCTCACTTCTTATCAAAGCCCGACTTGGGATCAGGCTATCACTAGATCTACATAAGATAAGATGATATTACATAAACAACCTTTTAAAATCATGATGGAAGTTAAGATTTTTTTCATCATGCCTTTTGGCCACACCAATGATCCATCAACATTTGAAGTATTAGTGAACACAATCTTCCAACCATTTTTACATAAAATAAACCTAGTGTTCTTTAACAACATCTTTGTCTATAGTCATACTTAGGAGGAGAATTTGATACATTTGGACCACACCTTTTAAATCCTTGATGATAACTACTTATGTGATAAATGGTCCAAGTGTGATTTTGGTCCAAAGGAAATTGAATATCTTAGATACATCGTCTCTGAGAAAGGTGTCAAAGTGGATCTTGAAAAAACTGAGGGTATTAAAAATTGGCCTAAATCCAAATCACTTAAGAGCCTTAGTTGGTTTTTTGGCTTAACTAGGTATTATCTCAAGTTTTAACAATACTATCAAAAAAATTCATCTGTATTAACAACCTTGTTAAAAAAATTCCTTACATTGGTCTGAGGTATAAAAAAAACCTTTGAACTACTCAAGCATGAAATGTGTGCTATCTTTTTTATTATTATGCCTGACTTCTCTAATCCATTTTTCATTGAAATTGATGCCTTAAGAAGTGGAATTGGGTCCTTTATAATTTAGGAGGGTGGACCCCTTACATTCACTATCAATTCACTTATGAGTAAAACATTCGATCCTTCCACATATTAGGAATATATGTTTGTTATACTTCATGCTGTCAAAAAGTGGCACCCTACCTAGTTGGGAGTAATTTATACATAAAAAATGATCACCATAACCTCAATTAATTCTTCAATTAAATAGCTCCTTCACCTAAGAAACAAAATTGGCTAGCCAATTTAATGGACTATGACTATGAGATTAAATATAAGAAGGGTAAAGATAGTGTTTTTAGAGATGGGTTACCTCTCTAGTATGAGGATTAGATAACCTTGTACACACTATCCTTCCCCATGCTAGATGAGGTGAACTAGGAATAAAAATTAATGTCCTATGACACCCAAATTCAAAAAGTAATTTACGAAGTGACCACTAACCCTACCTTTCAATCAAAATATTCTTGGCATGGTCATTATTTGAGGCACAAAAGACATCTAGTAATAACACCAAACTCAAAATTAAGACACAAAATTATCTTAGAGTTGCATGCTTCTCCATTATCTAACAACTCAGGTTTTTTTAAAAAATCTATTAATCGATCCACTAAAGGTTTTTTGAGAAGGCATTAAATATGACATCACACATTTTGAGGTAGAATGTGAAACTTGTCATCATAAAAAAGGGAAACTATCACCACCCAAAGCATACTTCAACCCTTTCCTATCCCTATCTAGGTATGGGTAGATATTTCCATATTATTTTTGAGAGATTAGCCAAGTCAATGTGTAAATAAGTGATTATCATGATGGTGGATTGATTCTTCATGTATTCCCACTATTATGCCCTTAGCCATCCTTTTAATACCTTCACTATTGTTGAATACATTTAAAATTATATCTATCAAATCCATGAGCTACTTTCTTAGATTGTGTGTTACTATGATTCTAATCTTATTAATCACATGTAAAAGGAAAATTTACACTGCTATGGCACCCACATTAAAATGAGTTTTGCCTACCATCTATAAATTGATGGTTAAATAAAAAATTTCAAAAATGCTTGGAGACCTATTTTCATTATTTTACTCAAATAAATAGACACAATGGGTTAAATACTTACCACTTTCTGAATGGTGGTAACTATTCACTACCACCAAGATGACCTCATCATATGAGGCCCTTCATAATTAGCCATCACCTTCTATTTAGACATACCTTCCATGAAATTTTAATGTATAAGTAGTTGATGTCACACTTTGCACATGTAAAATTTCCCTCCAAACTCTCAAGGATAACCTCCATATAGAATAAAACAACATGAAACAATATGCCAATTAACACCACCTAGAGTAGGATTTTGATTTTGGTGACATGTTTTTTCTTTGGCTCCAAACTTATAATTATTCGTTTCTAAAGTTTAAGAACTCTTAGAAATTAGCACCACGTTGTTATCATCCTTATAAAGTGATTTATATGATTGGTATTATAGTATACAACTTGGATCTCCACTGCTCCTCCAAGATCCATCAAGTTTTCCACTATAAAATTTTAAGGTCATTGGTCATCATGTTTAGGCCCAAAAAACACTCTTATATATTGACATTAAAAGATATATCCTCCTCTAATATGAGTTCATCCTTGATAGGAACCCTCACCAAATTAGTAATCATATTATCATCAAGGTTTTGGTACAATGGTACAATATGTAACACTAAGATATGACATGAAAACCACTACTAAAATTACAAAAAATAATTTCCTCACCTCAATATTTGATGAAAAATTATTTTTAAGTGGGAGGGCATATTAAGACTCCTTTGTCCTAAATTTTATATTTTGTATTAGGTATTAGTAATAAAATATTAGACACATATTCTTTGTAAGACATTCCAATCTATATTTTTAATTATCCCACATGAATAAGATGTATTCATTGTTGCTAGTATAATAGCTTAAATAGGCATCTTTTGTAAGAGAAAATATCATCTATTGAATATTTTTATTAATTCATGCTCAAAGGAAGTTACCTCCTCAAAGAGGCCTGTGATAATTTATAGTGAGATTATATAATTTTCAATACAGTATTATTATTCTCTTTCCATTCATTGCATATTGGTTATATATTAGTGGTTATGTTAATTTGTGTATAATTAGGTTTCTAATAGTTTTTAACTCCTATGTTTGGATACGTATTAGATTTGGGTCCATTCAAAGGGTTCTTTTTTCACCTTTTTTTTCTTCATGTAGCATATTAAGCACTCTCTCTTATTGATTTTTTAGTTATATTTATATATACTTATCACATTACACTTTTTGGAGATTTAGAGATGCTTTATATTTTCTCCATAGTCAACATTAAGTGGGGTGTTGTGAGGTGCCAATGATTATTTGGTTGTTTGATTATGATATGTACCTCATGATTTTTCATAGTAGATGTATTGGTTGGTTGATTCTTGGAGATAACACTCCATTTACAATCTAGTTGTTTTTTGGAGGAGATCCATAGCACTCTATTTATAATCATTTAATCATGCATTTTGTTGATATGGACCACATACTAGAAAATCACTCTTGTTCACACAATTAGATTCATGAAAGCTAATTTTGATTCTTTCCATTATATGCTTCATTAGATTCAAAAAACATTTATTTTAGTAGATTCACTATTCTTTTTATATTTCATTGTACTTGAGTACCTCATCGGGGCTAGTTGTTGAGAGTCATAATTATGAGCACAAGACTTATTTATTTACCACATTATCTACCATGATGTTTATGAGGTGTGTTGGAGTGTATCATATTAAAAATTGATATGAAGTGCACCTTACATAGATGTGTTATAAATGTATGATTTATTACATGAACATAATTATTAAATACATAATTAGAGTGGTAATTATCCTCACATGTGTGAGAAAGGTTAGGTGTATCTTGGGGAACAATCCCACCTCTTACTCCAACAATAATAATCTCTAATCCACATCTTAATTTTTGTATATAATAATCCTTTGTGTTCTTTTGGATATGAATGGAACTTAGAGTCATGGAGATGTAGTCTTATTGAGAGTCTTATTATATTACAATCATTTGTGATTACACACATAGTTAATACAATGTGTCTTTATTAGTGAATCTCTCTCTCTCTTTTATGAATGCTTTATGTTTGGTGTCTATGATGAAGATCCATGGGCTTGTTTTCATTTATAATAGACTAGAGAAAAGTTATAATTTATAAATAACTTATAAATAATTCATTGATAATGATGTGTAATATGTTAGTGGTTATCCAGAAAGAGTTCATCCTAGGCTATAAAAAAGTGTATGTCATAATATAAAATAACATTTTGGCTAACATGACATCACCATTATGAGTTTTACCATTCATTCCTCTATTTGTGGGTTTAACATTGAACATGTAAAATCAAGTTGATCTCAATAGTGTGGTTTTTAACTCCCAACAATAGATTTCTTATTTTATTTTTTTGTGCAGTAAACATGATAATAAGAAGAACCTTGTTAGAGTGACACATTAGTCGATCAAAAATAAAAATATGATAGATCTCATAAATTTCATAGGATGAATTATAAATAATCTAATTTATATTAGGATAAATTAAAACCTAGAGCTATCCAAAAATCACATACAATAGAAACTATGAAAAACATTAATCAAACATTCAAAAAATAAACATAAACATGCACCTAATAGGAGATGTTAGATTTAACGTGGTTCACCCCAAATAGGCTACATCCACTAGACTTGTCCAGTATATTATTTATAGCAATACAAGGGAGAAACAAAATCCTATAATAAAGCTTGTTACACCTCTCTACCTTTTTTGCCTCCACTATATGCATAATATTTCATTTTATTTTTATAATCATACATCTCATCCATATATCAATACATTTTAGGGTGAAAATTGCCTAAACATAACCTATACCATCAGATCTAGAAACCTATAATCAATGACCCATATTGACTATGAAATTACAATTTAACAAGGTAATTTTAATTTAAAAAATCTCTAGGATGCATAGCCCTTAGACCCTCTACCGAGGGGGTCATCCCCCCAGACCCCATAAGGGGATTTCTCCCCCTTACAAACCCCCATGCCATGAGGGATTAAAATAATGGGATCCAAACCCAACTGAAATAACATTAAAATTTTAACCTCTAGTCTTGGAAGACAATCAGGCTCCACACCTAACATTCTCTGACATGGAGACTTATTAAAACAACTCCATCGCTATTGCATCCACTGTACTATTTGGACTTGGACAAGTTTATTAATTTAATTATCATCCATAAAGACCAACTAAATCTGAATAAATCTTCAGCTTCTCTCTTGTAATTACCTTGGTCATCATATCCACAAGATATTTAATGGTATGTATCTTCTCTAATTTTAGTTGCTCTTACTCTATCACTAAATGAATGAAATGATATTGCAAATGAATGTGTTTTGTCCTAGAGTGAAAAGTTGAGTTTTTTCTAGATAGATTGCACTCTAACTATCACTATATAGTGTACATCTTTTTTGACTATGTCCAAATTCTTCCATCAACCTTTGTAACCAAATTATTTCCTTATTTGCTTATGTAGAAAAAACATACTCAACCTCTCTGGTTTAAAGTGCCACAACCTTATGCAACCATGATACCCAACTAACTATTATACTACCTACTATAAACACATTACCTGTAGTGATTCTTCTACCATCTCTAAGTCACCTACCATATCTGAGTCAACATATCCCTATAATGTCACATATAATCCACCATAACTTAACACTACATCTATGGTCCATGAGGGATTCAAAGAATGGGATCCAAACCTGGCTGAAATAACATCAAAATTTTAACCTCTAACTCTCGAAAACAATCAAGATCCACACCTAAAAAATTCATTTATAAATAATAAATTATTATTATAATTTAAAGTAAATTTCTTTCAATGGAATGGTTTTTCCTTCTAACAATAGAAAAATAAATATTTTATTTTCTTGTAAAGTGACTTAGGTTATAGGAAAAACCCTATTTAAGTGGCATACTAGTCGACCAAAAAGAAAAAGGTCTATCCCATTAAGTTTCTACAATGACTCATAAATAATGCCCATTTATGTAAATATAATAATTTTTTGTATTATTTAAAATTTTAATAAAAATTTATTAATTTATTATTTTTCAAATAAGAGAGAAGATGCAAATGTTAAAAATTAACTCAATCTAATATTAAGTGTATAAAAGATATATGTTTTATTAAAATGAAGTTATTGGTGAATTTTAGTATACTATGAAATGAAAAAAAAAGAAAATGCGTAAATATTTAAACAAATAAATGTCTTATGAAAATATAAAATATACTATTAAAGCTTAATAAATTAGAAAAAAAAAACATAAATGAAAATAAATTCAAAACATATATTTTCACCAAATATTCTTTCTTTCCTCCCTTCCTTCCTCCAATAAAATAAGATGCAATCAGAACAAGTTAGATTTGATATCAATTATATACATACAATAGCCAAAAAAAAAATGCAAAATAGTTGGAGGTCTCCACAAATGTGTGATGATAATCTCAAAAAAAGAGTGCATCCTAGGCTATAAAAAAGTGTATGTCATAATATACAATAACATTTTGGCTAACATGACATCACCATTATGAGTTTTACCATTCATTCCTCTATTTGTGGGTTTACCATTGAACATGTAAAATCAAGTTGATATCAATAGTGTGGTTTTTACCTCCCAACAATAGATTTTTTATTTTATTTTTTGTGTGCAGTAAACATGATAATAAGAAGAACCTTGTTAGAGTGACACATTAGTCGATCAAAAATAAAAATATGATAGATCTCATAAATTTCATAGGATGAATTATAAATAATCTAATTTATATTAGGATAAATTAAAACCTAGAGCTATCCATGAATCACATACAAGAGAAACTATGAAAAAAATTAATCAAACATTCAAAAAATAAACATAAACATGCACATAATAGGAGATGTTAGATTTAACGTGGTTCACCCCAAATGGGCTACATCCACCAGACTTGTCTAGTATATTATTTATAGCAATACAAGGGAGAAACAAAATCCTATAACAAACCTTGTTACACCTCTCTACCTTTTTTGCCTCCACTACATGCATAATATTTCATTTTATTTTTATAATCATACATCTCATCCATATATCAATACATTTTAGGGTAAAAATTGCCTAAACATAACATATACCATCAGATCTAGAAACCTATAATCAATGGCCCATATTGACTATGAAATTACAATTTAACAAGGTAATTTTAATTAAAAAAATATCTAGGATGCACAGCCGTTAGACCCTCTACCGAGGGGGTCATCCCCCCAGACCCCATAAGGGGATTTCTCCCCCTTACAACCCCCCATGCCATGAGGGATTAAAATAATGCGATCTAAACCCAACTGAAATAACATTAGAATTTTAACCTCTAGTCTTGGAAGACAATCAGGCTCCACACCTAACATTCTCTAACTTGGAGACTTATTAAAACAACTCCATCGCTATTGCATCCACTATACTATTTGGACTTGGACAAGTTTATTAATTTAATTATCATCCATAAAGACCAACTAAATCTGAACAAATCTTCAGCTTCTCTCTTATAATTACCTTGGTCATCATATCCACAAGATATTTAATGGTATGTATCTTCTCTAATTGTAGTTGCTCTTACTCTATCACTAAATGAATGAAATGATATTGCAAATGAATGTGTTTTGTCCTAGAGTGAAAAGTTGAGTTTTTTCTAGATAGATTGCACTCTAACTATCACTATATAGTGTACATCTTTTTTGACTATGTCCAAATTCTTCCATCAACCTTTGTAACCAAATTATTTCCTTGTTTGCTTATGTAGCAGAAACATACTCAACTTCTGTGGTTTAAAGTGCCACAACCTTATGCAACCATGATACCCAACTAACTATTATACTACCTACTGTAAACACATTACCTATAGTGATTCTTCTACCATCTCTAAGTCATCTACATATCTGAGTCAACATATCCCTATAATGTCACATATAATCCACCATAACTTAACACTACATCTATGGTCCATGAGGGATTCAAAGAATGGGACCCAAACCTGGCTGAAATAACATCAGAATTTTAACCTCTAACTCTCGTAAACAATCAAGATCCACACCTAAAAAATTCATTTATAAATAATAAATTATTATTATAATTTAAAGTAAATTTCTTTCAATGGAATGGTTTTTCCTTCTAACAATAGAAAAATAAATATTTTATTTTCTTGTAAAGTGACTTAGGTTATAGGAAAAACCCTATTTAAGTGGCACACTAGTTGACCAAAAAGAAAAAGGTCTATGCCATTAAGTTTATACACTGACTCATAAATAATGCCCATTTATGTAAATATAATAATTTTTGTATTATTTAAAATTTTAATAAAAATTTATTAATTTATTATTTTTCAAATAAGAGAGAAGATGCAAATGTTAAAAATTAACTCAATCTAATATTAAGTGTATAAAAGATATATGTTTTATTAAAATGAAGTTATTGGTGAATTTCAGTATACTATGAAATGAAAAAAAAAAATGCGTAAATATTTAAACAAATAAATGTCTTATGAAAATATAAAATATACTATTAAAGCTTAATAAATTAGAAAAAAACATAAATGAAAATAAATTGAAAACATATATTTTCACCAAATGTTCTTTCTTTCCTCCCTTGCTTCCTCCAATAAAATAAGATGCAATCAGAACAAGTTAGATTTGATATCAGTTATATACATACAAAAGCCAAAAAAAAATGCAAAATAGGTGGAGGTTTCCACAAATGTGTGATGATAATCTCAAAAAAAGAGTGCATCCTAGGCTGTAAAATAGTGTATGTCATAATATACAATAACATTCTGGCTAACATGACATCACCATTATGAGTTTTACCATTCATTCCTCTATTTTTGGGTTTACCATTGAACATGTAAAATCAAGTTGATCTCAATAGTGTGGTTTTTACCTCCCAATAATAGATTTTTTATTTTATTTTTTGTGTGCAGTAAACATGATAATAAGAAGAACCTTGTTAGAGTGACACATTAGTCGATCAAAAATAAAAATATGATAGATCTCATAAATTTCATAGGATGAATTATAAATAATCTAATTTATATGAGGATAAATTAAAACCTAGAGCTATCCACAAATCACATACAAGAGAAACTATGAAAAAAAATAATCAAACATTCAAAAAATAAACATAAACATGCACATAATAGGAGATGTTAGATTTAACGTGGTTCACCCCAAATGGGCTACATCCACTAGACTTGTCCAGTATATTATTTATAGCAATACAAGGGAGAAACAAAATCCTATAACAAACCTTATTACACCTCTCTACCTTTTTTTCCTCCACTATATGCATAATATTTCATTTTATTTTTATAATCATACATCTCATCCATATATCAATACATTTTAGGGTGAAAATTGCCTAAACATAACCTATACCATCAGATCTAGAAACCTATAATCAATGGCCCATATTGACTATGAAATTACAATTTAACAAGGTAATTTTAATTAAAAAAATCTCCAGGAAGCACAGCCCTTAGACCCTCTACCAAGGGGGTCATCCCCCCAGACCCCATAAGGGGATTTCACCCCCTTACAACCCCCCATGCCATGAGGGATTAAAATAATGAGATCCAAACCCAACTAAAATAACATTAGAATTTCAACCTCTAGTCTTGGAAGACAATCAAGCTCCACACCTAACAATCTCTGACTTGGAGACTTATTAAAACAACTCCATTGCTATTGCATCCACTGTACTATTTGGACTTGGACAAGTTTATTAATTTAATTATCATCCAAAAAGACCAACTAAATCTGAACAAATCTTCAGCTTCTCTCTTGTAATTACCTTGGTCATCATATCCACAAGATATTTAATGGTATGTATCTTCTCTAATTTTAGTTTCTCTTACTCTATCACTAAATGAATGAAATGATATTGCAAATGAATGTGTTTTGTCCTAGAGTGAAAAGTTGAGTTTTTCTAGATAGATTACACTCTAACTATCACTATATAGTGTACATCTTTTTTGACTATGTCCAAATTCTTCCATCAACCTTTGTAACCAAATTATTTCCTTGTTTGCCTATGTAGCAGAAACATACTCAACTTCTGTGGATTAAAGTGCCACAACCTTATGTAACCATGATACCCAACTAACTATTGTATTACCTACTGTAAACACATTACCTGTAGTGATTCTTCTACCATCTAAGTCACCTACCATATCTGAGTCAACATATCCCTATAATGTCACATATAATCCACCATAACTTAACACTACATCTATGGTCCATGAGGGATTCAAAGAATGGGATCCAAACCTGGCTGAAATAACATCAAAATTTTAACCTCTAACTCTCGAAAACAATCAAGATCCACACCTAAAAGTTTCATTTATAAATAATAAATTATTATTATAATTTAAAGTAAATTTCTTTCAATGGAATATTTTTTCCTTCTAACAATAGAAAAATAAATATTTTATTTTCTTGTAAAGTGACTTAGGTTATAGGAAAAACCCTATTTAAGTGGCACACTAATCGACCAAAAAAAAAATGGTCTATCCCATTAAGTTTCTACAATGACTCATAAATAATGCCCATTTATGTAAATATAATAATTATTTTTATTATTTAAAATTTTAATAATAATTTATTAATTTATTATTTTTCAAATAAGAGAGAAGATGCAAATGTTAAAAATTAACTCAATCTAATATTAAGTGTATAAAAGATATATGTTTTATTAAAATGAAGTTATTGGTGAATTTCAGTATACTATGAAATGAAAAAAAAAATGCGTAAATATTTAAACAAATAAATGTCTTATGAAAATATAAAATATACTATTAAAGCTTAATAAATTAGAAAAAAGAAAACATAAATGAAAATAAATTCAAAACATATATTTTCACCAAATGTTCTTTCTTTCCTCCCTTACTTCCTCCAATAAAAAAAGATGCAATAAGAACAAGTTAGATTTGATATCAGTTATATACATACAAAAGCCAAAAAAAAAATGAAAAATAGGTGGAGGTCTCCACAAATGTGTGATGATAATCTCAGAAAAAGAAGCTATAATTTTAATTAATTTGGAAAGGTGTATTAAATGAGTTTATATAAAAGTAGAGAATCCCTGAAATCAAGGAGTTTATTAGAATCTCCATCATAAAAGAGTCTAATTTAATCTTTTTGTTGGATGAGTCAATTTTTTTTTGGGTCTAATTAATGTAGGAGGAAATAATTATTTAATATTAAAAATAAAAAATACATCTTTATTTAATATGGATATCTATTTAATATGAGAAACTATATCATTAAAAAATAAGATGTACAAGCTAACTAATAACCTAACAATTATAAAAATATTTACTATTAAAGTTATACTTATTACAATTATATAGGATAAAAATTAAACTGTAAACTATTATATAAAAATGATTTATAAGTATCTACAGCCTAGGATTCCACATCATAAAAAATGGTTGGTGGGGTTTTCAAAAGATGAAAACATCACACAATTTTAAAGTTAAGGATGACCAAAGGCATTGGGAGACATAAAATGAAATTTATAAATAAACATGGTTGAAGGTGCATAATTCCAAACACAACCTATTAAGATGGAAAATGCATGGAAGTAAACCATCCAAAAAATTCAATTGTAATTATTATATTATAAATTTCTACTCATGATTGTATAATAGCCAATCCCTTGACAATATGAGAATGATATTACTCCAAGAGGGAGTATAAATCCTAAAAAGAAGTTGAAATTATGTTGAAGGTGAAGATAAACTGACCTCGAAAATTGATAAGGAAATTCATTGAAATAAAATACAAAATATGTGTATATTTGTATTCAAGGAATCCAAGAAATATTTAGTCAAGTGTTAGTAAGATAAATGAAACCAAAACACATAAAGACTTAATACTTCAAAAATAAAACCTAGGGGGAGATATGAATAACAAGAACAAAATAAAACACAACTAGAAGTAAATACTTACCTTCCATGTGAGTTTGGAGAGCTTGTTGGCATGTGGTCTTAGCTAGAGATTAGCTTGCAGAGAATGGATTCTTTGTCAAAATTCTGTGTGCATCATCTCCCTTTGTTCACCTTGGCTTGGATTTAGCTTAGCATATGAAGCTCTCCTATAGGCAATTCTACATTAGTTCTTTACACTAACAAGTTTGGTTTAGAGGTGTCTTAGAACTTGTATTTATAGGTATTAGAACTAACTCTAACCCTAGGAAGGTTGGGTTTACAAATAACCTTGGTTGAGTCAGTCTAACTATGAGTTGAGTTAGGCTAAATCTAGGTTAGGCCATAGATATTCGTGAAGGCCATGCGAAAGACATGGATCAAGAATGATTATGTTTCCCACCCGATTCTTGATATTTTACAAGTGGATTGATAACTCATGGAAGATATTTTGGTTGAATTTATGAATTTTCAAAAATAGAAATTCATTCATTCTCCAGGGTCCACCTTGCCACTTGTCATGAGAGTTGAGGAATAAATTTAATTAGTGAATTTAGAAAATAGGAAATTCTAAAAGCTATGGATTTTAGATATTTTGTGATGTCATGATGATGTTACCAAATCTAGATTTATGAATTTATGAAAATATAAATTCACTAATTAGCCATGCACTTTTCAAATATGCATTTAATTAGATTTAATCAATTAAGCAATTTTGATCAAGTTAATTGTATTTTTTAAATTTATGTAAGGTTATCCCTCACCCTTAGTAAAAAATGTCAATTTACTAAGTCACAATTTGACCAGGGATGAACTGGATAAAGGTTATTATTACATATAAATTAATTCTCCAATTAGCAATGCATTGCCATGATTAAATGCACTTACATCCAATGCACAGACAAATTTGGGATGAACAATGATTTCTAAGATTTATTTGCATTGTTTTTATGAAATCAATATGATGTCTATTTAGACATGGAAGTGGTTCAAAAAGAGTGTCTAAATTTTACCCCCATTTAAGAAGGTGTTGTAAGACACAGGAATAGTAACATCTTTTCAAAGAATGAGAAAGTCATTAAGAATAAAAATGAACATGATGATTGAAAAATTATGCTCCAAACAAAGTTTGGGAATCCCATGATGATGTCCCCTTAAGGGAGTGGCTGACACATATGATTGATGGATGGTACCTAGAAAATAAAAAAGAATAAGAATGAAATTAACCCATGGATGAGATTAATCCAATTAAGATAATGCTTGTACACATTGATTTAAAAGTAATGACTTTCTCAAAGGTAGTTATAATCAGTAGTAGAGGTTGAGACACTAATTTACCAAAAGGTGAATATAATCAGTGGCATAAGCATGTGCCCCAGTAGGGCAAATGGATCAAAATAATATTTTTCCCAAAGGTGGTTATAATAATTATGATGACTTTAATTGAATAATGATTTTACCCCATAAGTGTAGATTTGGACATCATAAACTAATTATGCCCTAGTAAGATAAATTAACAAGCATAACTTAAGAATATAACCTGTTACATTTATTAAAGATGAATGGGTGGTGAAAACATAGATGTTATGGTCTAATGACTAAAGAATCCACAAATAAATAGGCACATAAGGATGCAAAAATTGATGAAAGAGATGATTGGAATAATAATGTAGTTGAGCTAACCTAAGATATGTAATGTATCTAAGCATTGCCTACATAGTCTAAATAGACCTCAAACCAATGCAATTCACCCAAAAGTGGGAGAAAATGGAATGAGGAATATAATATGAAAATAAGAATTGATCAATGTGAATAATTCAATGATACCTTCCAATGCAGAGATCCTCATCTTTATTAGCATTGATACAACCAAAATTGTCAATGGGTTGATTTGATCAAGTAGGGCGGGAGGATTTGCCAAAGTGAACAAGGAGAAGTTTATGCAACACCATTGCTAGTAAGATCCCTTGACTTGATTTTTATTGTAGCACGTGATGTTATACACCATGATGTAAAACACCATGGTGACTAGCTTGTAATGTGCATAAGGAATAACTCCTTATCTAATAAATAATTAAAAATAATGTACTAATGATAAAAACCATGACGATAATGTTGATGTATGAATATGGATGGATTCAATTTCTATGTGCATGGAATCACACAATAAATGCATATAGACAAAGTCAAGGCAGAACAATGAAATAAAATAAATAGGCAAATGAACAAAACAAACAACTAAGCAAACACACACACAAAAAGCTTGAAAGTAAAAGCAAAAAAAAAATCTTATCATTAACCAAGTCAATATCTACGTGTGAAGGCTTGAAAAAATGATAAATAGATAGTGACCTCAAGAAAGGCTATTTTTAATGGAATGACATGTTAGGATAAGATATCTCAGTATAAGCTACACACTTTGGTGTTGCCCCAATAGGGAAAAAGATGTGAACTTGGCCTAAAAGTGTGAATTGGATGGTGCCCCTAAGAAAAGATACATGCAAATGGAAGGTCACAAACCCCAATGGAATTGGAATGAATTAGAACCAACAATGGATTTGCCCCAATAGGGTGGATCAAGGATTGGTGACTAGGTTCAAGATAGGGCCAATGTTTTTTAGATTTTAGGGCTTTATATCTCTCTAGGAGTTTGTAAGTCAATTTTTATAATTTTTAATATTTTGAAATTTTCATAATGTTTTTGTAATTTTTGGGGTATCTTAACTCAATGGATAATTATGAGGCACAAAATAGTCCAAATTAAAAAATGGAAAGAGCTTTGTTTAGGTTGTTCATAAAATGGCAAGAGCGTGGGAAAAAAAGGGTGATTGAGTTGACCTCAATGTGAATGAAGTGTTTCCTATATAGTCAAAATGGACCTCAAGTTATATAGTCAAAATGGACCTCAAGTCACTATAGTTCCACTTACACAAAAAGGCATCCAACTAAGTATCAACAAGTTTTAGGTAAAATCAAATGGCAAGGCAAATGATAACAATAATGGCAAGGTCATGTGATAATGCAAGGGAAAGGTGTTGTCCCTAATTTTATCATAGGAAGTTATAATTAGGAAATAAAAACAAAGAGTTAGTGGTACTAATTTGCCTATGGGAATTTATAGTTAGTAGCACAGGTTGGGACACTAATTTGACCAAAGGTGGTTATAATCAGTGACACCCATAATAAAACATAATAACAAATGAAAGATGCAATTTCCAAGACCATTTCCATATTACTTTCATATACTACCATTCAAACATGTAATTTTGAAACAACTATTGGAACTTGATGCAAAGGGATTCTTAAAATAAATATGAAAACAAGAAAACTCTAATGTTACACTTACCTAACTGTAACCACTCTTAGCTAGATACTTTCTCTGAGTCTCTCCCTTTAATCTCTTGACCCTATACACTATCTTTATTCACCTAAATTTTATCTAAATTCATAGTTTTATCATCTTTAAATACTCTTCAAAATTTAGAGCCAGTTTATCACCTTGAAGGATTAATTAGATGTGTATCAATAAATGTTCATAAGTTTTGACTCAATTTTTAGACTATCTTTGTTGCACCAAAATGTATATTAAGTCCTCATATGTGCAAATAGATCTATATTTATTTATTATAAATATTATTGGAAATAAAACAAAGTATAAGGTCTCTATTAGAATAGGTAGATCATAGTGCCAATGGTCTACATGTTCTAAATTTGTGTCAATCAAAAAATTTCTCTTAAACTCTTGTATGCTCTTAATCTTAAAAACACATGCTCAAACTTACTATTATCTCAAATAGGAAGATAGGATTCATATTGTCAATCATAAACTATTATTTTCAAATACTGAGGATATTGGTGTGGAAGAACATTATATACATGAGTAATAAGGCTTATCAACAAATAAGTGTGGTTCAAAATTCTTTCTTCAACTACGTATACTAGTTTACATCTATGGGACTGTGTTGGACTTACAATGAAAATAATGCCTTATACCATGTATAGGAAATATTGATAGAGTTATAAATATCACTTACTAATTTTTCCATTTAAAAATTAACACCGCTTTTAACAAATTCTTTCAAACAAGAATGAATACTTGACACTACTGATCATATCGATAGTTACACAAATTTTGTTCCCGAATTTTAGAACAAGTCTTGATCCAAACCACAAGAAACAATGAATAATAGTTTTTTAAGAGATTGTTAATTCACCTCATTATTTTAATCATTCATGCTAAAATGTTTCATTAATAGATTCTTTTCCCCTCAAATAATGCTTTATCAGGCTAAGTTTATAGAATTTAACCACACATGGTAAATAGGTTTTTCTGAGTTCCTCAACCGTGCATTTGAAACAACTTAAAATAATATAATAACTTCACATTATATGAAAGTAAATTACCATTGTTTTGAGGATAATAAACACACATCTTTGTCATAGTTTTCTTCAAATTCGCTATTTGTATATTCATTTTTATTACCTAAACAGAGAATTCAAGGTATATCACCAAAGTCTCCTTCAAACAAAGTATTATCTAATCACATTCTTGGGGTTCCTTCCCTTTACATAGTCAATTCAGACCCCATACAACTTCTACCCTTGAATGACTTGTTTTTATCAAAGCACTTTTTCCTCTACAAAAGATTCCAAAACTAGTTATAACTAACTCTCCACTTCTTTAGGTACATTAGAGAACTATATAACTACTATCTTACTTAGAAAAATAACTCATCTTGGGTGTTTTTAACTATTTATTTGAACCTAACCACCTATAAACACATTGAGACATCTTAACACATGATGGAGATATCTTACATTGCACAATAAATTTGAAAATTCAAATGAATGAATTTTAGTGAGAAAGTCTAATTACCATTATAATTCAAATTTTATGAAGTTATAACACCTATTGACTCATAGAGATATATCAAGATCTAAACAACCTATTAAAGACTCCATTCTTGTAAAATAGTTCATATGTACAATTTGAGGTAGTGATGCTCCTGTATCATACTACTGAGGAGAAAGAAACTTTATATGAAAATGATAAAATATTATGGCATTGATGATTCTTTATAGAATCTTCCTTCCAAGCTCATGCCCACTTGGATCCCAAGGCCTATTTGAATCATATAGGCCTTTGTGATTCTTACTCATGGTGGCTCCTCTTTTATTCTTCTTTTTCTTGTTCTTCTTCTTGATTTGCATCTTCCTAATCTTTGGTAACTACTATTCATTATCTTTCCTCAAATGACCTAAACATGAAACAAACATGTCAAATAAAAACACTTCTTGCTTTCTCCTTTGGATTATCCTTTTTCATTGCTTGCCAACTCTTTTTCCTCTTGCCTCAAGATTTTATCTAATGCCAACTCAGCTACCATGATGTTATAATTATCTCTTATGAGACTTATATCATCATATTCTCCCATTACTTACTTCCATAACTTCTCTTCTTCTATTTTACACTCATCCTTATCACCTTCATCTTCCATTTTTGCCGAATAAGACACCTCAATCTGCTGCCATGCAAAATCTTCAAGCACTTTAACTTTTGCTTCCTTCTTATATCTTATTGCTACCACCTCATAGGTTTCTTCATTTATGTCAAAAACTTTAGTTATTGATACTGTAGTTTCCTTTCTTTCAACTAACACATTCATTAGTTTTAATGTACTCTCATACAAATCATCCTCAACGACATCTATATCAACATACTTATAAAAAAGGACATTGAAATGAATACCTTGTACCTTTTGGCTTTCCTCCACTCTTTCTTGACTACAATATTCCTCCTTCTTACCTATCATAAGATATGGTACTACTGAAACTTCTCTTTCTTATTCATTTTCATCCTCCAATGGCTCACCCTCTTTATTATGTCACCATAGTCAGTTATCCAATCAACTTCTTCATCATTATCATGTTGTTCATACCTCAATTCTTCATGTAATTTGTTACCTATATGACAAATTTAAAGTAATAACTAGTCATAATCATTTGAGGCTTTATCTCCCTTTCATTTCTCTTTATAGACTACCTTGCTTTCAACTTCATCTTTTATCTCCTTTTCTCCATGAATTTCTTGATTAGCCAGTAAAGTGGATTCTTCCTCATGACCCATCTAAGATGTGGGTTCAAAATATCTCTCAATTACTCTACTCATCAAATCATCTATTTTATACGTCATCTCTACCATTTCTTTCTCCATCTTAATCCTCTTCTTGGTGTCTTCATGCACCTTATATTTGTAGTGAGAATTTGAAATTATAGGCAGATTATGAGAAGAGATCTACATCAATATTGAATTTTTCATCAACCATTAAACATGATTAAAGTATAAATGAGTCAGAACCAAGATCAAACATGATAGGTAGGGTTAGGTAAAAAGAACTGGCTAGCAAAGGCTTAATCGTATGGTGTAAATGGTATAGGTTATGGTATGATGCAAATAATGGTATATCGTGGAAAAAAAGGTGAAAGAGATGGCCTCAATGTGAATTAAGTGATACCTACATATCCCAAAAGGAATCAAGTCAATTTAGTTCAAACTTATGACAAAGTATGAAAGGATGGTAAGGTGAGGCAAAAGACAAGGCAAGGCACATGTAAAGGTATGAAATAATAGTAAGGTGAGGTGAATGGTAAAGGGAAAAAGTAAGACACATGAAAATGCAAGGTAAATGGTTCTATTATTATTATTGATGTGGAGATGCATGTCCTAATCAACACATAACACAACCAAAATAGTCAATTAAAATTACTTGCCCACACCTCTTCTAAATAGTTACTCTACTAAGAACCTATTATTGATTTGGACTTTAATAATGATATTGTGATCTTCAATGGTCATTGATTCTATTTCCTCCAAACTTGGAGACAAGATGTCTTCATACCCTCTATAAAGGAAAGTATAGACAGGGATAGTAAATATAGATAAAGAGTGGATAAAAGGTCTGATGTGACAATGAAGAGATGGATCATAATGGAATGTATAGTGGTTAGGAAACAAATGAATATCAAGATTGTGAAGCACACACAATGTTGTTCATTCTAAATTCGACATAATTTTGGTTGTGGTGGGGCTGAATACTTCTAAATATGCCTCAATAGGACCACTAGTGTTTTTTGTTTTTAAGGCTTGAGAGATGATGACATCTTATTATGTTGTAGAATGGAAGCTATATTGATGTTATCTTTAATAATGTATTCATTATTTAGTGAAGAACTATTTTACTTAGATATTAGTTCCTCAAAGAGGTTTTAACTAATAAAGTTTTGATTATCCCATAGTGCCTCTGATAAGGTTTCACTAAGGAATGTTGAATTTTGACTTTGATTATATTCTAGTGCCTCAAACAAGGTTTCACTAGAAGATGCTAAGTTTGGACTTTGAATTCCCCTTAGTGCCTCTGAAAATGTTTGACTGGGAGATTGTTCTCCTTTTGCATGAATTTATTCTTGGTCCCCCTAACATTTTATAACTAATATGTCATCATGGATATAGTTCAATAATAAGTGATTTTATCAATCCTAATCGGCACTTGTGAGAGGTGGAATGTCAATATAATGGATATGTTGGGTGGTGTTAATGGTATGTGGAATGATTATGGAATGAGAAGAGTTGTACAATCCTTGTATAAGATACTAAAAGAACTTATCCCAATGCCAAAGTAATTATTTTTGAAAATCATGGAAGGATAACAAATGTATTAAAATTGATCTTCAAGGCATATGTAACCAATCTTGTAACAACCATGAATTTACTTTGATTCTGAAGCTGAGTCTAACTTAAGGGACTTTGAATCTGATGTTAAGACTAACATTGATTCTAATTCTAATTTTAAATCTGATATCAGTTCAAAAATAGAATTTGACTTTAATGTTGACTCTTCATCTGGTGTGGTAGAAAAGATGCTATGTTGAATGGTTGGTATTGGAAAAGTAATGGCCTGTGATGGCATAATGGGATCTTTATACATAGGATAATTTAAGAAGGGATCAACAAAGACTGGCTCATTAATATGAAGCCCCTTAAATAGAGAGAAAATGTCAAGAGGTGACTCCACAAAGACTAGCTTGTCAAAGTGGGACTCCTTAATGAGAGGAAAGAGGTTGAGAGAAAACTCTACAAATACTATCTTGTCAAAGGGAGACTTCTCATATAAATTTAAATGGTCAGTAGGTAACTCCACAAAGACTGGATTGTCAAAGTGAGGTTCCTCAAATATAGGGTAATGGTCATAGAGTAATTAATCACATTTTAACTCATCATAAATAGTTGTTTCAACAAACACATCATGTTTTAGTTGGTTCTCTTGGCCTTAGCTTACACTTGGTTGTAAAACCTCAGATTTGGACACATCTTCTTCTTTGAAAGATGACTCTTGGATAGTTAATGATTGACTTTATTATGGTTTGAAGACTAGATTGGATTTTCTAAAGTGGGGGAAGGTTGGTAATGGATGAAGAATGATTGGTGGTTCAATAATGATCTCTTTGTAAATAGGCTCATCTAAGATGGGATTGAGAAAGAGTGGATGTATGTCTAGGATATTAGTTGTGCTATGTCTAGTTGTAAATGTGAAAAATTATTGGTATAATGAGATACCAAACTTGGAAGGGCTTAGAATGGTAATAAATGGGCATTTGAAGCTTGGCTATTGGTACAGGACAAAGGATGAGGGTCTGGAATGGTAATCTGTGGGCATTATGAAGCTTGGTTGATAGTATAGGCTAAAGGATGCGGGCCTAAAATGGTAATTCTTAGGCATTGTAGAGTTTAATTGCTAATGCATACCAAAGGACGAGGGCTTGTAATGGTAATGAATGGGCATTACAATTCTTAATTACTAATGTAGGTTGAAGGATGAAGACCTAAAATGGTAATAAATGGGCTTGGTACCTTTTTTACTCTAAGAATTTGATGGTAGTGAATGAACCCCAAAATTTGATTAAATAAATAATTGGGAGAGCTTTTCCATCAGTTCAAACATTAACCAGTTACAAATAACTAAAAACCTAGGTTTGTTGGATGACAACCCCATCCAACTAGGCAAAATGATAAAAGCAAAGATGCTTTGGTCATGTCATGCCAAAAGGCATACTTCCTAGGGATCATCTAATAAAATATAAGAGGCCAATAGGCCACCCCCACCACATGTACTACTTCTCAATTTATTGGGTTTCCTTATTCAAATCATGGAGTAATACGAGCACATGCTCCTGTCAGATCAAAACTTTATAAAAAGAAAATAACATCTCATAACTATAAATGGTAGAGGATAGGCCTACTCTACTAGACAAGACAAGACCTTACCATGTGTCACATGGTGTGATATAGCTAGATCACACTCTAGGATTTGATTTTGTAGTTAAATCATCTGCATCATATCAAAGGGACAATGAACAAACCTTGAAAGGGCCCATCTATGCTTCCTTCTAGGGACTTCCATAAGGGCTTTCAAAAGACATGTCAATGCTTATGTCATATAAATATTCATACCTATGATAAGTGTCATAGACAGAGTCATCTCATGAGTATGCATGTGTTTCATGAAGATCAGGGATTAATATTTCAATTTTATTAGGGTGCCTAGGCTTTGCCATAAGAAATTCATTGCTTAATATGATATCAACATCTTCTGGAAGTTCACAAAACTTTATTTGAAATGTATATCTAATTTTCTTGTTCTTGTGGTTATATATACAATCTTTGAAATAAAACTTAAATTCTATTTCATCATATAGGTGATCTTTGGTAAATTTGAACAACATATTAGTATCATAAACACCTAATTCTTCATGAATGATAAAAATCTTGAACCAAAGGCTTAAATTTGTTGGTGCATATTATTCAAGCCATTGATCCCAGGTTAAATTTTCCCATTGGTCATATGGAACATCAAATGGTCTATCATGAAATCTCCTTGTAAGCAGATTGGTGCTCATATGGATATAGACTTCTCTATAGAAAATTTCCTTTGATTTGATTAGTTAGAACTCTAGAAGTGACAATTGTCCTCCAAGTATCCTGATATTTCTGTGATCCATTTCACAGAATCTAGTCCAACCCAATCCATTAGCATCAATAAAGTTATTGTAGGAATTAACTAAGAAATATTTTGATAAAATATTTTCAATAGCAAGCCCAGGAAGTTCTTTGATTTGAGTATCTATAGGATAAGAAGCCATTCTTTCTTTTTCTTATTGAGTAAGATTTTTTGGAATAGTATCATAATCAAAATTATTAGATCTTTCATTACCCTGAAACATCAAAACATTATTAGTACAAAACTTATGAGAATACCATTTTGATCCTTCTCTAGACATCAAATCAACTAAATAATTAGTAGTTCATTTCTTGTATTGAACATCAAAGTCAAAGTTAGAAAACCATATTTTCCATCTAGTCATTATCTAGTTCCTAACTTGCTAGATGTGAGGTTTTCTAATGATATATTAAAATTGTAATAGATCTATCCTCAAGAGGAATTTATTTGGGAGAAAAAAGATCCTTAGTTTGAACATGCATAGTTTGGCTACTAATAGTTCTTTTTTAGTAGAATGGTAATTCTTTTGAGCTGAGTTCCATGTTCCACTACAGTAATAGCAGACTTCTTCTCTACCATCTTTAGTTTTTTCCAGAATTATTCTGCCATATGCTTCATCTGAAGCATCTATTTCCAAAATCATTAAACCTTCTCCTGGTAGTTTGAGATTTGGTAGTCCTTTAACTTTTTCCTTGATTTTTTTGATTGCCTATATCATTTAAGTAGTCCATGGGCTTGAGTCTTTTCTTAACCTTTTCTGTAGTTTTTTCCTATCTTGGCCCTGATCTTTATAGAATGGAGAGTAGTAATTCAGAGATCCAATGAATCTTTGTAATTAGGTTTTATCTTTTATTTCATCTGGGAATATTTCTAAAGATTGAAAAATATGGGGTTGTAATGTAATCTTATTTTGACATATATTTAACCCAAGAAATTCAATCTTTGTTTTCCATATCTCCATTTTCTTATCACATAAAACCAACCCATTCTAGTTATAAAGATCAACAAATTCTTTCAAATGTATAAGATGAATATTTAAATCTTTTGAAAGACATAATATATCATCAATGTAGATAGAAAAATGCTTAGTATGGCCAAAGATTCCATCCATATTTTTTTGAAATTAAGAGGTAGAATTTTTTAGGATGAAAGGCATAACCTTCCACTCATAATGCCTATCAAAGACTGGCAAGACAAATGCAGTTTTATAAGTATCTTTAGGTTCTACTGTAATTTTCCAAAATCCACTTTTCAAATCAAACTTAGAAAAAATGCAACATTCCTTCAACTTGTTAATAAGAATAGTTTGTTAAGAATTAGATGCCTGATAAGTATAAGCCAATCATTGATATATTTATAATTTATTACCAATCTCATTTTTCCTCTTTTTTGTTCTAAGTGTTTATTCACATAGAATGTAGGAGAAGCCCATTCACTATGGATTTTCTATATAAAATCCTTCTGCAATAATTCTTTGATCTCTTCTTCTCCTATTTTAACTTGAGAAGGGGAGAAAGGGATAGTGTTAGATTTTATACCTCAGGTATGATCAATGCTAGGTTTTAGATCAAGAGAAAAATTATATTTACACTTATCACAAAACCTTGTGGGATCATTATCATAAAATCTTTTGATCTTTGTTATGATAGTATTTAGGGTATCTTTTTGAGAAGATGAATTGAAAATCTCAACTACTTTAGAAAAAGAACCAAATGGGGTAGATGTCAAATACAATATTCTATAAAATATGGGAAGATTTCCCCCAAGGAAATTCTATGTAAAATTCACATCCAATGGCCAATTTGTTATGGAACATGACCCAATAGAAGCAGTAGGTGTCAGGGAACCTATAACAATAAACATGCTCCGATCCCTACTGAGTCAGGATCTTGCTCTACCAATTAGAGCACATATGATTACTTCTTGTATTAGCAACTAAACATGAAATTATACTAGAATCAATAAGTAACTAGAAATATGAAACAACATAGGAATTGAGAGACAATACACAATTGTATTAATAATCACTCAGAAGAATATACAATAAGGAAGATGCCACTTCTTCCTCCACCTCAAAGGTTCGCCATGCCTCAAGACCTTCTTCCCTCTCTCTCTCGGTCCCAACAATCAAATCCAATATAGAATTGATGTTCACCTCTCCAACTAGTCAATAACACGCTGCCAGTTCACCAAGTACACAATCGTACTCCAAGTAGATCTCCTGCTATCTACGGCTACCTACAAATCACTAGACCTTACTCACCATGTAGATATATCTACACCCCTGAAGAACCCTTGTCCTTGCCTTACCAAGTCCTTATGATTCTTCAACTAGTACCTGGGTGGATCAGCTCCTTGACCTTGCAGACCTTGCAACTCTCCCTGATCATACACACTCATCACCCCTTGGAACTAGGAGGAGCTACACTAGCTCTCTCTAAAAGCTCTATGGTTTTCTAGCACACTTCTACAATACAATCATGAGTCTATTAAATAGATCTCATCCAAACAATAATTAGACATCTAATACAATAATTAAATCTATAGCTCTTAGTCTAAAATTAGCTCTAAACATGCAAACACTTGGTTCGTCAACCAACTGCCCGTAATATACTCACAGCTCGAACCACAGGTGACCGACGTCGGTCCCTGTCTGCCTGGGGGTGCCAACGCTGGCCAATCCATGATTGACGTCAGTTGCCTTTTATCTCCTTCCTGCCATCATTGGTTGTCCTAACCAACGCCGGTGTCTGTGACACTCTGCAACTCTTCTACAACCTCCTCCATGTCTGCATCAGTGAAGCTTTTAGCTCCACAACCTAACAATCTCCCACTTGGAGATAAACAGCTACACCTGTACCTATATCTGTAGCCCATCTAATCTGTTTCCTGGCTTGTATCCCTCTTCAAGATCAATCCTGAAGACTAACCATCACACAACCTGTGATGCTATACCTGTCATTCAAGTAACCTGCCACATCTGAACCTACATATCCATATAGTGAAGAACTTGACCCTGCATAACAAGAATCCCTGCTACTAGTCCCACTGAACTACCCTCCAGTACTCCTTCCGCAAATTGGCTCCATACTTTCTGACAACCCCCATTGATTGGGAAAACTCAGGCCTACAATAGACCTTATGTGATTTCGAACCTTGTTTCAAGCTAGGCTTGAACTGTCCAGCCATTGGTGTGGTTTTTGATTCTGCATCCTACGTAATGAACCTCACCAACACCATCTTCAAATTAGATCCCACTAAAGATAAAATCTCCATGACTCTTATGCCAAAGAATTTTGCTGCTCCAAATTCTCCATGACATGCCTCTGAACTAACCTTACCTTTTAGCTCAACAAATCCCTGTATGTACAAAACCAGCTAGCAAACCATCCACATACAGTAACTGGATAATGTCACGACTCATCATCCACCTGGTAAGAATAAAATCACAATAGTTACACTGACATTGACTGAAGCCATGCTTAGTCATCCACCTGTCAAAACCTGTACCACTATCCTGCAGCTTCTTCAAGACCATATGCCTTGGCCTTCTGTCTCATGTATCCATCCACTCTCTTCTTTAAAACGGGAATCTATTTCATCTCTTAGTGATTACTTCCAGTTGACAACTCTACCAACAAATACCTATTTGGTTCTTCTCCAAGGACTCACACTCCTCATCCATGCCAAGCTCCCAATGTATCTAGATTCTAACTACATTGCCTCTTCACATCCTCCTGGTTCTTGACCATTAGTAAGCAATATAAAGAAGGTGAACAATGAATATGAGGTTCACTTACCCTTTCTGACCTCGACATGAGCGTTTGAGACTTGTTGACAGCTTATTGTCTACCTAATATCCGTTTCAGTGATCGATCTTGGCCATCTCCTAGTCTGCTCCCGACTGATGTCAGTTCCCTGCACTGACCCTGATTGCCGACGTCGTCTCCCTGGCTGACACCGGTATCCTTTCTGCTGACGTCGATTCTTTCATGACCGACGTCGGTCTTCCTATTGCTGATGTCGATTACTGTATGACTGACGTCGGTACCTGTGTTCATCTGTGAGTGATAACTTTTTACCCGCAAGCTCTCCATGGATCAAAATCCTAATCAAATCAACCCTGCTCTGCTCAGAATAATTCAATTCCCTCACCTGATCTCTGTCTGTCATCTCCTCCATGAACACCAAGGCTTTCCAATTCTTTAGCTTGTCAAAAACATCTGTCTTCCACTTCAGAACCTGCATTCTCCTCCTACATATGTGACCAAGCCTACAAGGCCACATCTCTGTAACAGAAGGTGAATCAGTAATATAAGTAGATAGATAAAGGATACCTACTTTCTTACCACCATCTAATTCAAGTGTATCCATTATGAGAGTTACAGTACATCTCCCATCACCCAAATTTCTTGAAGAAATTAGACTCATCTGCAAGACTAGTACCTGCATGACTTCCTTCAACCACTGTGTGTCATCCATCTGCAATTTTAGCTTCACTTCCCCTTTGCCAATTCTTTGGCAAGGCTCACCAAATCCTCTCCCTGGGGCTGAATGGAAAGAGGCAACATAATCTATTATCCAAGATTCAACTTTATCCAAGAAACCTCCCAAAGCATCCTGTGCAACAACACCTGCAACATCTACATCTTCAGTTCCTTCATGTTGATCTGCTACCAACCAACAATATCTTTTTCCTTGCTCTTTCTTTCCATCAATCAGACCATTCATGCTATTCAGTTTCTCCATTCATAGCTTACTTCCTTTTGCCATTGCTATACTCCCACTCAATCAGAAACCCCTGTGAGTAACCTGTAATCAACAAACACTACTAGATTTGAAACCACCTGTTAGTAACCCAACCTAAAGCTCTGATACCACTTGTCAGGGAACCTAGAACAATAAACATGCTCCGATCCCTACTAAGTTAGGATCTTGCTCTACCAATTAGAGCACATATGATTACTTCTTGTATTAGCAACTAAACACGAAATTATACCAGAATTAATAAGTAACTAGAAATATGAAACAATACAGGAATTGAGAGACAATACACAATTGTATTAATAATCACTCAGAATAATATACAATAAGGAAGATGCCACTTCTTCCTCCACCTCAAAGGTTCACCACACCTCAAGACCTTCTTCCCTCTCTCTCTCGGTCCCAACAATCAACTCCAATATAGAATTGATGTTCACCTCTCCAACCAGTCAGTAACACGCTGCCAGTTCACCAAGTACACAACCTTACTCCAAGTAGATCTCCTGCTATCTGTTGCTACCTGCAAATCACTAGACCTTACTCACCATGTAGATATCTCTACAGCCCTGAAGAACCCTTATCCTTGCCTTACCAAGTCCTTATGATTCTTCAACCAGTACCCTGGTGGATCAGCTCCTTGACCTTGCAGACCTTGCAACTCTCCCTAATCATACACACTCAACACTCCTTGGAACTAGGAGGAGCTACACTAGCTCTCTCTAAAAGTTCTATGGCTTTCTATCACACTTTTACAATACAATCATGAGTCTATTAAATAGATCTCATCCAAACAATAATTAGACATCTAATAAAATAATTAAATTCATAGCTCTCAGTCTAAAATTAGCTCTAAACATGCAAACGCTTGGTTCATCAACCAACTGCCTGTAATATACTTGCAGCTCGAACCACAGGTGATCGACATCAGTCCCTGTCTGCCTGGGGGTGCCGATGCCGGCCGATCCATGACCGACATCGGTTGCCTTCTGTCTCCTTCCTGCCATCGTCAGTTGTCTTGAACGACGCCGATGTCTGTGACACTCTACAACTCTTCTGAACCTCCTCCATGTCTGCATCAGTGAAGCTTTTAGCTCCACAACCTAACAATAGGTAGGGAAAAACATAAATTTACTACAAAAAGGCAACTAAACTAGTGTAATTTGGCTTTAACTAAGTTGGGAAAAATATTGATGAAATTTATGTGAAAATTTCTTTAATGAGAAGCTTTCTAGATCAAAATGTAGGAATACTGGTTAAGAAACCATTGGCCCAAACATAGGACCTAGCTCCACTAGTCATACTAGTGAAGGATTCAAGGTGAGATAAATGCAGACAAAGTTGGATTGGTTGAGTTAAATAAAGGTCAAGATAAATAAATAGTAATGTTAGATGAAGCCATTGGTATAGTAAAAAATTTGGAAGAAGTCCTTTCAGATCAAAATCTAGACCTCTCTCTTGAGACTACAAAACATGAAGAAATAAAAGATCTAAAGAAGCTGATTCTAACAAAGACACAAGGCTATGATATGCTTAACATAATCCACATAGGAATGGTAGACCTTTTAAGTGTTAATACTAGTAAAAATTTTCAAACTATAAAAAAAAACATTAGAATGTTAGAGCAGAGGAAATTGAAAATAAAATTAAAGAAATTAAAGAAAAGGTTGATACCTTAGTAGGATCATCCTCACTTATTTTGACTCATATATATGAATTGTAGGAAAACATGAAAAGGTCTTATAAAAAAAACTCTCTAAGTATGGTAAAAATAAGAGAAGGCACCCCTTCTAAGATCATCCCATTAATACAACCTACTACATAGCAAGTGTCTGATCATGTTAAACAAATTAGATAATTAATATCCTTCATAAACATTGAGTCATTAAGCATAAGTGATTTTCTAAAAAAATTGATGACACCTACAAAATACTTGAAAGGCTTAATAAAAATACTAAAATTTTCAATGAACTGGTTAAGCTATCTGAAGATATAAACCAAAAAAAGAACATTGAAGAAAATCTCACAGTAACCTACCTATATTTCAATGAACTTAGTGAATTAGATTGGATCCCTGATAATCCAAAAGTCTTATATCCCTTAGATGCTTCATAGGATTGGACTGAGTCCCTACTCACCAGCCCAAAAGGTGTGTAAGAGGAAAAGGTTGTACTTATCGATACACCTAGATGATTGAAAGAAGTATACTCCAACACTGAGTCATCCAGTTTATTTATAGTCACACCTAGGATTAGAGTAACCTTTCCCCAAGAAAATTTTGGCAGTGTTGAAGTCTTTGATCAGGATATCCAATGAAATCATGGAAGATATCTAGATGATCTAACTCAAGTTCCTATACTTCCATATTCACTCAATATTGATGGTTGGTGTTGATTAGGTAATGATATAAGATATAGAATCCAAAGTCTAACTAAAAGGCTCCATGGATGGGTAGAAACTCAATAAATTGTATTTGGGAAGACCGAGGAAGAAGGCATGGACCTTATAATTGCTAAATTAGATGTAGCATAAAAATATGGCGGTTATCCCTTATAGAAGACTAAAGCATTGTGCTAGGATCCATGGTAGCTAACTTTGCTGAAGCAGTTATCTGTGAGTATGTTTGAGACATGGTAAATAATAATGCTATTGAATATAATAAATTGTTTAGGATGAAGCTTTATAACATGAAATATTGGGATAGATTCAAGTGTGATTTTGATCTTTTGGAAAGAAAAACAAAATAGAGCCAAAAGACTGAAACTAAACACATGTTTATTAATGCACTTCCTAGCAAAATCTTAGATGGATTATTGGCCTACATAGCAACTAAAATGGAAGCCTTGACTAGAGAAAAATCCATAGTTGCAAAAATGACCTTAGGTCAGATTATCCAATCTATAGAAGAATATCTTTATAATCAATGTAAGGATAAATCTATGACCAAATTGCTTAAAAAAATGAAACCCATTGATAATAGTATCTACAAACATAGTGGATATAGTGTAGTAGGATATTATGGTTCTAAGTATTCTCATTGTAAATGCCACAAAGAAAAGAGTAGATTCTAAAAATGGAAAACAGGAGGCAAGCCCAAGTATAAGAGGAAGTTCTCTAAAAAAATTATGTTAAGCTGAAAAGAACCATCTCAAGAAAATGACCTATAAAATGTTATATCTGTGGTCAAGAAGGTCGTATAGCTCCTAATTTCCCAAATAAGAAAAGGTATCCTAAAAAGATTAAAAAGATTAGAGCTATAATTCCTAATGAATAAATGTAAGTTACTTCTGAATTTAGCTCAGATAATGATGTCTATTCAATACCCACTAAAAATGATATTTCTTCTAGTGAAAATGAAAAATAAGTAAATCAATTTGAAGAACTATCTTCTTTTGATAACTCTGAGACTGAAATCTACTATTGTAATATGATGTCTAGATTTGATCTCAAAGCCCAAATGCAACATCTAGAATATCTACTCAAAAACCATAAGCCCCTTCTTCATCTCATCCCTATCTATCAAGATGAGCTTACCCAATTACATAACATGCATAGTGACCCTAAGGGAAAAACATTGCAACATGTTGACTTTCATGACAACCCAATGTTATATGCACAATAGGAATGGAATAGAAAATAAAAAGCTAAGCCTAAGAATCTAAGCACAAAGAGCTTGATAAAATACAAAAAGCCTTCTATTGAAATCCTCAGAGCTATAAAATCAAAAATAGAATCTGCTTCTCAAAAATATTAATGAATTAATAAAAAATTCTATATATTCTATAGAAGAAAACAACCCTAAATAAGTTCCTCCTAACCAAGGATGTTTCGATTCTAGAGAACAAAAATAAATCATTATCTTAGTAAACATCATGGATTCAAACAATGGCTTATTGACCCAAGATTGTTTAATCAATACTGGAGCAAATATGATTATTACAAAGCATGGAGATATCCCAAAGTCCCTATGACAAGATGTTTCATTAGATTTTGTTATTGTCAATGGGTTAAGGACTATTATAAATAAAGTTTCTCCTAGGGTACTACTTGAAACAAATGGCATTTAGGCATATGTAAAATTATGGATGTTCGATAAGATGTCGATAGATATTATTTTAGGAATGAACTTATTGAATCAATTTATGCCTTATACTATTCATAGCAAATTATTTTTTTAATTATTCTTTGGTAATGAACACCAAATTCCTAGTAAACCCCATGTAACTATAAGAATTGCCACAAGGCCCCATGAAGAAGAAGATAGACAATTGTAGATGAAGATTTACAAGATAGTACAAAATTTTGAAAAGAGAAAATATATCCTAAATAATGTCATAACAAAGATCAAAGGATTTTTGATAATGATCCTAGAAGGTTTTGGAATAAGTGTAAATATACTATTTCTCTTGATCTAAAACTTGGCATTGATCATACTGAAGGTATCAAAAACTAACACTATCCCTTTATCCCCTTCTCAAGTTAAAAAAGGAGAAGAAGAGATCAAAGAATTATTGTAAAAGGATTTGATATAGAAAAGCCATAGTGTATGGGCTTTTCCTGCATTCTATGTGAATAAACACTCAGAACAAAAAAGAGGGAAAATGAGACTGGTAATAAATTATAAAAAGCTTAATGATTGGCTTATACCTGTCAGGAATCCAATTCCTAACAAGATTATTCTTATTAACAAGCTGAAGGAATGTTGCATTTTTTCTAAGTTTGATTTGAAAAGTGGATTTTGGAAAATTACAATAGAACCTAAAGATAATTATAAAACTGCATTTGTCTTGCTAGTCTTAGATAGGCATTATGAGTGAAAGGTTATGCCTTTTAGCCTAAAAAATACTCCCTCTGAATTTCAAAAAAGGATGGATGGAATATTTGGCCATGCTAAGCATTTTGATATCTATATTGATGATATAATAGTTCTTTCAAAAGATTTAAATAGTCATCTTATACATTTGAAAGAATTTTATGATCTTTGTAACTAGAATAGGTTGGTTTTAAGTGATAAGAAAATGGATATAGGCAAAATAGAGATTGATTTATTAGGTTAAATATATGTCAAAATAAGATTGCATTACAACCCCATATTTTGAAATCTTTAAAAGTATTCCCAGATGAAATAAAAGACAAAACCCAATTATAAAGATTCCTTGGATCTCTGAACTACTATTCTCCATTTTGTAAAGATCAGGGCAAAGATAGGAAAATACTATAGAAAAGGTTAATAAAAGACCCAAGCCCATGGACTACTAAAATGACATAGCCAATCAAAAGAATCAAGAAAAAAGTTAAAGGACTACCAAATCTCAAAATACCAGGAGAAGGTTTAATGATTTTGGAAACAAATGCTTCAGATGAAGCATATGATATAATATTTCTATAAAAAAACTAAAGATGGTAGAGAAGTCTGTTATTACTATAGTAGAACATGGAACCCATCTCAAAAGAATTATTATTCCACTAAAAAAGAACTATTAGCAGTCAAAATATGCAGGTTCAAACTAAGGATCTTTTTGCTCCCAAAGAAATTCCTCTTGAGGATAGCTCTATTACAATTTGAATCTATCATTAGAAAACCCCATACCCAATAATTTGGAAACCAGATAATGACTAGATGGTCAATATGGTTTTATAACTTTGAGTTTGATGTTCAATACAAGAAAGGAATTGCTAATTATTTAGCTAATTTGATATCTAGAGAAGGATCAAAATGGTATTCTCATAAGTTTTGTACTAATCATGTTTTGATGTTTCAAGGTAATGAAGGATATGATAATTTTGATTACGATACTATTCTATAAAATCTTACTCAACAAGAAAAAGAAAGAATAGCTTCTTATCCCTACAGAAACCTGAATCAAAGAACTTCCTGAGCTTGATATTAAAAATATTTTGTCAAAATATTTCTTATTTAATGCCTACAAGAAATTTCTTGATTTTGTTGGAAGGAGTTGGATAGATTCTATGACATGGATCATACAAATATTAGGATACTTGGAGGACAATTGTCACTTATAGAGTTCTAGTTGATCAAATCAAAGACAATTTTCTATGGAGAAGTCTATATCTATATGAACACCAATCTTCTTACAAATAACCTTCATGACAGACTAGTTGATGTACCATATGACCAATGGGAAAATTTAAATTGGGATCAATGGATTGAATAATATGTACCAATAACTTTAAGCCCCTGGTTCAAGATTCTTATCATTCATGAAGAATTAGGTGTTTATGATACTAATATGTTGTTCAAATTTATCAGAGATCACCTGTATGATGAAATAGAATTTAAGTTTTATTTCAAAGATTGTATATATAACCATGAGAATAATAAAATCAGATACACATTTCAAAGAAAGTTTTGTGAACTTCTAGAAGATGTTGATACCATATTAAGCAATGAATTTAACAAGGAGAATTCCCTAAAGAGAGAAAACTCAAAAGGTCTCAGTCTGTGAAGAAACCCTCTATAACTAATTTAGAGACCCCGAAAACCATAATATTCCCAAGCCAAAAATCTAATGCTTCTATTAGATTGCTCAAAAAACCATAGTTTGCCTAAGCATAACATCATTAACAAAAAATAAAACATATATTAAGTTATCAATGCAAGGCTATGAGGTGGAGGATCCATCTAATTTGGACCCCAAATTGAGCTAGGAAAATCATTACCATCTAGAATTGGCTCCCAAATAGAAGCCTAAGTAGTGTCCTTATCATCTTCCTATTACTAAGTAAGAGAAATAGAAAGAAAGATCCTGGCGAACTTATCCAATATGTCTGTTTAACCTCTAGGTGCACTCCCTAATCATTTAGATGTAGAAGAGGATGAGGATCACCCTAACCATCCTTCCTAGTAGGGTAAGGAGGTGGGGTATGCCACCCTCATTATTTTCTAGGAGGAGACATGTGTTAATACAAATTGTTGTTATGAGAGCGTCATCAAGACCAACTGCATCAGTGACCACCTCTAGGAGGAGGACTAGCATTTCTTCCAATAATTATGTTATCCTTAGGTGGAAAAGGAGGAATATGTGTCATATCACAAGGAACATCTCCCTAATGAGTGAGAAAGTCTTGAAGATGGCCAAGATATATGGAAACTTTATTTGCCTATACTTGAATCTGCAAAAACACATTGGAAATAATGGAAGATTTACTAAAAGTAGAGAAATAACAATATGAAGAAACATTACTAAACATTGAATTATTTATATCTTTCCATAACCAAAATAGAATCTCCACTCTAAAAGTATGCCAGACTTGGGTGTATTTAAAAGGCAAGGTGAGTTTATCTCTAAGAAGGATATGTTGCCACTAAAAGAACTTAGGCTAGAAAGGACTAAATAGGTTATAAATCCACATCCAAACTCATTGGGATTTGGAGTAGTTCCATAAAAGATGAGGGAGCATTTACATATGGCCACAAAAAGGACATTTAGGAATGGAAATTCATAAATGCATAAGCCTTCTGCCTATAGGCAAGTCTTAATACAACACATCACAAGCGAAGTGAGCTAACTTAGGCTCTATGCAAGCCTTTTAGATAGTTTGAAAATGGAATCATTAGGTATAAATTGAATAATGAAGACCCCAACTAGAATTATGCTTGTCCACCATAGGCATTTGGGGAGAAAGCCACCCATAGCCAAGTCGGGGAGTATAATTATAAAATGGAGTTTTAACATACCATTTTTAGTCCTTCTGCCAAGGACAAGTAGAAATAATAGAGATTTTATGAAGCATTAAAGGTGGAACAACATTAAGGATTTTCTCATTAGACTCTTTATCAAAGTTGGCTAATCATAATTTGATTTTTACCTCCTCCCAAAATAGATAAGAGTGAGACTAATTATAAAAGATGTCTTAGACAATATGAATGCCTCTATGAAATGGCTTCAGAGCATTGATTCAAGGAACCTCAGTGTGAGGGACTTTATTAAAATTGATAATAGGTGACTACCATAGAGAATGGGATTTAATGGACAACCCATCTCAGAACCTCGAGCCATTCCATAAAATCCATGGTTTGATCTTGTCCTATGCTTTCTAGATACTTTTAGTAACAAAGGACCTTATAATTTGAACATGGGTTTTGATGATGAGCAGATTGGAGAAGACAATTTCTTTTCAATATTTTTGCCTTTGGGAACGCCTAAAGAAATGCAGTGCTAGAAAAACACTGTATAATATTATTTTCCTTCAATGGCCTGCATAATCCATTTGACACATAATGTAACTCTTTGATGAGCCACACCAATGAGACCCATACCTCTAGCATCCTATGAGAGGCAATAATATTCCCAAGAAACCTTGTGGAAACCCCAATAAAGCCCCTAATAATCTATTCAAGTTTTTGGTAAGAATTCGTAAGAGACACCCAACATGAAGAGTAGTAAACATGGGTGGTCGCAAACACTTTTGAGAAGATTTGATATTTCCCTGCTAATGATAAGATCTTAGTAACCCAATACTCTAGCTTATTTGCTACTCTATCAACAACATATTGCCATAACATGGGTAGAGAGGCATCAAAATAAAAATAAATTCCAAGAAACTTGAAAATTTCATCATGTTGAATCTAAACCCACCCATATTTACCAACTGTAGTCATATAAAATGTCAAAATTGTAGTTTGAGTGCGTCTTGTGACACCCAACCCATAAGTCTTTCTTGCATACTCTCATGACCTTTTTAGACACCTTTACACTTATTCCCAATCATCCTAAGCTTTTCAAACAATAATTCCACTTTAGTTAGGCAATATTTCCTAGGCCAATCCTATCCCTCTAGGTCCCACACCTGTAGGATAGGAGTACCCAACTTGGACTATAGAATTAGACCCTAGGGTGCCTATTTCGGCGTTCCTATCCAATTATATTTTAAACTCCAATGGTTATTTACTTTCAATTCCTATCCTTCATCTTGTTGGCATAACACAAATACATTTGACCCATGACCAATTTATCTCTATAAAAGCTCAATCAAAGTTCATTTAGAAAGAGGTTGGAAAATATTACAAAGAAAGCAATAATATAAGTAAAACCACTAAGGAAAATTTCCCTATTCTCTACATACAACCATTTAGTATAGCTAGAAGCATATCCAAATCCTCACACCAATCCCTACCATCTCAAGCACACCTAGTTTAGCATTTTTACATCTGCATTAAACTATTACATAAAGCACATTAAGTGGGAGAACTACATATGTCTTGATCCCTCTTTAAAGTATTGGTATGTAGGTAGTGTGCCCACACAAGGGGTGTGGATCACATGTTCAATGCATATTACACACACTAACCCCCCTTCTTTCTCAAGTTTTATCAAAGCATAATAAAGTCTAGGGTTTTAAGGTTAAATATTCTCTACAAGGAGTTATATAGACTTTAAATAGTTGATATTTCATAGGTAGGATCACACAAGGACAATAAATAAAACCCAAAAAAATTGGGTCTCTATGATCAATTTGGATAAGAGAGATATAAGAGGAAAATAACACTAGACTATAGGGTGTCCTATTTTGATGATCTTATCCTTTCACAAAATGAAATTTAGATCCTAATTTGTGATACTATCCCAGTCCTGCATAGCCAATATCAGACCCTGCAATAGCCATTTCAATTCATTTTAAGCTAAGTCTTATTTTCTCCATATTTATTGCTATTTATAAAAAGATTAAAAATTTAAATAAATTATACAAATTAGTGGTTAAATTATTGCAATATTATTTACATATTTACTATTCTATACCCATAATTAAATTAGGAAAAAGACTCCAATATTCCCAAAATTGTTAAATCATTTTGGTGAACTCAACTTTGTTTGCACATAAAAACCCTAGGGTAAATTCTTTTTTGCTTTTTCCAATAATTTCATGATTTTTCCTACATATTTTAAATCAAAAATTCACATTTAATTTTTAAATTTATCTTAATAATTTTTAAAATAATTTATTTCAAACCCTAGTTGCCTATATTAGATCCTAGTATTTTCTCAATATTTTTTAATTCTTTATGAATATTTAAATCCGAGTTTTACATTAAATTTTTTAAATTTACCTTATTAATTTTAAAAATAATTTATTTAAAAACATAGTTACATATACTAGGTCCCTTTGTCTTTGAGGTATCACCTTACATCCAATTCAGATTTCACATAAAATTACAAATGTATTTTACTCATTTCAAAACATTTCTTGTAAATAATAATTAATTCATACTTGGTCCTATCATGTATATGAATGATGAAGTTTACCATATGTTAATACAAAGCTTTATGCTTTCCCTTTCATGCTTAATTTTCATAATATGGGATGATATTAAGAAAGTTATTATTAAACATAGTAAGATCCCTCTTCTTCAAAGCAATGTTTACTTGTCTCTAATATAAGGTTTCATTACTTAATTTTTAAAACACATATGGAAAAAAATTCAAGTTTATCTTGCTACACATATTAGAAACATCATAACACATGTCAAATTTTTTTATGCATTCATGCACAATTTCATGCTCTCTATCCCTTGCTTTCTATTTATCATATGGAAAAAATTTCAAGTTTATGTTGCTACACATATTAGATGTATCATAGCACATGTCAAAGTTATCTATGCATTAATGCACAATTTTATTCTCTCTATCCCTTACTTTTTATCTCTCATTTGGAATCCTCTTTATAAACATATTGTGAGGCAACTTATGACTCAAATCTCATGCATTTCATTCCACATACATGATTTCTACCTAGATGCATATAACTCATTGGCTACTTTTGAGTATTTTCCTATCACTACTAGACACAAGCAAACACTAGAGGTTATATCTATCCTCCACTCTTAAAACTTGGTACATCTAGCTCTTATCTCGTACCTACTACCATCCTTATGTCTATAGTAGATTATGCGGTAGATGTTATCACCCAAGTTTATGAAGATAGGCAGGTTGATTACACTCATGGCTATAGCCTTATCTCTCAAGTTAGCACCGCTTTTGATATAGTTTAAGTTCTTAAGCTCCTTCAATGATTGAATGTTTATAAATATGTGTTGTATGCATTCCTTCATAATACTAGAATTCCTATTTCCATTGAGCTAGATTATGTTGCCTCTATCCTCAACACAATGTAATCAATTGAAGAGCATATTTGTTTTGAAAAAGAGGGTTTACCCCTCTACCACATCATTAAACAATGTCTACCTCTATATGTTTAATTAAGAATTAATGATGTAGGGGTAAAAAGAGTGTTAATTGATAACAATTTAGGACTCAACATTTGTAGCATTTATTTTCTTAAACATCTTAATATACAACCTCAGTATCTAGACCATTCTGATATAAACATCAGAGGTTTTGATAACATTCTGTAGAAAGTCATGGGTCAAATAACACTCAATCTTACTTTGGAACCTAAGACATTTCCAATTACTTTCCAATTCATGCCAAATGACCTTAATTATAATTTATTACTTGGTCGGCCTTGGATTCATCATATGTATACAGTCCCTTCTACACTCCATGCTTGTCTAAAATTTAGTCACAAAGGCTACATCTACACATGCCCAATAGACAATGAACCTTTTAAATATTTCCATATTGTTGAATCTCCATAGAATTATATTCTACACTTTAATCTTAGTAATATACCTACATAACCCACTACTCACAAGGTACCCTTAGACCATGAAACACATTAGAAGATTCCAAGTTCTATACAAACAATGATATCAAATCACTAGTTTACATCCCCTTTTGCACTTAAATGTCTTAATAAGATGGGATCTCATGGCAAGGGTATTTGAAAACATGAACAAGGAATCATCAATCCTATCGAGGCATCAACATAATATGAAAATCAAGGGTTGGGATATCAACTTACCCTTCTTCATGATAAACCTTCTTTCACCACTTCAAAACATATAAAGTTTTGTCCACCCATTACACTAATAGACCACATCATTAATCATAATTCAACATTATCAGTGATCTATCCTAATCTCATTGATATATGGTTTCATTAGATATGTTCACATTAGATGAATACTATAATGATGAATCCCTCTTACAATTTTAATGAAGCATATGAAGACCTCCCATCTTGCTATCATAAAAATAGATTTCCTCATCACACAAATTCCCATGCATACTTTAGAGAAAATTTAGATTTTCCCCAAGGCATACCAATTGATTTATATAATACTATCCCTACAACTTCATACACACTAGATCATTCCACATTGCTTAATGAGGAAACAATTAGTTTCAAATTTGGAACCAATATGGATCCTCACACTGTCTTGTTAGTTGCTACCCTATGAAAAGAAGAGGATACAAATATTCATCAAATTTTAATAAATTTTTTAGAACTCTCTTCTTGGTCTTACTCAGATATGTCAAGAATTGATACATCTATAGTAGTCCATCAGATTCCTTTATATCCAGATGTTAAATTAGTTAAGCAAAAATTTTACAAAATACATCCTAAGGTGGATCTCTTAGTCAAAGATGTGATCCAATGCCTCTTAGATGATGGATTCATTCAACCAATATCAAACCTTGAATGGTTTTCCAATATAGTCCATATGGTAAAACCCAATGGACAAAGTTGGTGTTGTTTTGATTCTCAAGATTTAAATAAAGCATGTGAAAAAGATGATTTTCCTTTACATAACATTGACATGATCATAGATTCCACAACTGGGTATGAAATGTTATCATTTATGGATGGATTTTTAGGATACAACCAAATCAAAATCATCGAAGAAGATCAAGAGAAAACATCTTTTATAATACCTTGGGGTATATTTTGTATTAAAAACTACCAAAGCCACATATCAACATACTATGATGCATATTTTACTCGACTTGATTCACCATACTATCAAAGATTATGTTGATTATATATTAGCTAAATCCAAACAATGACAACATCATGCTATTGATTTATAAAATATATTTCAAATACTTAAGAAATACAATGTCTGATTAAACCCAAAGAAATATGCATTTGGATTTATATTAGGCAAACTCTTAGGTTTCATTATTTCCCAACATGGCATAGAGGTTAAACTTAAGAAAGTCAAAGCAATTATGGACATGACACCTCCCATAAAATTAAAAAAAATTCAATCCTTGCAAGGCAAGATCCAAGCAATCCATCATTTTATATCTCAACTTGCTGATAAAACTCAATCATTCACATGATTATTAAAAAAAAGATATAAAGTTTGTCTAGGACCAAGATTGTCAAGAAAGATTCAATAAAATCAAGCAAATCTTCTTAATCTACCTATTTTAGTACCACATATACCTAACATACCTTTCCTAATATATATCTTAGTAATAGATCATGCATTAGGATCACTCTTAGTAAAACATGATGATTAACATACCAAGCGAGTGGTTGATTATAAAAAACATTATTCTGTAATAGAAAAACTATGTCTAGAATTAGTTTTTTCCACACAAAAATGTCAACATTACATGGTTAATAATGAGACTTAGGGTATTGCAAAAACAAATCCCTTGAATTTTATAATAGTTAAACCACATCTCTCTAGTCACATCACAAAATGAGTCATATTATTAACAAAGTTTGACTTAAAGATAGTTATCTAGAAATCAATAAAAGGGAAAATCATTATAGACCATTTGGTAGCTTCACCAATCCTATTAGCGATGCATTTAGAGATGGTTTTACTACCTATTCTACTCATTATGACACTTGGAACATGTTCTTCAATGGTTCTTGATGTACATCTAATTTAGGGGTAGGATTTATCTTTGTTGACCCTTCTAGTCACATAGTTCCTATTGCATATTAATTAAGCTTTGCCTACCCCAATAACATCACAAAATATGAAGCACTTATCTATTTGTCACCCAATCTCTCTAAATTAGATCTATTCAAGTCTTTGATGATTCCCAACTTGCAATCAAATAAGTCAATGATGTCTATCAGAAAAAATAACATCTTATCCCATACCATAACATGGTAAAATGTTTATCATCTCAATTTCACTACTTTTCTATAGAAAATATACCAAGAAAAGACAACTAACATGCATATGTAATGGCAAGTGTCGTATCCTTGATTCCTATCGACATCAATGATGATCAAGCTATTTTCAAAATTAAATGATTATAATCACCATCAATTTCTAATACATATTTGATTTCACTTTTCGTCTTAGCCACTACATGTAATTCTACAACTCCAAAGTGGATCTCTGGTATTTATAACTTTGTAAACAAAATCATTACACTAGACACTTTTTCAAGAAATGATAAATGCAAGTTACAAAAATAATAACTTCATTATGTAATCACTGGTGGAGATATTTTTAATAAATCCTTTGATGCTTGACTTTAGCAAAAGCCAAAATTTCTCTTACACAAATACATGATAGTGAGTGTGGTGGTCACTTTAGTAGAAAGCCCATGTCACACAAATTACTTTGACAAGGGTACTACTAGCCCACCATAGAATATGGATGTTCAAAATATGCAAAGCGATGAAATAAATGTCAATGAAATAGTAACCTATATCATGCACCATCATAATAATTGTAACCTATTATCTTTCCATAGCCATTTGTGTTATGTGGATTTTATCTTATTGGAAAACTTAACCTTGAATCCATTGATGGGCATAAGTTCATCATCATAGCTAAAAAATACTTTACCAAGTGGGTGGAAGCCATTCCAATTCAATCTACCATAGGGGAAGACATTTAACTTCCTCATAACTCACATTATTTCATGCTTTGGCCTACCTACAACTATCATTTTTGATAATGGAGCATCATTCAAGAATTAAACTATCAAGAAACTTTACACACAATATAAGATTAAACACACGTTATCGACTCCATACTACCCATAAGGAAATTGTTAAGTAGAGGCTACTAATAAAACCATCAACAACATTTTGAGCAAAAATAGTGACCAAATGCAGAGATGATTGGCATAATCAACTAGTATTTACATTATGGGCCTATCTCACAAGTATTAGTATGCCCATAAGAGCCACTCCTTATTCACTCATTTATGGCATAGAAGAAATTTTACCATTAGAATTAAAAATCCTATCTCTTTGTGTCTCCCTTAAAGGTATTCTCACTGATTACCAGTATCATGAAAAGAATCTACTCCAGCTCAAGTAGTTAGACCATACACACATTCAAGAAGTAGAACATCTCAGAATCTACCAGCAACGCATATAAGGATCCTACAACAAATGAGTTCACACCAAATAATTTGAAGTTAATGATGTCATTCTCAAAGAAAATCTTGACAATGTCAATGCCAAAAAATAAATCAAAGAAAAATTCAAACCAAATTGGCTAGGTCCATACATTATTACCAAAAATCTTAGCCCTAAAGTGTATCATCTAGCCTCACTTGAAGGAAAGAAACTCAAAAATCCAATGATTATTATGCATCTACGTATATTCCATGTATAGTATTTCATTTCACACATTATATTGTATTTAATTTTTCAAAATTACTTGCATATATATTTTATTTTTGTTTACTTGTACATAGTTTCTTAGTATTTCTTGTACATAGTCTTTTAATACTTGATTGTACATAACTCGTACCAAAAATAACCAAAACATTCAAATATGTCAAAATATCTAAAAACATTCAAATAAATCAAAATACATAAAAACATTTCAATTTTATGCATTATCCATGCTTTTATATTTCTACTACCATGCTAGACCTATATTTTTCTAATCTATGCTATTGTTTGTCAATTTACCTAAATTACCATGCTTCACTTGATCTTCTTTGAGTGTGTGCAGTGAATTTCAAATCCTTTATTGTTTCACTCTACCCTTTGATGGGGAATCCTACTTCATACATTCAAAACACATCTTGATATATCTACCTAATGGGGGCATCTTCTACACGACTACACCATCTAGCTTATGTCAATCCTACACCACACACTCTAGTTATTTACTATCTTACATAGATTAATCTATTGACATTCATTAGTATATATAAATTTTGTATTTCTTACCATATACCTAGTTTCTTACTATATGTCATTCATAATTTCACTTCTTGCTTTGATTAGTTAGATGCGATTATATTTCTAATATTTACATGCTTTCCTTTTTTGATTTGCATAGCTAGATATAATTGCATTTCTAAGTTCCTATTTAATGTCTTGTGTGTGCCTTAGGACATTTTCCAATGTCCTTTACTTGTATTCTTCTATGTACATGTGTCCCTTGTGCCAATCTTGCTTATTTAAATTATACGTGTATGTGGCATTTGAACATGCCTTGTATGTTTTTTTCCTAGTTTGAGTGACATGTGATCATGTCCCTTGTTTGCTTGGCCCCTTGGCCACTCTTGTATGTTTCTTGTTTCTTGCCTTGTGTGCATGTTTCTTTATTTCTTCTTAACTATTTGTAATGCCATGATTCACATCATGCATTATCTTGCTTTCTTAGATGCCATGATGGACATCATGTTCCATCTATCCTTGAAAACTAACAACTAACAACTAACAAATAAAAAATAACCAAACTTCTAGTTCTAATTCACTCTATTACACATGTTATTAAATTATTACATCTATCTAGTCATACCCCTATTGATCTAATAATATCCATTACAAATTATGCTATATCTTGAGATATATTTTTTATTATCATTGATATATCATGTATTTTTGTAGCATAACACACCTATAGGGCTCTTTCTCCTAAGGGCAATCATTTTAGGGTCTTCTTTCCTACCCTCAAAAGAGGGGGTAATAAATAGGGGGTTTATCATAGATATTATAGCTCCTACCAATCAAAAAATCAACTTTCAGAACACCTAGAATAATATTCAAACTTCAAACTAGGCAAAATAGACTAGACAGATGGTGATAATTATAGAATAATCATCAGAATTAGCATAGGACAAGAATGCCAAGTTTGGACTATAGATCCATATAGTAGGGTGCCCTATTTTGATTTTCTTATCAAAATAGAAAAAAAAACTATATTTTTTAGAAATAGATAGAAAATTTGTGAACTAAGAATTTGACTAAGAAGAGGAGATTAGTATTATGTTAGTGAATGAAATCAAATCTAAAACATACTAAACTAACATCTTCATGCCTAGTTACTAGGGTGAGATTAGTGAAGAAATAAAAATGAACAAATCACAACTAAAATACAAGAAAACACACATTCCTTACCTTCCTTGATGCTCTAAGAGTATTCTTCAATTGGCTTGCTCAGTTTATGCTCATGAAGCCTTTATCAATGGAAGCTTGGCTATCCTCCACCTCTGATTGGCACCTTTAGCTTTGGCTTGGCTTGGATTGGAATCAATTTTTCATGGTAACACTAGTTTGCATGAATATTTTAGAACCAATCCTACATTATAACTTTGCACAAATTAAGCTTAAAAATGATGTTCATGGCCTCTCTATTTATAGATTTTTGAGATTGATCAGAATCAACTTGAACCATCCATCATGAGATGAAGATGTGTGGTTGAGGATTAATTCAATTTTTTTTGAATTAATTTTATAATTATCCTTATCATGACATTAGAAAAAGGGGAAATTAAGAGTCATGGAGGGTATTGATGAGGCATGGAGGGCATGAATCCTGATATTTGTGGCATTTATGGCCTAGAGATGTCTTTCCAAGAAATGAAGTCACCTAATGATTCAGATATTCAATATTAATTTCCAAAAAAAATTATTCAACTATTTTCCATGTAATTTTTGATTAGGCTCTAATTTGGTTTAATTATCTCTTAAGCATATTTAAGCACTTTGTGCATAAATTACTCAAATTGATTAGAATTCCTTATTATTGGTCCAAAATTTGACTGGATTGGAATTAGAAGGTGATATTAGATGCATTAGATCCATTTCCTATTTAGGATATTATCAGCAACAAATAACAAAGGCACGTGTGTTATGAAAGAGATTTGATAGGAAAGACTAATCCAGAGCACCTAGGTGCAAAATTGGCATTTTGACTTAGAATGATCTGATCAAACTTAGCTAGCTCATAAATTTCATTACCCCATTAGGGATACCCTAGCCATAATAAACACTTTAATATACCAATTTAAACTCATTTAATGCATTTTAGTGTTTTTAGGCCAAATTGTGCACTTTAGGTGGAAATTGGGCAAAAGCCTAGTTGGAGGTTATTGGTGGCTAGATTTAGGTGTCTATAGTTTGCCCCTATTTGGGAAGGTGTTGTAAGTTATAAGCATAATAATGTCTTCTCAAATAATGAAAAGGTCCTATATGCCTACAACTACAATGATGATAAACTAACTACATGATGCCCCCTCGAGGGAATGGTTGGCACAAGTAAGTTGACAAATAGTCCCTCGAAAAGAAAGAAGTGAAATGAGGGGACAAAAGAAAAGAAAGATGATGGGGTGAAAACATAATTATATTTAAAAAGTAGTCAAAATCATTGAGAATGCAAGTGGGATGGTGTATAATGGTTTGCCTAAAGGTAGTTATAAGCATTGTACTTGGATAGTGGCAATGTGGTATGATAACATAATGTTTTGCCCAAAGGTGGTTATAATCATTGAGAAGATGGAGCTGCCCCAGTTACGACAAAAAAAAAAGATAATAACATGCCCCTATATGGGTAAAAAAAAGGGTGACAATACAATGATTTTCTCAAAGGCAACTATAATCATTGAGAAATGTAGGTAGAATAGTGTGAAATGATTTATCTATAGGTAGTTATAATCATTAGACCTTGATTATGGAAAACATGATAAACTTAGTCCAAGATGATGATAAATTAACATAGAGGGTAATTATGAATTGGAACAACCTACTAGTAGGGAGATGCTCATCTGAACTATTAAAGGTTAAAATTCTTTCATGGTTAATTAGTCTATTTGGGATATGATTGAATCAAGATGCTGATATCGAAGAGATGTTGATGCCACCATTGCTAAATATAATTATTGAATCTAAGGTTTATTGTAATACATGTCAGTAGGCATCATGGTATAACATCATGAGGACTTGGCCAAAATATACATAAGAACTGACTATTGTAATCCAATACTCAATAGAAAATAATGCACCAATGATAGAAATCATGATGACAATGTAAGCATATGAATATGATAAATTCAAGTATAAGTGTGGACAAGGAATCACCCAATGAATGCACATAAATTGAATCAAGGAAATAGTGTTGAAAGTAAACAAATAGGCATGCAAACAAAATAACAAAGAAACACTCAATAAAAACCATACAAACATTGCCCCTAGAAAATAGGTGACAACTTAACAAATGAATAAAATGGGGGAATTAAAGAAAAGGAAAGGGGTGGTTGAATTGTCTCCATATGCACTAGGCAAGTGGACACTACCTACATAGTTCCATGGATGTAATATCCAACAAAAACTTTATACCAAATGTAGTTCTCCCAGGGAATGGGAAGAAAAATGATAATTGGTGAAAATAAATAGAATGGATGCAATAGAATAATAAGAATAGTCTTACAAAATGGTAAGTGCATGAGAGAAAATACCAAAGAGGATGGGAAAACTAAGTGACAAGTGGTTTGATTGAAACCTAGTAAGGGTTCCCAGAATCCTTAAGGCAAAGAAGTGGTCCTTGTTTTTGTTGTTCTTTTCTATAAAATTTATGAATTTTTTTAGCATTATTTTTGGAGTATCTCAACTAAATCAAGAATGATGAGACACTAAATGTTTTAATGTCTCAAAATGAAGATATCATTCAAACTTAGGTTGCTCTCAAAATAGCAACAACATTATGAAAAAGGTGACTAAGATGAACTCAATAAGTATCAAGTGCTACCTACATAGTCCTAGACTAGGACCTCAAGTCATTGTAGTTCCACCCTACAACATAAGAATTTGACTTGTGTAGCAGTCAATTCAATAAAAATGAGCACAGTTGGTAAAAAGGCACAACATGGCATAGGAAGTGGTAAGTTAGTATGTCAAGTCTTAATAGACAAATGTTTCCCCTAGTTTACCCATAGGCGGTTATAACTAAGACACAACATCATAGATAAATGGTATTAATTTGCCCAAAGGTGATTATAATTAGTAACAAGACTAGTGATAAGAAAATAATAAAAAATAAAGGATGAAACTACCAAAATTTATGTCATACTAATCCAAAATATGATCTTTATCTAAAGTACTTAAACCAACTGATGAAATTGATCAGATTCTTTGATGCTGAAAATACATAATGAATGGCAAAAGCCAAGGTCAAACAAGCTAGGATTTAGAACACACTAGGTTGATAGGTCAGAAATGTAAAGTGGATACAACTAAGAGGATGGATAAGAATGATATTTGTACAAATAAGAATAGTGATAAAATGACACCATTAAAATGGTCTTTATAAATAATATACCTTAGCACTCAAGCATAGTATTGCTTAAGGTGAATAATATTCATTGGCTTAGGAAGTTTGTCTCCATCTGGTGTGGTAAGCCTATATGCCCCTGATCCATAATATGTAGTAATGATGGAAGGTCCTATCCATTTTGGTTTGAATTTTCCTTTATTCTTTTTCTCAATTATGGTATTCTTTTGGTTTTCTTTAAGAACAAGATCACCAAGTTTAAAGTTTCTATTTTTGACACATTGATTATAGTGGCCTTTGATTCGGGTTTGATATGCCTAAATATTATTGAGCATAGATGTCTATTTATCATCAAGTAGGTTTATCTCTTCCAATCAAGGTACTCGATAGTCATGATCATCTAGGACATGCTTGAAAGAGATGCACAGTGAAGGCAATTTAACCTCAATGGGAAGGATGGATTTTGTACTATAAACAAGTGAGTATCGAGTGGCTCTTATGGAGTTATGATGATTGGTATAGTATGCCCAAAAGGTAGAGAATATCTGTAGGTGCTAATCATGATCAACATCATGGACAATATTTTTGAGAATATTAACAATGGTTTTATTTGATGCTTTGGCTTGGCCATTACCTTGAGGGTAATATGTTGTATAAAAATGTTGTGTGATGTTACATTCAGTACATAGTTGATTTACATCCTTGTTCTTTAATGATCCTCCATTATCAGATATAATGTTGAAGGAGATACCATAGTGGCAAATGAGATGGTTGAAGATAAATTTATAAATTTTCTTTCTAGTCACATAAGTGAGGGGTATAGCTTCAACCCACTTAGTAAAATACTCAGTCATAGTAAGGATATGTTTATGGCCATCAAATGAAGTGGGTTTGATCCTCCCAATGAGATCAAGTCCTCATGTATAAAATGGCCATGTTGTCAACATTAGTTTCAGATTTTGGGTTGGGACATGAATCAGATTAGCATGTCAGTGACATTTGTCACACTTATTTACATATGTATCTACATCTACATCGATCGTGGACTAATAATAACTAGTATGTAAGAGATTTTTGGATAGGACTTCCCTGATATAATGAGCTCCACATACTCCTTCATTAACTTCTCTTAATGATAACATAGACTCTATCAAATTTAAACAATGAAGTAGAGTTCCATCAAAACTATGGCAGAAAAGGGTGGATCTAAGTAGAATATAATGAGTGGAATGATGAATAAAGGCTTTGGTTTATTTTTGATATAGGTTAGGTGGTATAACTTGGTAATGAAGTTATTTATAAAGGTTTGAGTAATAGATATAATTAGGACCAATAATATCACAAATCATTACAATGATTGAAGGTTCATGATCTGGTGTTGATAAATTCTTGATGAAGAATTGACACTCTCTAGCTTTATCTATTTGTCAAATTAGAGAGCCAATAGTAGCCATGGAATTTGTAGTTCTAGTACTATCCCTTGGTATGTTCTCAAACTAAATGTTGGTAATTTATTGCTTAAGAGTGTCAACCATGGCTTTATATGGAACTAACTTGTCATCTTTGGTCTAAAAATGATCTCTGACCTGATTGATGATTAACTAAGAATCACCATAAACTTGAAGATGAGATATGTTCCAATGCACTGCCTATCAAAGTCCTATAATAAGTGCTTCATACTTAACCATGTTTATACAAGGAAAGCTAATTCTAAATGATTTAGGGATTATATCCCCTTGTGGTGTAATAAATACGAGGCCTGCCCCTGATCCATGTGTAGTAAATGAACCATCAAAATATAGCTTCCAGTGCTACTCCTCAAGAGGTGTTCAATTATGTTCATTATGGATTCATTAGTGAAATGAAATGTGAGTGGCTTTATGTCTATAAGAGGTGCTTTAAAAATTTGATCTACATGAACTTTTCCCTTGATTGCCTTCTGATTGACATACTCTATGTCAAACTCACTAAGAAGCATGATCCATTTGGCCATTCTACCTTGTAAATATGTTTTAGATAGTAGATACTTGAGGAGAACTACTTTCAAAATGACCATGGTCTTATTATTCAACATATAATGGTGCAGTTTTTGAGATGCAAAGACCATGGCAAAGTAAGCTTTTTCAATAGGTGCATAGTTATGTTCATATGCAACCAAGGTACAACTTAGGTAGTATACAACATGATCTTTACCATTATCATCATGTTGAGCTAAGAATGCCCCCAGAACACTGTCAATTGTAGATAGATATAACAAGAATGGCTTCCTAGCATAGGAGGTAATAAAATAGGTGGATTAGCTAAATAGTCTTTAAGTTGTTGAAAAGTTATTTGGTAGTAATCATCCCAGTGAAATACAACTTCATTCTTTAGAATATGTGTAAATGGGTGACACTTGTCTACAAACTGAGAGATGAAGCATTAGATTGATTAGATATTACCCTATAAACTATGGAGTTGCTTTAAATTAGTTGGTGGTAGCATCTCGGTTATAACATGGACTTTAGCTGGATCGACTTCAATACCTATGTGACACATGATGAAGCCAAGTAATTTTCCTAAGGTTACACCAAACACACATTTATTTGGGTTGAGTTTGACTTTATACTCTCAAAATATTTTAAATATCTTACATAGCACTGCTAGATGGTCAGCCCTAGTTTTGGATTTTATTAATATGTCATCGACATAGTCTTTAATAATATCATGCATCATATCATGGAATATGATAGTCATGGCCCTTTGATATGTAGCTGCACCATTCTTAAGACCAAATGACATTACTTGATAACAAAATGTTCCCCATGGAGTGGTGAATTTTTTTTCATGTTGGTCTTTTGGTGTTATTTTGATCTAGTTGTGTCCTGAAAAGCCATCCATGAGTGAAAGAATTTCATAACCTATCATAGAGTTGATGATCATATTAATAGTAGGCAATGGAAATTCACCCTTAGGACAAGCTTTATTGATGTCTCAAAAATTAGTAAAAATTATAATTCATTTAATATTTTTTCTAGTAGGTATAACATTAGATATCCATTCTGAGTAGTTAATGGATTAGATACATCTTACTTCTAAGAGTTTTTCCAACTCTTTCTTTTCCAAGATAACAATGTGAGGATGCATCTTACGTAGCTTTTGTTTTACTAGTTTGGCATCAAGATTGACCATAAGGTGCTATAGAACCAAGGCAAGGTATAAACCTAGCATGTTAGAATAAGCCCATGATAATATATCTATAGATTATTTCAATAGAGCTATAAAGACTTCATGTTCTTCCTCAGTGAGGGATGTGTCTAATTTTATCCATTTCAAGTCTGATGGAATCTTGATGTTTAATTTTATTGTATGTTTGACTATAAGGGTCAAGCCATCTTCTAGGATATTAGGCAAAGACTTGAACTGTTGGACTATATTATGGTCCTCTGTTAGGACTCACTCTGCAATGTCTCCTAGGCATGATGAATCTAAGTCCCCCAATGGGAGATCTAGTCATGTGATAAAAATAGTCAAAAATTCTTGAAGAATTTGATCAAATAATTATTTAATAAAACTAAACTTGGATCCATAGGTAAATTCATCATTGGTGGTCTATTGGTCTAAATTCAAACAAGAATGAACACCCCCATCTAATAGTGCCTGAAATAAGTTTTCACCACTAGACTAACCTTTATCTTTACTTTTTCCTTGGTCAAAAAGCACCTAAAAGAGGTTTTCACTTGGGGACCTCAATGTTTTATTTATTTGTTTCTGGCTAAGGGTGTTCACCCACTCTCCAAAATAGGCTTCAGGATCCAATGCAATTAAGAATCCTAACTTGTGATATCCCAAAAAAATATTGTCCTTAAGGCCTAAAAAGTCACAAAATGCCTCATCATTTTGAAATTCATCGATTGGAAAATTAGATTCTTGTTGGTCCCAATCTATCAATTGGGGATAGTATAATGGCGATGGGTTATAATGAATGATCAAGGTAAGGGCACAAATGGCATTATTATAAAATAGATTAGTCCCAGGTAGGTCATCAAAGGTGAGGCTATGATCAGACTCTGCTTTATTGTTGGCATCATCATCACTAGCTGCTAGTGATAGAATTCAAATAAGATATGTGGGGTCACCCCCAGGTGGTTTAAATCCAAGTCCATAAGGCCTTTTGTAATTAGTCATGGAAATTGGCTCAATGGTTCATTGTTGATTTGGTCTAAGGCCTCTTCCTTCATAATCTTGATGCTCCATGATCCTATTAGGAATAAGATACTTTGTAATTCTATAATAATCAGCTTGGTTGTCATTTCACGACCATGATACATCCCCTTCAAGAGGATCTGGTTGTAAGCTAGATATTGGTACAAATATGACAGGTCCCTTATCTTTGTTCTTTTGTTTCCAATGCATGTTTGGGGTGATGTTAGGTCACCCAAAGGTCTTTAGATTCTGAGGAAGATTGGAAATATATAAATTATCATGGGCCACATACTCCCCCAGTCCATTATCTAAAATGGTAAAATTATTGAAAGCTTCAGGAGGTGGCATGTGGGTAAGGGAATCCAAGGTATTAGGATGTATGCAATTATCCTATGGTAGATCAATAAGTATGACCTTTACTTTATCTTGCTTGGAACTTAGATTCATGTCATAGTGGCAATTATAGCTTTGAAACTTGGCCTTAAGATGTTTGTAGTGTTCATATGGGTGTAAATCTCCTAAAATATTCACTTCCATCCCTGAGTGGAAGAACTTGATACATTGGTGTAGCATTGACAAAGACTGTATGAATCTCATGTAACCATGGCCTACCTAGAAGATCAAGATCAAGAAAATGGCAAAATGTATCATAGGTCAAAGGCCCAATGATAAATGGTAAGCTAATGGTGCCTTATGATTCTCTTTCTTGATTATCATAGGCTTTGATAGTTATCATTTCTATCTAGAGATCTACCAGTATGTACCAAAGAAGTTTGATGAGCTTTAAAGACACTATGTTGAGGCCTGATCCATTGTCTATAAGGACACATTTCACTTTATGCTTCTCTATATAAACTTCTATGTACAATGGATTATTATGGAGTGGGCCAATGGAAGACATATCACTGTGGTTGAATGTGACTTGTTGGGTTGGAGCTAGGTGTCCAACAAAAGCTTTAAATTTATGAGAGGATATGTCACTAGAAATAGTGGATTGGGTCAAGAACTCATTAAAGATGTTCTTATGGATTATTGACATTCAAAGAAAATATAAAATAGAAATTTTTGCTAGTGTCTTCTATAATTATTCCACAATATCAAACTTCTTGTCTTGGTGAATAGTGAATGGTTTATTTCAAGGTTGAACGGTTGGTTGGATAACAGGCAAAGTGGTAGATGGTTATGGGTATGGGATAGTAATCTTTGACCTCTAAGTTGTGATTGCATAATCAAGATTAGATAATGGACCATAATTGTTAACAAATATTGGGAATGGTGTGAGACTATATAAGTCAAGTCTCAGTTGCCAGTGCACTTGTATGTGGTCACATGGCAAGGGTGAGTTATCAATGTAAGGTCCAAAAGTAGAAGTCCTAATTTTTTGGTTTTCCTATGTGCTATCCCAAGTCAAAGAAATATTATACATGTAATGTATTTGTGTTATTATTTAGAAATGGTCCAAATTGATTAATGCTTGGTCTAGGATTGATGGAGATGGTATTAACGCTACCCCCTGTAATATGACTTGCAACCCTATTGTAGTCATGTGAAATTACATGGTAGGTTTGTTGGTTATGACCATTCTAACTTTAGTTTTATCCATTATTTTGACATTGCAATTTTTATTATTGATTTTATTGATTCTGTTGGTTCTAGTGGTTTGGCCTTTGATTTTGATACTATTGATTTTATTTTTTCACTGGCTAGTGTTGTTGTTATTGCTAGTTATTCTATTGCAACTGATTATTATGTTAGGGAAAGGGGTTTTGATAAATACCATGATTTTGATTGGAAGTGGAAGCACTATTATCCAATGTTATCTCCCCATTCTCTAACATATTCTTGATTAAATGCTTGATTTATGCACATTTTCATAGATTATGCCCATTAACCTGATGATATTCATAGAATTCATTTTCATTGTACTAATCAGGATAAGGAATGCCTTATGGATAATGCTTTGGTATAGGCCAACTAATCAGATTAGCATTAATAAGTTTGTAAAATATAGACTCAATAGGCTCTCCTAGGTCACTAAAGACATGACATGTAGTCACAATTCTTCTTGGAGGAGGGGTTTGTGATGGTAAAGGTTACTATATTTATTGTATAGATCTTAGTTGTTATGCTTGTGACATTTGTGGGAGAGGTTGTTGGGTTGGAGTAAGCTAAAAAGGTAGTGAAAATGATGTTTACTCCATTTAGACATGACGTGACTCAATTAATCTATTACCCACAACATTCTTATTGCAATTAAATTTCTTTGGTCTTTCTTGGTTAATGGCCTATGTTGATTGTGATGCTTGTGCTTGAATTGGATGTTGGTTTTGGCCACTTCCCTGATTGGTACCTTAATTTTGATTAGTTGATGTAAGCTTGATGATCCCTTTATTAATAAGATCTCACTCAATAAACAAGCCTTTGTCAATGATCTCCTTAATAGTATGTGCACATTGTAGTTCCAAATGATAAGCTATCTCACTATGAACTTTTATTGTAAACATAGTGCCTAATTGTTTATCCTGGTAAACTATGGGTGAATCGGCTTGCAAGAGCTCTCCATCACTGTAGATAACTTGAAAAACTCTCACCAACTTTTTTCTTTGCTTATATTAAGTCAACCAATGAAATCTCATGTTCAATATTATAGGAAAAGTGTTGCACAAACTTATCAAAGAGATAGTAAAAATATGATATTGAATTCTTGGGCAACTTTAAGAACCACTCCAAGGATTGTCTAGCCAAGCTCATTGGAAACAAAAATAAAAGGTATATATCGCTATATATCACAAGTTGACATGCAACAAAGAAATTTGTTAAATGATCCTTAGGGTCACCTTTCCCTTTGTATTTATCAAATTTTGGTGGTTTGTATCCTAGAGAAAATGGTATCTACAAGTAATCCATGTTGAATGGATAAGAATACATGTCATCCAACTTAAAATTTTTAGTCTATTTTCCAGTTTGAATGGTGATAATTACATCCTTCATCTATTGTAATTATTGGGATAGGAAACTGAAGGAACATTGGTTTGAGGGAGAATATTAGTTTGGATAGATGGTTGGGAGGTTATAATTGGGACACTTTGACCATAGTATGATATAGATACCTATTGGGGTATATTGGTTTGGTTTGGAAATGGACCAGGAATATGCCTACGTGGATTAGGATGTACTTAAAAATGTACATTTAGTTGTGCAAAATTTTAGTTTGGGTTGGAGATAAAGGTTTGACTTGAAGGATTTTGTGGTTTGGATAGAGGGATATAACTATATTATGCCTACTATTGTTGAAAAGGGACATGCTACCAACTAATCGAACCTTGCTATTGAGTGGGAACTTGTAGACCAAGAACCTGTCTCTAAACTTGTAGCACATTTTGAACCAATTATTGTCTAGTAAGTACTTGAGAAACATGGGATCCTCCTTTTTTCATGAATCATTATGGGGAAGTGAAAGTAGGTTGAATTAGAATCTATCTTTGACCAATATTTCCACTTTTTTGACTAGTCATCACTTGGTTTTGGATTGGTACACTAGTCTGTAACTAAAGAGGTATGTTTGCCATTACCTAGCAAGGTGGAACATTAGTTTCCCCTTTCTAAGGTGGAAATACATTCAGCCTTAGCTATGTTGGCACACTAGATTGTGCCCTATGTTGTGGAATACTACTCATCACTTGTTGAGGAGGAGTAGGATTTGATACATTCTATTGTTGAGGCATGACACTGGTTATTGGTTGACTACTTAATCCCATAGGTTGTACACTTGAGGAAGTAGCTGGTTGAGGTTGGGAAATAAGTGGTGAAGGTTGGGGTACAGAGGCTCCTATTCCTTGGTATGATGATCCACTCATGGTATTAACTATAGGCCTATGTTTTTGACTAGTTGTTTGTGCAATAGTACCACTTTGATTGGGATTGGGCATTGCTTGCACATTATCCACTATATTTTTCTCATTATTTTACGTAGAAGCAGAAGACACTTCTTTAATAATGGGCTTATGCAACAAGTTTTATACTAAAATATTTTGCACAATTGGGTCTGGACTCTAATTCTCTTAACTAGTTAACTCTATCAAAAAAATTATTAAAGGAACTAAGTCAATAAGAGGTTTACTCACCATGTTCATTTGATTGAAATTGCATGCTAGATTCAAGTAGGTTTGATATGTTGTCTGCATTTGATTAAAGTGGTCTTCCATGATGTTTTTGCCTATATTAGGTGAATTAGGGTTTGTATATGTTGTTTGGACTACAACTAAAGGATTTCTAGAAAAAGCATGTCGATCATAAATTATGTTGTGTGGCATTCTTACTAGGCTTGGTAAATTCTCATGAGGGAAGTCTACTGGAAACTTGGCCCCTACCTCTATGGATCTAACCAAAATCTCATCTTTGCTCTCCAATAAATGATGCTCAAACAAAAATGGATCATATGTGGAAGGTGCATTAGTAGAGTATGGTTGTTGAAGAACTAGTTCATCAGTTGTGGGTATTATAGCTAGGTATTATGTGGTTTGTTCTTGGTCTTGTTTTGAATAAGGTGGTGTATTAAACAAATATTTATCCAATGGATCTTGGATTTTTTCCCCTAATTGAATATTATAAGAGGGATAAGGATCCATCTCATAAGAAATATTATTTGCATAGGGGTCTTACACTATTTCTTCCTATGCAACCACATTACTAATCCCCAGATTATACATGAGTCCACTATGAGTGTAGGAATACATGTTGGGATCCATAGTCAATGCTTGGTGATAGAAAGGGAAGAGAGTTATACAAACTCTAAAAAAGACAATGTCTAAAATAGATGATGTTCAAACTTGGTCTAGACTCATCAAAAGTATCAAAAAGGTTTATGCAAATATTTATGAAGAAACAAGCTAGTGTTAAGTATCTAATCCCTCACTATTCACACATAGATAAGCAAGTAAATAGATCAAAAATCAAAATGCCAAACTCTAAGGTTAAAGTGTTTCAAATCAATCTAATCTGAGAAAAGCAAAACTTGCTAGGTCTTTTGGCCAAACACGACGTCAAAAGTTAGGCTCAAACAAGGCATGTGCTAGGACTCTTGGCCAAATGGCATCAAAAGCTAGACTTTGAAATAAAGATGATTTTGAATCTAATGGATTTAAAACACTTCTAAAAAATACTAGGCATTTGAGTTTTGGATATAAACTTGACCAACTAAGTGTAAGGTATGAAACAAAAGGCAGTTTAGAGATAATTATTTATTTATTTTTATTTTTTTCATAAATAATGGTATAAAACTTGGTTATTTTAACAAATAAGCTAGACAAAAAATGAATGGCATAAGTGTGCTAGACAAAGGTTCACAAAAGGCACACTAAGATTGGTCTGAAAATGTAAGAACAAATTTGAACTCTATGCAAGAGGGTCTATGAAATAATATCTAAACTATTTTGGGTAGCATAACAATGCTAGACTACCTAAAAGATGTGATAAAATGTTTGTTTTAAAAACTCTCTAAGGAAAAACTAGTTTCCCACAAATTTGATAGTATAACACTATCTTTCTTGACTCAAAATTTTATGGTGCATAGACTCAAAGTGAAAGTGTTTAGCACAAAATGACTTAAGTCTAACAAGTGGTGGTAGCAATCATGAGTCTTAAATGACCTTCAACCCAAATTAAAAATTGAACCTAAGTTCCCTCAAGTTGAGTGAAAATGGTGAATCCACTTAACACATCAACCCTATGAACTTATAAAGGTGAAATTTTGAATTTAGATTATAAATGAAGGACTTAAACAACTTTGACAAAGGTCTAGACTCAATTGGGCAGCATAACTGTACCAAAGTGGATGATATAACTCCCAAGTTTTGATGAACTTTTGAATAAGGAAAATTGATGATTTCACATGGGTAAAATAATTCCTCTTTGTTCAAAGGAAAATTAGGACCATGTTTTTTGGTTTGTATCATTTTTTTACAAGTTTTAACTTCAAACAAGATTTTAAACTAGGACAAAACTCAACTGATTAATCACTCTTAAACTCTAAACTAACAAGGTTGTTTGGTATTGTTGGAATCCATCAATATACATCATTTGTAAGGATTTTAAGTGTTCATACAAAAGTAAATACACATTATATATTAGTGTTTTTACACCCTCTCTCTCAAATGATAGTACTGTAACATGGACTTTGAGGTACACCTTGCACCAACAAATTTTCCATGGCAAGCAGGGTTTTGTCTAAGATCTACAAGTTTTCAAATGTTCTAGGGGAATTAATTACATAGTGAATTTCATGTCAAATGATTTAAAATACAACAAAAATTGGGTGACCACAACATTGGTTAGTTATAAAAAGGTCCAATCCTTTTTACAACCACTACATCCTATTGTTCGCTCAGTGTAGTGTGATGTTCAAATGCAGATACATCCCATGTGCAACTCAGAAGGAGTAAGTGAAGTCAATATTGGGAGATGAAAACCTAGGTCAAAGCTTCTCTAAATAAATCATGGGAGGTAATGGCATCCCCCTCACAAGCCAAGATGTAATGAAAATGAAAGACATAAAAATAAAGACTTTAGGGTCATTTTCAAGGTCACCCAAACTTGTGATGAGTTTTTAGGGAGTGATTTAAATGAAATTATTTCTAAGCCTTGGACTGGGATTTTTTCAATAAGAATGGTGCTTTTTATTCGAAGGGTTCCCTAAATGGGACAAGTGGAAGAGCATACATGTGATATCCCTTTCTTTGCCAACCAAAATCTAATTAAAATAACTAAGTGAATACAAAAAGCTTGGGGAAAGTGACTTTATTTTCAAGCACCAAATTTGAAAGACTGGGTGGTGTTCATTTGACCCCTTAGTCTTAATATTATGAACTTTGAAAACTAATGCTCAAAAACACATACTTTAGTACCTAAATGTTACCTTAAGCACCAAAATAATGTTCTTAGTTCATTTTAAAGCATACAAAAGATTATCTAAACATGTTTTTAGCAAATTTCAAGCTTGGTCCTACAACAAAAATGTTATTATGTCCTTAAGCCTTGAACCTACTTTGGGTTTGAAATAATGAAGTAGAAAAAAAGAGATCTCAAGTTTTTTACACAGTACAATCCCATTATTCCACAGAGCAATCTCTCTACTTGAAGGAAAATCCCACAACTTAGTGAGTTACGGTATTGTAACTTATTGCTAATCATTTAGTCACAATATTGTGACTTTGAATGACAACCTTTCTAGTTTTAGGATGATCTCATAACTTTTAGAGTTGTAGTATTGAGACAACAATCCCACTACTCAGGGTCATAATCCTGCTACTTGGGGTAAAATGAGGTTTTTTGAAAAAAATACACTTCAAGCTAAAATAATTACATATTATGAAAATTCAAGAAAAAACACATGGTTTTGGAAAAAATCATAAAAAATAGAGTTTGGATGACCTCAAATGAAGCTCTTAAAATGGCCTATTCTACACACTACAATATTGTGACTCACAGTGATAATCTTGTTACTTGAAAGACAATCTCACCACTTTAAAAGTAGTAGTATTATCATTTAACCTATTATTGGTTAGACAATACCATGGCTTGGTTTGGCAACCCTGTGAATTATAGAATAATCCCACTACTAATAGTAGTGGTATTGTTAAACTTACACAGAAAGAAAAAGTTAGTCTAACAAAAAAAGAAGCTTAGCACAATAGCGTGAGTTGCAGGACAATCCCATGACTCAAAGAAACAATACCATGACTATGTCACAACAAAGCTATGACTCCTATAAAAATGTGTTTTTACTACAATTTTCACTCTTTTTGGATTCTTACTTCAAGATTCTATAAGGAAAAGATTAGTAATTTGCTTGAAAGATCTTTGTGAACATTTTTGCGAAGCTAGGAAGGTCCCACTAGGTGTGCCATTATGTGAACTAGAAATTTGACTAAGAAGTGGAGATTAGTATTGTGTTAGTGAATGAAATCAAATCAAAAACACACTAAACTAATAACTTCATGCCTAGCTACTAGGGTGAGCTTAGTGAATAAATACAAATGAACAAAGCACAACTAAAATGCAAGAAAACACACATTCCTTACCTTCCTTAATGCTCCAAGAGTATTCTTCGATTGGCTTGCTCAATTTGTGCTCATGAAGTCTTTGTAAATGGAATCTTAGCTATCCTCTACCTCTCCTTGGAACCTTTGGCTTTGGCTTGGCTTAGCTTGGCTTGAAATCAATTTGGCATGGTAACACTAGTTTGCATGAAGCTTTTAGAACCAATCCTGCATTATAACTTTGCATAAATTAAGCTTAAAATTGATGTTCATGGCCTCTCTATAGATTTTTGAGATTCATCAGAATTAAATTGAACCATCCATCCTTAGATGAATATGTGTGGTTGAGGATTAATTCAATTTTTTGGAATTAAGTTTATAATTATCCTCATCATGACACTGGAAAAAGGGGAAATTAAGAGGCATGGAGGGCATGAATCCTAATATTTGTGGCATTTATGGCCTAGGGATGTCTTTCCAAGAAATGAGGTCACTTAATGATGCAGATATTCAATATTCATTTCAAAAACAAATTATTCAATAAGTTTCTATAGAATTATTGATTAGGCTCTAATTTGGTTCAATTAGCTCTTAAGCATGTTTAAGCACTTTGTGCATAAATTACTCAAATTAATTAGAATGCCTTGTTATTGGTCTAAAATTTGACTAGATTAGAATTGGAAGGAAATGTTAGATGTGTTGGATCCATTATCTTATTTAGGATATTATCAATAATAAATAAAAAGGCACATGTCTTGTGAAAGAGATTTGATAGGAAAGAGCAATCCAGAACACCTAGGTGTCAAATTGACATTTTGACTCAGAATGATCTAATCAAAGTTATCTAGCCCATAGATTGCATTGCCCCATTCATGGATACCCTAGCTAGAATCAACATTTGAATATATAAATTTCAACTCATTAAATGCATTTTAGTGTTGTTAGGCCAAATTGTGCACTTTAGATAGAAATTGGTCAAAATCCTAGTTGGAGGTTATTGGTGGCTAGATTTAGGTGTCTACAAAGGTAAGACTAATTACAATTTTTTTAGCTACAGTTCAGTTCATAATCATTATTTTTAGTATATTTTTTCTTAGAAAATCTAGATATATGGGGCATCATGTGCAACATGATGGCTCTCACTTCCAATTTTAGATATGGTAGTTGGTATAACTTCTAGATAAAAATCCATGTTACAAACACTAGCGATTGGGGGCAAAGTGTGTGGTACATTTTCTTTCTCTTTTTTACACTTTATGTCATTACCCAGGCATTCTCAGTAGTTATATGTCTTATTCCATCTATAGGTGGTTGACATCATTTGCAAGTGGCTTCCATAGAAGCCCATTACCTAGTTTTGGAGTGGCTTTCATACAAGCCTAATCTCCATTTTTTTGAGTGGCCAAAAATGGCTTAGTTTTTAGCACACATTCATACCAATATCAATTCATAGCTTCACTTCATGGGGAGTTGAAGGAGCCAAAGGAATAGATAGCCTTTATATTATTGAGCCACCTACTTAGAGGGATTGGATACACAATTCAAACATCAATTAACACATGCATGATCACATAGCTTCACTTAGTGGGTGATGATAAAGCTAAAAGGCCAAACTTTGCATTTTTAAGCCTCTCAGGGAATTGAGCACTTCACTTCTTTCATGATATTAATTTTGGTACAACATCATTCAACACATACCTAACATCACAATAGGTTTTGTATTGGTTCACATACCCATTGAGGTGTATTCATTCCTTTCTCTTCCTCTCTATTTTACCCATCTTTTTATACATTTTTACTTTAGACATAACATGTGTAGTAGGAATTGATCTACTCTTGATTTTATTTTGTAGATTTACACTTCATAATGTGCTCTCTCTATGCACACCCAACATCATACAACTTCATGGGCTTCATCCTTATAGGTAAATTCAGGTATGATTTCTACTTTTCTTTTATCCTAGTATTTCACTTTTCTACATCACTAAAATAAAGTGGGGGGAATGTAGTCATATAAAATGTCAAAATTGGTAGCTTTAATGTGGCTTATGACACCCAACCCATAGGTCCTTCTTACATGCTCTTATGACCCTTCTAAACATCTTTTTACTTATTCTCAGTCATCCTAAGCTTTCCAAATGGTCATTCCACCTTAGTCGGGCAACATTTCTTAGGCCAATCCTATCCCCCTAGGTCTTACACCTATAGGATAGGAGCACCCAAATTGGGATATAACAATGGACCCTAGGGTGTCCTATTTCAGTGCTCCTGTCTAATTACATTTTGAGCTCCAACAGTTATTTCCTTCTAGTTCTTATCCCTCATCTTATGAACCTAGCATGAATACATTAGACCCATGACCAATAGATCTCTATAAAATCCCATTCAAGTTCATTTTTAAAAAGGCTAGAAAATATTACAAAGCAAGCAAGAATACAAGCAAAACCATTAAAGTAAATTTCCCTATTCTCTACATACAACCATCCAATACATCTATAAGCATATCCAAATCCTCATTCTAGTCCTTAGCCACGTCAAGCACACCCAATTTAGCATTTTTACATATGCATTACACTAGTATGTAAATCACATTAAGTGGGAGAACTATATATGGCTTGATCCCTCTTCGGAGTATTGGTATGTAGGTAGCATGCCCACACAAGATGTGTGGATCACACGTTTAGTGCATATTACACACAATAACCCACTTCTTTCTCAATTTTTGTCAAATCATAATGAATTATAGGTTATTAAGGTTAAATCAGATCTACAAGGAGTTTTATAAACTTTCAATAGTCAATATTTCATAGGTAGGCTCACACAGGGAAAACAAACAAAACCCAAAAAACTCAAGTCTCTGCAAGTAGTTTAAACAATAGCAGTAGAAGAAGACAATAACACCAAACTCTAGGGTGTCCTATTTTGGTACTTATGTCCTTTCAAAAATGAAAGTCAAATCTTGATTTATGACACTATCCAAATCTTTCACAACCAATATCAAATCCTGTAACAACTGTTTCAATTTGTTTTAAGCTAAGTCTTATTTTTTCCATATTTATTGTTATTTATAGAAAGGTTAAAAATACAAATAAAATTTATACAAATCAGTGGTTAAATTATTACAATATTACTTATTGATTTATTATTCTAAACCCTTAATTAAATTAGAAATAAGACTCCAATATTTCTGAAAAAGTTAAATCACCAACCCACATCTATAGCGGAGGTAGGACTCCTTGAAGCATCTAGTTTTTTGCCATTGGATACTTGAGCTAGAGGCAAGGTAGAAGGTGTTGACACACTACAAGGCATTGAGAAATATTTTGGGTTTATGAACCTTGGGTTTCATGAACTACCATGTCACTCAAAACCACATAGGGGATTGATCACAAAACCTAAAATATAATAGAGCTTGCACCAGAGGAGAAAAACCATTATCAAAGGAAAAATACAATTGAGTAGACATCATTGCCAAATCAAGGTGCTTCAAAATCCAAGTACGGTCATCCCTAATATTTCTCCAAGTGTACCACACTCCATCTTAAAAATAGTAGATCAATTTTGGGTAATAAAATCCCCATTTAGTGCACACATAATACCACACCTTCATTTCACTAACTGCCCAATGCATTGGTAGGTGTCTGACTTTGTCCTCATGAGATGTGACTATATTAAAGTCATCATAGATGACCCAATGAGCATCAAGAATATATTCCATAGTCCATCACCATAAATGAGTATGCTCAATGGCATCATTTGAGGCATAAATATTAATAAATCCAAAGGAATGGATTTCAATGTTGAAAAGGGCCCAAACTAACTAGCTCATTGGGTTCACTCTAGATTGCACTAAGTGTAGTTTCCACCTTGGAGAAATAAACGTGATCAAACCACCATGTCCTACCTCATGATTACTATGTAAAATAATACTATTATGTTAGATTGAGTTACTGACCACTGTCAATAAAAAATATGCTACCTTCACTTCTTGCAGACAAAGAATGTCCATCTTGTGAAACTTCCTTCTGAAATCATGCAAAATAAACTTATATTTTGGGTCTATAAGACCCTAAACATTCCATGAAAATCAATTCGTAGATGATGGATGTTGAGAGACATATCCTCAAAATCTAAGCCTTCTAAGGCATCAAAGATTTTTTGTAAAAAATACCCACTATTGGCATTTAACATCCAATTTTGTTTATTTCCTAATAGCATATTTAACTTAAAACTCTTCTTCCTTCGAATCTTTTTACCTCCAAGAAGGGATGTAAGAGTGTTTGGGTGCATCCCATCAAGCAAGAATTGGTAGAGAGGTTGGTTATGAGTCTAAAAACTAGAAGAACTAGGTCGAGAAGCCCCTCGACCATGAGATAGAACATTGGTTGCAAGAGGGGTGTTGTAAACCCTAGGTTTTTCTATCAATTTTATAGCTTCAAATTGTGATTAAGAAGGCTCTTTATCAGTTTGAACTTTGTCATGTTGGCCATTACTTATTGATGACTTACCTACTTTGGGATTTCCTACGATTAAGCTCACAACTTTTGTGTGGTTCTTCTTCTTCCATACCATAGTCCATCCATCCTTAAATGTTTTTTTTATAGCTTCTATAGAGGTATTGGGAGGAGAGGTTGAGTGATTGGGTGCATTATTATGGGCTAGATGAAGGGGATAGTCCTAAATTTTATGGTCGATGGCCTAGTAGAAAAAGCAGGTATTAAGAAAATTTACATACACAACCCATTGAGAGTGCCTCACATCACCAAATTGAATCTTCACAAACTCTTTAAGGTCTCAAGAAAGGTCTACCTCTATAAAAACCTACTTATGTGATATAGCAGAGTAAAATATGTTTTGCTCATGACAAACAACTTGACCTATGGAAAAAACAATCTAGTGAATACAATGCTAATAGGGGAGTGGGAGACCTGGAAATTCTACCCAAACTGGGACCTTAAAAGTAGTGTGCTTGAAGACCACATAGTCCTTTGTCTAAGGGGAAAGAAACATGAGCAAGTTCATAACATACCATGTGGTTGACTTATGTAGAATACCTTTTGCATGGGAAGGGTCAACAAAATGAAATATTAAAAAACCCTTAGTCATATTCTAGATGCTTTTAATCTTTATGTCATGAGCAATGAAGTGGGTTTGAACCTAGGATCTAGGCATACTTTCAAAAGGAATTCAACCCACAAAATAACCTATCAAACATAATTGTTTTAGCCATTGACAAGTAGAGTTAAATTATATAATTAGTAAAATAACATCAGGTTCCAAAGAGTTACCTTGTGATATACATTTAGTACAAACTTCCTTAGGCACATTTAGGGGGTCATTGCTTGATGCTCTATCGTTCTCCTCCACAGCTGAATCAGTCAAGAAAGAATGAGGAGAAGTCATTAAATAAGTTGACCTTGCTCAAAGGAAAGAAAACCTAAAAGATAATAAATTTTATTCTCGTAGGCAACCTAATAAGGGTTATGGTATGCAGATAAGTGGGCTTAACAAAAAAGTAAGTGCTGACTCAATAACATGCATGGAGGAAACCCTAATACAGCGCTCTCTATTTCACTCATCCCTCAAATTTCAAAATGAACCAACCATGTTTATAATCTTGACATTGTTTTTATTTAAGTATGTGGGATAAAATAGACATTAAATATGTAAGTTTCATAATGCAACTATTGATCCATGAGTGAGATTGTGTACTCAACTTAAAATCCCTCGGGAGATTTTATATGAGTTCCCAACTACATCTATCAAAAAATTAGATCCACAATTTATATTTTTAAGCTTGCATGCATTAAAACATGTGAAATGAGGGAAAGAAAAGTGAAAGGTAGGAGCATGCACACTAAATCCATAAATTATATTTTTTTAGTTTTAGAAACGTGACTATTGAAAAATAAGAGATCATGACACCTAACCAGTTATGGAAGGTGGTCTTGACACTTGACAACCAATGAAAGGTAGTCTTGACACCTTTCAATAATGACATGTGGTCACGACATCTTTTAGGAGCATTGATGGTGGTCTTCACAACATTAGTTGCACATCATATTTAGATTCATAGGTGTATTTTCTAACATGTTTAGTTAATGCATTTTTAGGGTCAAATATAGAAAAATGATATATACCTTTCAAACCCTATTTCTTTGCTTTACCAATCATTTTGAGATATAAATTAACCTAATATTTTTATTATACATGTATTATGGTGCTCAATTAGGATTACTTTATTCATGAAACTACAATAAAAATTGTTAGAATACATCACTATGGCCATATAAGTAAAAAATGAATTTAAAAAATTGGATTGAGAAGTCACCAAATCTGAGATTGAAGGAGTTTTAATTCAATTGGTGAAAATGATGGGTATCAAAAATATTACACCATACAATAAAAGTACAAATCTTTAGAAGTATTCAAAACAACTGAATAAGGGTGGGTACTAATTTTATATAATCTTGATGAAATAGATACCGCTTAATACTATAATATTAAATTGAAGGAGATTAATTATTCATATGCCCTTAAATCAAAGGTTGGTTTATTTTTTAATAATAAAAAAATGTTTGACAATAATTTACTATCTTTTCGTTTAATATTATTTGAAAAGTGTGAATAAACTTTCATTAAAATGGTATACCATACTAGACATACCAATTTATTTTAATAAAAGTTAATATTTTTGAATAAAATTATGAATTACAACAAAATAATTTTTATAAAAATTAGATAAATATAATTAGAAACCTAATCCTCGAAACACTATACTAACCAATCTCAATTAAAAAATTGAAATATATTAACAAACTAACTAAAATTAACTATTTAAAACATATTATATACTATTATAATATATAATAGAATAGTATATTATAATTAATTTTAATTGGTTAAAATCGTCACTACATGTCTATTCTATAAAGTAGATTATAGGTTCAAATTCACTAGTAATAAGGTTATACCCACATTTAACAATAGATACAATTTCTTAAGAACTTTCTAAAATCTATTTGTGGACTTCTAACCTAAATTTTTTTTAAGTTGTTTTTTAGTTTAGTTTTTTTTTTTTTTTTTTAATTTTTAAAAAGGAAAAAAAAAAGAAGACTTTTGTTGTTGAGGAAGGATATTTTATATTTTTTCATGATTATTTGCACATAAAATGTGGCTGAACTTTTTTAGAAGTTATTATGTTGTAGGGTTATATTTGATGGTTGAGTGATTATTATTTTTTTGTTTGTAAAATATAATCTAATTTAAAAAAAAAAATTATAATAAATAATAAGGGATTTTTTATATATTAAAATATGTAATATATTGATATAAAATAGTACAAATTCATATAAAAGTGAATGGTATGAGAATATATCTTGAAATTAAAAATAAACAATTATTAGAGGATAAGATAATTTTGGAATCAAAACTAATAATGGGATGAAAGAGTACACACTTCGAAAACAATAACATACAACCATAATGTGACAAGGTAATTCAAGAATCAAAACCATACTTAATCTAATATTGTAGTGAAACAGAATAAAATGATAACTCTATAGAATTATGCAATAGGTACTACCAACCCTATAAAAAAAGGAGGAGGTAGCGGTGGGCTATCGAGCTTATCTCCCTAGCATGTTCCATGAGGGGGAGACATATTATGTATGTTCCACTCATTGTTCTTTGTCTTTATTCTTCACTTTCCTCCATTTGCTCAAGTGGAATAAATCACAAGAGCGAGTATGGAAAGCTTCTCATGAACATCTCCACTAGGTGGCCGAAAACTAGTGTGACTAAAATCATCCTGAGGTGAACACCACCCTCCGAACCCTCCAAAAAGAGATAATCTCTATTGTAGAAGAGTTGGAAGGGTGGAAAAAATCAAACCACTATGACACATTCGTTGCTCACGACTATATGCCCACCATTCATAAACTCTATTATGGTGGTCATGAAACTCCTCAAAATAACTTTTCTGACAATGCATGGAGTATTAGTCTAGTATCCCATGGAAATGTGTAGATGCTCGATTTTAAGAAAAACTTTATATACTAATAAGTGTCAAATTATATAATTATATATAATTATATATATATATATATATATATATATATATATATATATATATATATCTTGAAAAAAGAACCATTCTAATTTTTAAAAGGAAATGTTAAATGAATAACCGTTGTAAAAAAAAGAAATCTTATTATTAAGAACCGTGAAATTTAATTTTTTATAAATATTGTCCAACAAACTTGTGTAGAACTTGAACAACAAATTCATGTCTGTACCATTTGTTGAGAAATGTTCAATAAATAACCGTTATAAAAATAAAAATAAAAACCTTATTTGTTAAAAAACCGTCAAATTTAATCCTCTACTAGTGTTGTCCAACAAACTTTTTGTAAAACTGGAGCAACAAATTCACGTCTGTACTATTTGTGAAGGACATGATACAAAAACGGTTGGCAACAAGGAGATGATGGAATGGTTGAATCCATTTCACATCATAATTTTTATAGAAATATAGCCTATAAGAGTCTCTCGCACAATATTTGAGCGAAGGCTTTAAATTCCGATCACCGTGGTGTGGTTTTAGCATTCATATCCACCGTAGTTACATTTTTGGGGTTTATTGTTTACTTTCAGTCAATTTTCAAGCCAAAGACTCCACAGCAGATTTAGCCGAATACTTCATTTTTAAAAAGCTGTGCCAGAGTCATTTGGATTTATATTATTGCATTTGGTTTGTTATAATGTTGTTAACTTTTAAAAAAATTAAAATTCTTAACATTTGAGACCGACTACAATCAGTTTAAATGGTTGGACAACTGTTTTTTTCACCAAGTGGTGCGTTCCGACATGTGTTTTCTCGTCAACTAGTCTTTCAACTTTTGGTTGAGGAACTAGTAGATTGTTGAGGTTTTTGTTTACCAATTAACCTCTCAACTTTCCAGTATTCTTATCAACTACTGTCCATTGTGAAACATATAATGTATACTCTTTAAATTATGATATGAAATGCCATCATCTACGTAGTGATGAAAGATGTTTTGTTCTTTAACAAAGCTATGATTAAATAATGTTGTAGATTCTTCAAATTATTTACAAAAGAGATACAATATAAATGACAAGTAATGTTATTGGACTCCACCAATAGCATATTTGAAATATATGTAATTAATTAATTAATTATTTTTATAAAATAAAAATAACTGATTTTTAAAATAATTTTAAATATATATTAACAAAAATAAGTGATATGGGAACCCCTATTATAATTATAATAATCATTTGCTTATTTCAAATTTTGATAATAAATAGTTTTTAAGTGAGAGGACATCTTCTTACTCTTTTGTCTTAACTTTTTTAGTTTGTATCATGTATTAATAATAAAATTTTGGACACATATTTTGTAAGTCATATCAGTTTATATTTGTAATTATCTTATATGTATGGGAGGTACTAGTTGTATTTAATAGAATAGATTAAATAGATGGTTTGTGTAAGAGGAAATATCATCTATTGAATATTTTGTATTAAGTCATGCTTAAATGAAATTACTCATTTAAAAAGGCCCATAATACTTTGTAAATCATTTTAAATTATATATAAGATAAGTTGGTTCATAATAATTGTTAGTTCCTATGTTTAGTTACATATTAAATTTAGGTCTATTTGGAGGGTTTTTTTCACTTTACATTTTTTTTTCATCTAGCATTTGGGCACTTTATCTTGTGGATTTTTAGCTATTTTTTGTATACCTATCACATTGACACTTTTTGAAGATATGGAGTTGCTTTGTCTTCTCTTCTTAGTCAACATTAAGGGACCTTTGTTGCATGGTGCTAATGCTTCTTTGGTTGTTTGAGTATGCTATGTATTTTATGGTTTTTCCTAGCAAATGCAAATGCTGGTTTTTTTTTAGAGATAACATTCCATTTACAATCTCGTTGATTTTTAGAGAAGCTCCATATCACTCCATTTGCAATCATTTACTTATGAATTTTGTTCAGATGGAACACATACCAATAGTCACTCTTGTTCACACAACAAAATTAATGGAAGATACTTTTGATTCTTTCCAATGGATGGTTCATCAATGCCAATAAATGTTTGATTTATCAATTTCATTTTATTTTTTTAATTTCATTGTACATGACTACCTCATTAGGACTAGTTGTAGAGACCCATACTTATGAGCATATGTATTATTTTTTTACCACATCACCTATCTTGATCTTTAGGGTGTGTGTTTGAGTGTGTTATATTCACATTTGATATGAAGTCCATTTTACGTATATGTGTTACCAAGATATGATTTATTATATTCACAAAATTATTAAATACATAATCAAAATAGTGTCTTCATATGTGTGAGAAGGGTTATGTGTAACTTGGGGAATGATCCCACCTCTTGCTCTACTAATAATAATCTCTCATCCACATCTTAATTTTCTTGTATAAGAACCCTCTGTATTATTTTGGAAAAGAATGAAACTTAGAGTCATCCCCTGAACTAGTATAGATGTAGTCTTTTTTAGAGTCTTATTATAGTACAACCATTGTTGGTTACACACATATAATGTGTATTACACATAGTTAATACAATATAGATTTATTAGTAAATCTCTCTCTCTCTTTTATGAATATTTTAAGTTTAGTTTTTGTACGAAATATCCATTGACTCAAATACATTAGAGAGGTATTATAATTTATAAAATAACTTATAAATAATTCATTGATAATTATATGCACATATGTTAGTAGTTATCTTTAAAAAAATGCATTTTAAACTATACAAAAATGTATGCCATAATATATCATAACATTTTGGCTAATATGAGATCACTAACGTGAGTTTGACCATTTAATCCTCTATTGTTGTGTTTATTATTGAACATGAAAAATCAATTTGCTCTCGATAAATTGATTTTTAATTTATTTTAATTTTATTTATTTATTTATTTTGTTTTGCTTTGTTTTGTTGGTAGTATAATGAACATGAGAATAAGAACCTTGTTGGAGTGACATATTAATCAATCATTAAAAAAAATATGATCTATCTCATAAATCTATTTGGATGAATTATAAATAATTTCAATTTATTTATACATAATAATTTTTTTATTAAAATTTAAATCAAATCACTTTCAATAGAGCGATTTTTTCCCTAAAAAAAATGGAAAAGTAAATATTTCGTTTTCTTGTAAAATGACCCAAGGAAAAAAGAAAAACCTGTTTGAGTAACATACTAATCGATCAGAAATAAAACTATGGTTTATCCCATAAAGTGTCTAGCGTGATCTGGAAATAATTCCTATTAATGTATATATAATAAATTTTTTTATAATTTAAAATTTTAATAATAATTTATTAATGTATTTAAAACTTTGTTTTTTATATATAAGCCTTACAACTTAGTTTTCAAAGAAGAGAGAAGATATAAATATTATAAATTATTTTATCATATAGATTTTTAAAATGTTGTTAGATGTAAATTTTGGTATATTTACATGATGTATATGAAGATGTACATAAATATATTGTGTGAAATGATCATAATTTTTGGAAGGAAAAAAATCTCCAATTTGATATTAGGTGTATTTATTTATTTATATATAAAATTAGAATTAAAATTAAAATTATTAACAAAATTTATTATATAATGATGTGTAAAAAATACTGTTATCTCCAAATATTTAAATAAATAAATATTTTAGCATTTATCAAGATGAGGATTTAGGTTTAATTTTCATCAATTTATCTATTTATAATGGGAGTAATTTGATCTAAGTTTTGTGTGTTGCTAGAGTAGTCTGACCAATTTCTCTGAGTGTTCATCAGTTGTACGAAGGCGATATGAAATTTAGGCACTAGCGTTACAAAGGTAGTATGAAACTTGAGCTCCTGGTGGTATGTGCTCAAAATACTCCCTAGTTTAACGAGGTGGTAGGAGATTATTATTAGATTGTAAAAATGTAACGATCCTCTTATATTCCAAAAAAAATTGAAAAGAAAAATATAAATGCAAAATATAAATATTTAATCCAATAATAAATACATCATATAATTATTTAATCCTAACAAATAAAAAATGCATCTCTATCTAATATCAATATTATATTATAAAAGAAGATGCACAAATTGATTATCTACTTGGAAAATTTTGAAAGTTAAACTTCCTCTTAATTAAACTTACATAAGATAAAAATTAAAATATAAATTATTACAAACTAAGATTTATAAGTATGTATAGCCTAGAATTCCTCATCATCAAAAATGATGGGGGATTTCTAAAAGATTAAAATAGTACACAATTCTAAAGTCAAAGATGACCAAAGACATTGAAAGACAGAAGAAAATATTACATTTTTTCATGATTGTCATTGACGTTCTTGAGGATTATGTATACACATAATATTTTCAAACTTTTATCACTTACTAACGCTTTGTATCTTCTAGGAACCCGTTGAGTCTCAATCTCTCTGAGTGCATGCCTTAAGGGGTGCACCAAGAAAGGGGTGGGCAGACCATTGATATTTTGTAAGATTGTTGTCCCTTTTTTCACTTTCCATCTACACACTTTTATCCTAAAAATCATTTACCCTACGCTTATTCTTCTCAGTCTTACCCATTCTAGCTATTTGTCATACTTTACCCTCAATTTTATTGCTTTATTCCCTTTTGGATAGTCGGTTGTACTAGGTCGACTAGGTCGACCCTGGACTATTGAAAGGTATTTTTCACTTTTTTATCTTGTTAGTCCTTGGCTGACCTAGCTTTGGACCTAGTGAATTATCTCTCAAAAACATATAAGGTCAACTAGGTCGACCTTGTACAGCCAACATTTCTATAAGGATTTAAGGCAAGATCCACTTATATATACAAGTTCATTTCCAACCATTTTAAGATAGATAATTGAAGAATAACAAGTACAAATGAACATCTATTTATTGACCATTCTACTTGAAGGATAAATCTTAAGGTTCCATCCTTTCTTTGGAGATACAGATATTATCTTGTGGAGAAGTCTTTTGGATGCATAGATAGGTTGTGTAGCCAAAAGCCAACTTGTCTTTGTTATCCTTACATACCACAATAATCTCTTATGAAGCACCTTGGCCAAAGGAGAGATTGAGGATTGGTGGGTTTGTCTTCAAGGTAATTATTCCTAACTCTATTTTTCTTTTGTAAGAGTAGATAGATGATGCATTTATGCTTCTCTTCACACACACACACACACACACACACACACACACACACACACACACACACACACACACACATATATTGACGTGAGTATATGTCTTCTATACATGTTTAGTTTTTGTTTTATTTCTAACCCCCACTTTGTGCCATAAGCTTTGGGGAGCACTAGATTAGATTTAATTTATTTTTATTAGAATAGAGTGAAATATCAAAACCTATGACTCTTTTAGGGTTATTGCATGATTTTGTTAGACTATAGGATTTATAACCCTTCCTAGCATAGTATATTGTGATAAATGATCCCCTAATAGGGTTTAGTGGATCTCCTTATTAGTCATGCTCTCGCTTAACAAATTATTTTCAATCAGAAGTGTATGTATGCACTATCTTCTCTAAGCTAGGGTTGATATATATATATATATATATATATATATATATATATATATATATATATATATATATATATATATATATATATATATATGATGCATTTTTGATTGCATACATCTGGTGAACCCGACATGAACTAACCCTTGTAGGATTTGTTCACTTTATTTCATCTCTTTTTATCATATATTCATCATACTAGATCGATTGTGTTGACTCATTTCTAACTTTTATGTATAATTTTAACACATAGTTGCATCCATTAGACTCTATTTTATCTATGCATGCTCTTTTTGAGGTATAGGCTACTGGATCAACCTAGTCAACCTAGTAGAGGTTTTTAGACTTCTAGACATCTAGTTCAGATTACTAGGTTAATCCAATCAAACCTATACTTTTTTATACATCAAGATCAACATAATAGGTCAACCCAGTCAACCTTCTACATTCCAAGCACTCAACAATAAGTTATTGCAAAGCTTGATCGACCTAATCGACCCAATTAGCAGGTTGTGCAAGCATTTTTCAAGGTTTTTGAGTAGCAATCTTCTTTTCTTGCATCTCTAATCCACCAATATTTTTATTTATCTCTCTATTTCTTCATTTACTATCTTTCCTTTCACAATTTGTAGTCTTCAAAACTACTCTTACATAGTCAACTGAATTGACCCTATCGACCCAGTTTTGTGTTATTTATATTGTCTAAGTAACTAGGTCGACTCTATTGACCCTATTCACTTTCAGACCTTACTTCCATAGTATAAGATTGAACCAATTAACCTTGTTCTATATTTTGTGCATACACTATCATTTAAAATGACATTATACCAAGCTTTCAAAGTTAGAATTAACCTTGTATGCTAGTAATTACCTCACATTTTCTTTTATTATTTCTTTCATGCTTAGAATAGATCACATAGTTTAATTAGGTGGTTTTTAATCAACCATTTAATTAAATATTTTATATTTTATGCACACATTACCAAATCACAAAATCTAAACAAACATTTTAACATTTGACTATCCAAAACCAACCTACTTGGATTTGATCACCAAGGAGGAAGTCAACTTAATGTTCTGGTCAAGTTTAAAGTATGGTTAATGGTATATTATGGTTAAGCACCTGTTACCCTTATTTTTGTGGTGTGTGAAGTGAGGGGGTAGGCCTTAATACCAAGCTTATATCATTACCACTACATTTCCCTTTTAACCCAAACTACCTAAAACCATCCTTAGATTGCTATCTAGTTCCTTCTTTATAGCCAATTCCTTATCACATTTAAAATCATATTCTAATAATATAATAAAAATTCAGGTTGAAAAAATAGTTATCTTTTAATTTTAAGGTTTATTACTTGTTCTTTGCTCAATTGTATTTTGTATTTCAAAAAATTGTATTAGCCAGTGTTGGTGCAAGGTTGTGTACCATGTGACTTAATTGGATGGGATAGTGTTGATCCAATTGATTATTTATTTCCCTTCAATTCTTACTTTTCTAGATTAATTTAAAAAATTATCTTGTTTCAATTCATAGTTTGTCATAGTATTTTTCATTTTTCTTGTCTATTGTACTGGATTGACCTAGTCGACCCTATACATTTTTCTAGCCTCTATTCACTCTAGTGGATCAACCTAGTCGACTATGTACTATTTCCAAACTATATTCTCCCTTTTTTCAAGCTCTATTTCTATACTGGGTTGACCCAGTCAACCTTGGACAATTTGTAGACCTTTTTTCTATACTAGGTCAACCCAATTGACCTTGTACTATTTCTATCATTTCATGTTTCCTTGTTTTATCATCTTTATTTTTTTTCCTTCATCATGGAATTTTTACTTGATGAAAACATTGAGTTTTATTCAACAAACATGATGAATTTTACCAACCCTCATAGGGTCTCCCATATGCAAAGTAGGATTCTTCTCTTAGATGCTAGTAATGTTCATATTGCCACTTGCACAATGAACTATGGGCTTCTTCCTCATACCTATTTATAACATCATCCTCTCTTCTCATTAGAAGACCAACATGAACTAGAGTATACCCTCTAAATTCTCTTCTTTATCTTTAAATTTCCTTAACAATGAGGAAAGAATCCCTTTACCATTTACAATTTGATGATTAGTGGTCAATCCGAAAAGCCTCATTCACCTCCTCATACATTCTCAACTAAATTTGGAGGTACCAATTTCTTTGGTTCTCAACCTCTTCCTTCAATTATGACTCCTTCTCATACCATGACCTCTTCTTCTTTAACTTTTTCTACCTCCATGCCTAGTATATCCACTAACATGGTAGGTTCTACATTTAGTGGGCCTCTAAGATTCACTATCCTTAATCCATCTAGTATTGGATTATTTACTACCCAAGGAAATTATGCTTCTAGTGCTTCTTCCTCTCAACCATTCACTAGTCCATCTTTTGCTACACAAACAAAATTTTCCACTAGTGACTCACATTATCATAGTTCCTCTCAAGCTCTTAGCAACATCAATAGTGGTACCTAAGCCACTAATACCAATTATAATGCTTCTAAATATTCTATGCAAACACACCAACTATTATTACAAACACTCAATCAGATGAATACTTTTTAATCTCATAACATAAATCAAATAATGAGATTGCAAAACTACCTTATCCATCTTTAATCTCATCCTCAACTAATGGCTTGGGGCACACATAACTAAAATGTTCCCCCTCCTCCTCTTTGACATTCTCAAGGCAATCTCCTTCCTCAACCTCTTTTGATCAATAAAACCATTAATCATCTCCAAAATGAACCTCTCACTACTTAAATTACTAACATTGATATAGGAGGTATCACTCCTATAATTTATTATAATGGATCAACTGATCCTACCCTTTATCTTATAACATTTGGAAACATTTATAATAATTGGGTCAAATTGAACACCTTTGCCACTACCAAGATCTTAGCCAAGACCCTCATTGGTGATGCCTTATATTGGTACAATCAACTTAAAACTCATTCCATTACTAGTTTGGAGGATTTAGTGAATTCTTTAGTGTAAGAATTCCAAAATAGTGATCTTCCTGAAAACACTTTGGCCCACTTCATAAATTGCAAGCAACTTGAAAATGAAACTACCCAAGCCTTTGTTAAAAGGTGGAAAACTTTGTCAAACAAGTGTGAACATAACATGGCTAATGATAATATTTTCCATCTTGTTACTAATGCTCTCTTTCCCATATTACAATATTGAGTCCACAATCTCTCTCTACATACCTTGGAGAAGGCTATTGACCAAGATAATGCCAATATTTCCTTATGCATCAATTCGATCCACCCCAACCTTATGTGGGTCCTTATATTTTACTTAAGAACAAAAATCATAATATTACCAATGATGGTGTCATGGATTCTTATGACACCATTCATAATGTTCAAGCTATCATTTCTAACCAATCTTCAGAACTAGCTCCACCTTCTCAATAATATACCAATCCTCAATTATCTTCACCAAATAACATTAATGTTTATAAACCTCTATCCTTAGTTGAATTACTTAATAATTTACCTAGGCCTCTTCTAAGATAAATTTACCCTTCCCATCCTATGAAATCCTGGTATGATCCTAACAAGTTTTGTTGGGTTTATGCTAGTTGGGGTCACTCTCATGAGACCTGTAGACAACTTCATAATCTATCTATGGATTTTATTCTTGGTCCCAATTTTTATAATTATTCCATCATTCAAAATCATCAAAAATCCTATGAAATTTCTAACAAGGACTATAAAACACATGATAGAACTCAAGCCGTGAATCCACCCAATGCTCATTTGGCTATCTACAAAGACCCTCTTCCTAATCATCAACATATCAAAGACATCCAAGATAATCCCACCTCTTCCACAAATAATGTATAAATTATTGTGTACCCCACTTCCAAATATAATTTATTTATCATGACTAATATGAGAAGGGTGGTGGCTTTAATTGATTCACAACCTATCTACACTCCTCTTTCATCTCAATCATATTGTGTTTCTAGGATTATTCTCCAACTCATCTAAATGAATGGGGGCAAGATGACCTTATCTAATTTTATGATCCAATTTTTTATTCTCTCTTAAATAAAACTTCCCATTCTATTTATAACACTATTCCCTCTTCTTATACTCATGATAATCAAGCTTTCATCAACATTTCTTCTACCAATTCTCAAAATCAACATGAACCGACCATTTCCTCTTCACAATATAATTTACAACCTTGTTCCAAATATTCTTGTTCCTATCAACATAAGTTTCAATACACTTCAACTCCTCGAGGATCTACTTAATCATTATGCACCTATAGCTAAAAATATTCTTATGGTTTATGATGAGTGGGATCCCATCATGGAACTCACTAATCTCCCATCTTGAATTTTATTCCTTAAACTTATGAGGACTTCTCCACATCATGTAAACCATCTCATGAAACTATTATTCAATATGAATATCCCTTATCCTCCCCTAATAGAATGTGAAGTAACTCCATCTATATCCAAAGATATTATACTACAACAATGTGAAGATATGTCTATCAATGTTGATGAAATAATCGACACTTATCTTTATTTACAATTTCCTATCGTATCTATGATTTCAGATGAGATTTTTCTTCATATAGGTGATATCCAAGTCAAGTGTGCATTAATTAATGAGGCTTACAACACCTACATTGACTCTCTTGACTTTATTAAGACTCTAAGATATTCAAAATGTAATCTCAAGTCTACATGCAAAACTTGCCAAGGATATGATCAAAAGCAAATGCCTCCTCTAGGTTATGTGGGGCATCCCATTATCATCCCACTTATCACCATTCACATAAAGGTGATGATATTTAAATTTAATATTTCTTATAAGATATTTCTTGGTAGTGTGAATCTAGGAATTTGACTCAAGAGAGGATGGTTATTATGGGGTTAGTTTCAAAATGAAAACAAAATGAAAGAAACACACTAACTAGCATAACATCTCTAGGCCTAGGCACTAGGGAGAGCTTAGTTAACAAACATAAATAAAACACACAACTAAAATGCAAAATAAATCTCTTTTACCTTCCTTGGATGCTCCAAAATGCTTGTTGTAGTGGCTTTCTCAGTTTGTGCTCATGAAGTCTTCATCAAAGGAGGCTTGGCTATCTCCTCTTCTCCTTGGCACCTTTGGCTTATGGCTTCACTTGTCTTGGCTTGGATTGAAACAAATTTTACATGGTAACACTAATTACAATGCATTCTTTAAGATATTTGTGAATTATAACTTTACACCAAAATAGCTTAGAAATGATGTTCATGGCCTCTCTATTTATAGATTTTTGAGAATGTCTAAAATCGACCTAAACTATCCATCCCAAGATTGAGATGTGTGGCTAAGTATTAGTCCAATTATGTAATTAAAATATATAAATAGGCTCATCAATATTTGGGATAGAGGAGTGATTAAGAGGCATGGAGGGCATTGATGAGGCATGGGAGGCATGAATCCTGATATTTGTGGCATTTATGGTCTAGGGATGTCTTTCCAAGAAATGAGGTCACCTGATGATGCATATATTCAACATTCATTTCCAAAAATAAGTATTCAACAAGTTTCCATGGAATTTTTTATTAGGACTTGATTTGGGTTAATTAGATCTTAAGCATGATTAAGCACTTTGTGAACAAATGACTTAAATTGATTAGAATGCCTTGTTATTGGTCCAAAATTTAACTGGATTAGAATTGGAAGGTGATGTCAAATGCATTAGATCCATTATCCCATTTAGGATGTTACCAACAACAAATAAAAAATGCACTTGTATTGTGTAAGAAATTCAATAGGAAAGAGCAATCTAGAGCACCTAGGTGCAAAATTGGCATTTTGACTTGAAATGATATAATCAAAGTTAGCTGGCCCATAAATTGTATTACCACATTTAAGGATACCTTGGCCAAAATTGGAACTTTAATATGTTATTTTCAGATAATTTTATCATTTTTAGTGTTTTTAGGCCAAATTATGCATTTTGGGTGGAAATTGGTCAAAAGCCTGATTGGAAGTTATCGGAGGCTAGATTTAGGTGTCTACAGGTAGGCTATAGACTCATTATATGAGAGCCATTTCTTCCTCTACCTACCAATGTGTTAAACTCCCTCATAATAGAGCCATTTATAGGATTTATAGTGACACTAATCCTTGGAATTTCAAATAATTCTAAGACCATGGTGTCTTCAAGATTCTTACTCTTGAACCTTTGCCCAATGTTCCATTCCATGAGTCTCAACATTTCAACTTTCTTGTTAATTAAACACGAGGTTAAAATGGGCATCCTAAACTAACAAAAAACATTCCCCCTAACCTTTTATATTCTAATGATGATGATCCTTATGAGATTAAATTAAGCATTAAAACTTCTAATCTCTCACCTCACCTCATCTCATAACTTCCTAGGTCCTTGCAACATTTTTATCACAAACCTCCTTGTGATGATATTATTTTAGTATTGACTAATAATTAACATTATATTCACCACACTTCCTTGATGATAATTTCATGCCTACTTGTGTCATCAATCTTCACAGCTTAGATTATGATGATGGTTATTCTCTAGATGACCAATTTTTAGGTGGTCTTGTCTAGGCCCATGATGTAGAGATTGTTTGTTATCATTAATCTTTAATTGTGTATTTTAATGTATATTCCCATATTCATTAATTAATAATTCCTGATTTCATCATTTTCCTCTATATCATAAGGTAGAGATGACATCGACACCTCCAATTTTTAGGAGCCCCATAGGACTATGCTCATGGATCATGTTATGATTGAGCCTTACTGCTTTGTTAGGTTCCTTGATCACCATATTTTGCTCACTAATGAGATTAGTGTGACCCTTATTAGACCTTATATATATATCTTACCCCTCCCTCATTAGAGTGTCTAATTGGCCCATTTTCACTCTTGCTATTATTGAGCCTGTCCCTGCCTCTCATCCCATTATTCTTTTTGTGGAACCTAGTTTCATTCCTCCTCCATCACCACCTTCTCTTGGTGAGGGTTTGCTTCCTTTGCCTAATATGGATCTATTTCCCACAAAATATGATGATGAGTCTTCTCTAGCTTATTCCACTCCTGTTACACCCTCTCGTTTGAGTGTTTCTCCTAAGCCCACTCACAAGCATATTTATTGCTTCCATGGGATAGATAATCATTCTTCTACTCATTGTTGTAATTTATGATATTATATTAATAATTTGCATCCTTTTTCTCCATCCTTAGAAAAATACATACCTCCTTAAAAGGTACTTCCTAAATATATGCCTAAGTATGGTGAGGTATATTATTTATGGTACTAATGTGGCAGCCATCACACCGATCATTGTTACATTATCCAATAACACCTTAAAAACCATCTTATATCTATTCCCAAACCTTCTTCCATTCATCCCATATGTCATTCTTTCAATAATTCTCCTCCTTATTCTCCTTTGGTTTCACCTCCTGTGGTCCCTTCACCACCTTCTGTGCCTCCACCTGCGATTCCTTCACTTGTGGACTTTCCCTCACCTGTGTATCCCTCTCCATTGGTGATTCCTATAGATATCACTCCCATGGATTCTCCCAAGCATCCCCTACCTAATTTCCCTCCTAAGCATGATCCATCGAGTATTCGTACTTTTTATTTAGAGGAGATTAGAAGAGAAGTATTTTCTCAATATTTATTAAAGATTGATGAGACATTAGTGTTGGGGGATCAAACCAACAATAGATTACAATTGTGACAGCAATAAATGCAGAAATAAATCAGATAGATAAGTAACTGAAATGATAAATAGCACAGAACAAGATATACAAGAAAACACCCTGAAAACTTGTATTGAAACTCTTTACAATAGGAATACAATGAAGAAACTTCGTTCTTCCACACCTCTCTCAGATGCACATAAGATCTCTCACTAGATCTCTATTCCTCAAGAGCTCTCTCTCAAGTACAATCAAATCCAACAACCTAGATTGATGCAACTCAGTACTGTCTTTCAAACATTCACAATGTTCTACTATTAATGATACATTCTACCTTTCAACATACTAAGCTAAGAAGATCTTTCCTACATATAGAAATAGGAAACTTGAGCATGCTCTTACAACAAACAGTTAAGCCTCTTCAACAAGGGCTCTAAAAATAGTAATGCTAATAATAGAGACGCAAGCTTGAGTCCACAACTCAAACTTATCATGCAAACACTCACTTCTGTCCATGGAAATAGCTTTCTAGACACACAGGTAATCGACGTCAATTTCTGCCTGTTCGCCTGTGACCGTCTCCGACCGACCCTACTGCTGACATCGGCGCCTCTGTAACTGCAACTGACCGACATCGGTCGCTTCTGACTGACGCCGGCATCTGTGTAGACCCTAACCTGTTTAAGTCTGCTCCTTGGTGAAGCTTTTAGCTCCACACCCTAACAATCTCCCACTTGGAGATAAACCAGCTGCACCAGTACCTGTACAGCAACATCTTCTAGCTCCTCCATCTTCAACTCAATCATGAAGACCAATAGAAGTTGAATGAAGATTCAACTTCTCCTTCGTAACTGGCTTTGTTAGCATATCAGCAGAATTCTTGTCTGTATGGATTTTCTCCAGCTTCAACTCACCATCTTCCAATACCTGCCATATGAAGTGGTACCTTAGTTGTATGTGCTTGGTTCTTGAGTGAAAGGCTGAGTTCTTAGCTAAATGGATTGCACTTTGACTGTCACTATACAATCTGCAACTCCCATGCTCCCTTCCAAGCTCTTCCATGAACCGTGTCATCCATATCATCTCCTTGCTAGCTTCTGTGGCTGCAATATACTCTGCTTTTGTAGTTGACAAGGCAACAACCTTCTGCAACTTAAATATCCAACTAACCACCGTTCCACCTACAGTAAAAACATAACCTGTGGTGCTCCTCCTGCCATCCAAATCACCTGCCATATCTGAATCTACATAACCATGTAGAGAAGTATCTGAACCTCCATAGAACAAGTGCCTATTGCTAGTTCCTCTCAGATATCTAAGGATCCATTGAACTGCCTTCCAATGTTCCTTACCTGGATTGGCCATATACTTGCTTACAACTCCCACTACTTGGGCAATATCTGGTCTAGTACACACCATTGCATACATCAAACTCCCTACTGCGAAAGAATATGGAACCTTACTCATGTACTCTACCTCTTCATGTGAATTGGGACATTGTTCTTTACTCAACTTAAAATGTCCAGCCAAAGGTGTACTTACCGGTTTTGCATCCTGCATATTAAACCTCTCCAACACCTTGTTCACATAATCTTCTTGAGACAATATCAACCTGTGATTTTTCATGTCTCTCCTAATGCTCATGCCAAGGATTTTCTTAGCTGCTCCCAAATCCTTCATAGCAAACATTTGAGCTAATTTAACCTTAAGCTCTGAGATATCCTACATGTGAGACCCTGCAACTAGCATGTCATCTACATACAACAATAGAATAATATATCTACCATTATCAAATCTCTTGAAATACACACAATGGTCTGATTGACACCTACTGTAGCCATGCTCAGTCATAAACCTGTCAAATTTCAAGTACCATTGCCTTGGAGCTTGCTTGAGGCCATACAAGCTTTTCTTTAACCTGCACACAAACTTCTCCTTACCCTTGACCTCAAAGCCTTCTAGCTGTTCCATGTATATTTCCTCATCCAAATCTCCATGAAGAAACATTGTCTTAACATCTAGCTGCTCGAGATGCAAATCCTCAAAAGCAACCAAAGACAATACAACCCTTATTGAAGTCATTTTAACAACTGGAGAAAAAATCTCACCAAAGTCAATACCTGGTTTCTGTCCAAATCCTTTCACCACTAATCTGGCCTTGTATCTCATCTGTCCATCCTCACCTTCCTTCAACCTGTAGGTCCATCTATTCTTCAGTGTTCTCTTACCAGCTGGCAATTCAACCAAATCCCATGTTTGGTTCTCTCTTAAGGACTCCATCTCCTCAACCATGCCACGCTCCCACTTACTCCTGGACTCCACCTATAATGCTTCTTCAAAACTCTCTAGTTCTCCACCATCAGTTAGCAATAAATAATATGAGGAAGGAGAATATCTAATTGGAGGCTTACTTACCCTTTCAAACCTCTTGATGGGTGTCTTGGACTTGTTCTCAATAATCTGTCCACCCAAATTTTCTGACAGTGACCGACCTCGGCCACCTGTAGACCTGTTACTGGCCGATGTCGGTTCTTCCTGGCCGACGTCGGTGCCTAGTCTGCCAATGTCGGTCTTTGTACGACCGACATCGATTTCTGTACTGCCGACGCCGGTTCCTAACCTGCCGACGTCGATCTCTGTGTTTTCCTGTAAGTGATTATTTCTTTTTCTCGTGAGCTCATTTTGGACCATAACTTCATCCAATTCATTATTGCTCTGCCCAGATTGATCTAGCTTGCTTATCTGATCACTGTACATCACTTTTTCATTGAAAACAACATCACAGCTCCTGATTACCTTGTTAGTTCCTAAATTCCAAAATCTGAAACCAAAATCATCTGAGCCATAGCCAATAAACGTGCACCTCATAGACTTAGCATCAAGCTTCTTTCTATTTTTCTTATCTATGTGCACAAAGGCTTCACAACCAAAAACTTTGAGATATGAGAGATCTACCTTTTTACCTGTCCATGCCTCTTCTTGAATTCCACCATCTAGAGCTGTAGAGGGTCCTCTGTTAATCAGGTACACTGCGGTGTCAACTGCCTCTGCCCAAAACTCTAAGGGCAACCCTGCATGCAATCTCATACATCTTGCACGCTCCATGATAGTTCTGTTCATCCTTTCAGCAATACCATTCTACTGAGGTGTCCTTGGAACTGTCCTTTGCCTTCAGATTCTGTGAGTGTAACAATACCAGTTAAACTTAAGACTATAGAACTCACCGCCATTATCAGATCTCAAGCACTTTAATCTTCTGTCTATTTCATTCTCAACCATAGCTTTCCAAATCTTAAAAGTCTCAAAAACATCAGATTTCTTTTTAATACAGTAGATCCATACCTTTCTTGTGGCATCATCTATGAATGTAACATAGTACCGTGATCTGCCAATAGAGGCTACCTGAGCCGGTCCCCACACGTCTGTGTGAACAAGCTGCAACTTCTACCTTTTCTTAGTAAACCCAGTCTTGAGAAAACTAACCCTTTTTTGTTTTCCAAATACACAATGCTCACAAAATTCTAGATCCATACTTTTCAAATCTGAAAGCATACCTTTAGACTTAAGAATTGACATCCCCTTCTCACTCATGTGGCCAAGCCTTGAGTGCCACAATTTAGCATCCACATCTGAAGTAGATAAAACTGAAGGAGATTTGTTAATAACACAATTACACAAATAGAGACTACCTTCTCTCTTACCTTTGGCCATAACGAGTGCACCCTTGGTCACCTTCTAAGAATCTGCTGTGAGAGTTACTGTACAACCCTCATCACCTAGCTTACCTGCAGAAATCAAATTTTTCTTCAAACTAAGAACATGCATCACATCTCTCAACACCCATGTGTTGCCATTCTGCATCTTCAGCTGCACTTTACCTTTGCCAGTAATCTTACAAGGCTCATCATCCCCTAAGTACACTATTCCAAAATCTCCATGGATATAGTCACTGAAATATTCTCTATTAGGGGTAGCATGGAAAGATGCACCAGAATCTAATACCCAAGATTCTATGTTATTATGCAAAGAGAAAATTAAAGCATCCTGTGCAATACCTGCAATCTTGGCTTCTTCCTTTCCTTCGTGCTGGTTGTCCTCCTTAGGCTTTGACCAACAATCTCTGCTTATGTGCCCCATCTTTCCACAATTCCAGCATTGTAGCTTCCTGCCATTTCTGGATTTAGATCTGCCTTTCCCCTTAGACTTAGATCTTGATCTCCTCTTGCTCTTTTCTTTTTACCTTCCCCTACTCTCAAAATTTAAAGCATTCCCAAATGTCTCTTCTGTGCTTTTCCTGCGTATTTCCTCATTCAAGATAACACTAACAACATCCTCTACTTTCAAAATATTTGATGCAAATACAGTATTAGAAACTACCATTACTAAGCCATGCCAGCTTTCAGGCAAAGAACATAATATGAAAAGAGCTTTTATCTCATCATCAAACACTATATTTACTGAGCTTAATTGATTCACAATACCATTGAAATCATTCAGATGAATAGAAACAGATCCACCTTCATTCATATGCAAATTAAATAACTGCTTCATAAGATATACCTTATTTGAAGCTGAGGGTTTTTCATACATATTTGCTAACGTAGTCATCAACTCTACCGTAGTTTTTGCCTGTGATAAATTAGATATCACAGTGGAGGCCAGACTCAGTCTTATAGACCCAAGAGCCTTTCTGTCAAGAACTTCCCATTCTTCATCCTCCATGTCCTTGGGCTTCTTTGCTATCCCACCTAATGGTAAGTAAAGATCCTTCTGATACAGATAGTCCTCTATCTGCATTCTCTAATGTTGATAGTTCTTGCCATTAAACTTTTCCATTCTCAACTTACTTTCTTCTGCCATTGCTTCTCCCACTCAAACAGAAATCCCTGCAGAAACTCCTGTGAGCAACCTGTAATCCAAACACACTACACAGATCTGAACCACCTGTTAGTGAACCTGAACTTTGATACCAATTATCAAGCTCTGAACCTGTAACCAAGGCTCTGACACCACTTGTTGGGGGATCAAACCAACAATAGATTACAATTGTGACAGCAATAAACATGAAAATAAATCAGATAGATAAGTAACTGAAATGATAAATAACACAGAATAAGATATACAAGAAAACACCCTGAAAACTTGTATTGAAACTCTTTACAATAGGAATACAATGAAGAAACTTCATTCTTCCACACCTTTCTCAGATGCACACAAGATCTCTCACTAGATCTCTATTCCTCAAGAGCTCTCTCTCAAGTACAATCAAATCCAACAACCTGGATTGATGCAACTCAGTACTGTCCTTCAAACATTCACAATGTTCTACTATTACTGATACATTCTACCTTTCAACATACTAAGCTAAGAAGATCTTTCCTACATATAGAAATAGGAAACTTGAGCATGCTCTTACAACAAACAGTTAAGCCTCTTCAACAAGGGCTCTAAAAATAGTAATGCTAATAATAGAGACGCAAGCTTGAGTCCACAACTCAAACTTATCATGCAAACACTCGCTTCTGTCCATGGAAATAACTTTCTGGACACGCAAGTAACCGACGTCGGTTTCTGCCTGTTCGCCTGTGACCATCGCCGGCCGACCGTACTACCGACGTCGGCACCTCTGTAACTGCAACTGACCGACGTCGGTCGCTTCTGACCGACGCCAGCGTCTGTGTAGACCCGAACCTGTTTAAGTCTGCTCCTTGGTGAAGCTTTTAGCTCCACACCCTAACAATTAGTATCAATTCATCTATAGCTTCATAGAGATCTATCTAATATCTTAGATAATATGTGTGGACATATTTATCAATATTTATGAGCACATGCATGGTGCTTTCTCATTTACATTTGGAATGGATGTGTGCTCCAATTTTATTTTTATCTATTTATTTTATCATTTGACACTATGTCAAATTATTACTTATCTTACATAGTGATTTTTCCTTTTGTATTATATTTTTGCTTATATTATCATTTATATTAGCATATGGTTGTGTTTTATTTATCATTGTTCTCTTTTTCTCTTGATTTTTTTCTCAAAACTCTCTTTCTTGTATCTTTATGGTTGTTTTCTTTCTTATCTCTAGTTTTCACATATGATTAGCTTTGGTGACTTGGTTATACACACCATATTCCATTTAGTCATTGTTTCCTTTTACCATGTGATCAATTATCAAACAATTAATCTCATTATATTCTCCTTTTTACTAGTTTACCTTTGGATCTCCTTTTTTCCTTCTTCCCCTTTTTTGAAAACTAAGCATATACATGATTGAGACTTGAAATCACATGCTAGTTCATTTTTAATCCTGAGTGTCCTAGTCAATCTTTGTCTTTGGTTACTTAGCTTCATTTAGCCTTATCTTAAATCTCATTCTTGTGTATCACTACATCTCTCATTATTGGTCATACCAAGTCTGTATGAAGGAGGAATCTTAAAAAAATAAGAAGAAAATAAAAAATCCATAAAAAGTTAAAAGCCAAATAATTTTACAAAAGGCAATGATATTAAAAGGTAAAAATATTCAACATATTTATTAAAAGTCAAATCACACTAAAATACATGATTCAAAGCACATCTCCTTCTTCTAGTCGAAGCTCAAACTCCAAAGTTGGCCTCACGATAGAGCTGAGGTCCTTTGGGGTGTGGTAGGCTAGTAGATTAGAATAGGAGAATAAAAAAATCTTTTAGTGCTATCTAATTTCTCATGCAAATACCAAATATTTATAGTAGACCGAGACCTTTGTAAGGTGTCTTAAGGAACAGGGAACACGTCATGGGAAAGTAGGTCCTTTTTAATTTTTCTTGTACCAATATATCTTCATGAGTTGATTTTAGTAGAATGTTTTTTTGCCTACATAGCTTGGTGTTTATAGTGAATAAGTTTCCTTTGTAAATTGATGGTCAGTAGTCACTTAGTGTCTTCTCATGTCCTTAGTATGCCTCTTACCTCATAAGGTATTCTCATAAGTGCCTAAGTCTTGATTTTTATACTCTCATTTTCATTCATTATATCCCTTATATTTCCTCTCGAGAAATATTGTTTTGTTTACTGATCACTCCCTTTGGGATCTCATTTTTGAGTTGCTTTGTAAGACTGCAGATAGGACCCAACATTCTTCATAAATTACCACCTTTTTCTTTCCTATTACCCACATACTTTGTTACCTAAATTTTAATTTTTATTCCATCCCAGTGGTGTTCTCTTTGTGAGTTACTTTTTAAGACCGTAAATAAGACCAAACATTCCTTAAACAATTCTCCAATAAGCCAAGTCACCATTAAAATTACATGTGTCAAATATGAGATAAGATGTGATTGATTATAAAGTTACAAATCATTGGCATGTTTCCTAGCTTGATTTAGTATGTTTTATGCTTACTTCATTTCTCTTCTGCTTTTATCTTATTATTTTTTGAGTGCATGTAAGAATATAACCATTTCTTGAATTTTTCATACTTCCCAGCTTGAATTAGTATGATAAATTTAAGACCTAATTTTTGCCAGTTTTTTTTTCTTTTATACTTCCCAACATGATTTAGTATAATCGATTGACTTAATTGATTTGTTTTTATACCATTTGTTCTCTTTTACATATCTTCTATTTTATTTCATTATTTTCATACTTCCCAATGTGATTTAGTGTGATTTTACTTGTTTTAATTTGTTGCAAAAATCTTTCACATGGTTTTAAAAATAAATTCCTTTTTACCATTTTTTGTTTTACCATTTTTTGGTTTTGTATATTTAGTCATTTCTTGTTATTACACATTTCCCAGCTTGAAATAGTGTGCGGTACATTTTTTGATTGATTATACTTTACCAAATCCTTTTTGACTATTTATTTTTAACCATGCATGTATTACATAATGCTAGAAAATAAACCATATCTCATATATTTCCTATAACATATAACAAATAACTAAATACATGCGCTAGAAATAAATACATCCAAAGCATCTACAACCACAAACATGATCACAATCAACATAAAGATGGCAAAATGATATATATATATATATATATATATATATATATATATATATATATATATATATATATATATTCATGATTTTTTAATACAATAATTACAATCATACACAATGCTCTAACTCTATAGCTGGGCCCCATCCTATCTATCTCGTGGCCTAGTCATGCTACCTATCAAGGACTTGGTCTAACTCCTCTAAACATTACACTATAAAAATGCCATCTAATATCTTAGTCCCTCTACCTATCCCTATAAGTGTGTTACATGTGCTTGTGTCTATGCCAATTGGATCAGGGTTACTATATGCACCTATGTCATCTACATCACTATATCTAGATGCACATATATCTCTTTTGATAGGGCCTACCATGCCCATATATCTCCTACACCCATATCTACTAGTGGTTGCATCCTCCCTCTCTATGTTTGTAGCTCCCTCATGGCCTCCCCTACTAATATGAACTAGCTTACCTGAGTTAGGGTAGATGGTATACTATGATCCTCTAGTGTCATGGGGTAGTGTGGAATTAAAACCTCATACAAGACATCATGGAGTGCTCCTCTCACTAGGGATCCCCATCCATCCTCCCCATCCTCTACATCACCTAAAAAATCACACCAAATAGATATTAGATCATAGTTATATCTCAAAATATCCATCTATCTCTCTTCTATTTTCCAAGATAAAAATTAAACAATTTTAACCATTTTATTACCTATTTGTTTATCATCCATCATGGTCTCACCATCTATATTATGTCAGATTATAGTTTCCCCATTTGTTTAGTCTCTGAACACATTTTTTATAGGTTACTACCTGGATACAAATCCTATCATCATGGATCACATTTGTCTCAACCTATATCTAAGAGTCCTTTCTATCATTTATCTCTCACTTGGCTCATCTACTAGATCATCGAGGATGATGATGCTCACTGCTATCTCCTACTCCTACTACCTTCATCAACATTATGTCTTAAGTGTTCATAGATCCTCCTACTATAGAATTAGTGGTGGTACCTGTGGTACCTTTAACTCCACCCCCATATCCTTGTACTCTACTCCCTGTCATGCTTGACTAGTCCATGGTTGCTCTTGATGTGGTTTGAGCATAGGTCTCACCACTAGTGGCCCAAGTTCTCTTCTCCCCCATGGCTCTCTCACATGCTAAGCCCAAGGCTTGAGCATCAATATTGATACTGTTGGATGAGGTAAGCCTATCTATCCTAGTACCCATGCCATTAGATGTGGCTTTGTCTACTAGGTGTAATGCCCAATTATATCTCTCCATATTATAATTGGTACAACTATGTCCCAACTTGGCCATGTAGTTTCTATGTGCTCATATGGATACCATACTATATCTACACATCTCACTAACTACAACACTGGCATATGGGGTATGACCCACACTACCTGGTCCTTTATCCATCTCTACACCTGAGATGACCTATCATCAATCGCATTGGGAAATTTAGCTAGTCGATACATGGGAAACCTCTCATATATCCAATCCATTAGCATTATGATTAGTTTTATTGACTTTTACCTTTTAAATACCACCTCATACATATCATGAATGAGCTAGACCCAAATGATATATCCTAGATCATATAGTACTCTTTCCTCTAAGATCATCCTACTCAAGGCTACCACAAATAGTGGTACCTTGTCATCTGACTTGTGGTATAACATGTTTTGTGTCATAAGTCCTATCATAAATTTTTGGATATCCATAACCTATGATATATATACATCTAACATGTTGAATATCCTACCTATCAATATCATCTCTAAGCCTATAGCCCATACAACTAAGGCTCTCTTCTCCTTTATGTTATTTGGTATCCCTATAGTCATCAATGCTCCTACTATCGATAACCCTAGGATGGTATGGACATCCTCTAGTGTGATATCCACCTCTATTATGCCCCCCTCCACCTTCCACCTAAAATTTTTGGTTAATCATTCCCAACATTTGAGTAATATGACCAAAAAATATGAGCTTAGGGGAATACTACACATCTCGACTATCCCACCTAGGCCTATAGATACCAATCTAGCCCTATCTCCTATAACCAGTCACTCCAAAAAATAAGGTAACCATGAGACATCCACCAATCATGAAAATCTAGGTCACCCTTTCAACTAGGAAATAACAAAAGATGTATTAGATATTTCATGTCATGTGTAATCACAATACATTCTTTTTACACATTTTAATCAAAAAACAAACCTAAACTACTTTATTTTATTCATTCTAACCTATTTTTAGTCTATTCGATCCTTTTTGTTGTTAATCAATTATTTTGAGCCTTTCTTTCCCTCTTTTGATCATTTTCATGCTTTTTTGTACCATTTTGATTCTTTGGTCAAACTAGTGTAACCAAAATTTCCCTATTTTTGATTTGGTTGACTCAAAAATTTAAGTCAACCCCCTTATTTTCCCCTTCATAGTACTACATTGTCATTTTGGACCTTTTGGATCAATTAAAAAACTGTAATAGGTTGGAAGTTTGTAAAACATACAGGGTTGGCACACACCTATTAGGTCTGTAGTATGGATTTTGCACTTTTTTAGCTTAATGGGTTGACTAGGTCAACCCAATTCATTTTGACTATTGACCTTTGTATTTTCCTAAAAAATTGCCTTTTGGCAGTTTTTTCATAATTTCTTCAAAACCATTTCCCATGTTACTTTTTCATACCCATAATCTAATTTTGTTTCATTCTAACGTCCATAAATAATATAATCTAACTTTTTCTAAAAATACACTTAAAATATTAAAATACTTTAAAACTAGCTTTAGATTCATATTGGCATACTTGTCCTACATCTGCTGCCACCTATGGAGCTCCTCCTTATCTATCATATTGTCTCCTTGCTATCCTCACTCATTTGGTCTCTCATAACTCTTTTTCTCTCCTTCACAAGTAAAAAAAACAAATAACTTCTCTTTTCCCCCTATTTAAAACACTTTTCAGCAATTCAAAATTTTCAATTATTTCTAGGCAAATTCCTTGTTTTACTTATATCTTTGTTTCTACTTGTATGTTATTCAAACCATAAAATGTGTTGGATTTTTGATGATGTAGAGAATATCTATCATATTCCTATTTTCTAAAAAAATGATTTTTGGCTATTTTTTACACTAACTTCTATAATTTCACTTAGTGTTATTTACATTGGACACCTTCACTTTCTCTTACAGTCTACTTTATCTGACACTAATGTAAGTAAAGGTATGCATTTTTCAATTCTATCCTTTCATTTATCTTAGTTTCTACTTACTGAACTTTACTTAACATCAATGTTGTGTGTTATCATGTTCTATCCCAAATCACCATCCCATGTTACACTAACATGACATGTGATGAGCTTTGAGTGGGGCATATGTATACACACAATATTTTCAAAATTTTATCACTTACTAACACTTTGTATCTCATAAGAACCCATCAAGTCTCAATCTCTTTGAGTTCATGCCTTAAGGTGTGAAGTGGGAAAGGGGAATATAAACCATTGGTGCTTTATAAGATTATTGTCCCTTTTGCCACTTATCATATACACAATTATCTCCTAAAAACCATTACCCTAAGCTTATTCTTCTTAATCTTACCTATTCTAGTCATTTTTCATACTTTACCCTTCTTTTTTTTGCTTTATTCCCTTTTGGAAAGTTGGTTTTACTAGGTCAACCCTATACTATTGAAGGGTATTTTTTAATTTTTGAGATTATTATCCCTTTGCTGACCTAGCTTAAGACCTAGTGAATTATCTCTCAAAAACATACAAGGTTGACTGGATCAACCCTATACAGTCAACATTTTTGGAAGCATTTAGGGCAAGATCTGCCTACATATACAAGTTCATTTCTAACCATTTTAAGATAGAGGAGAGAAGAATAATAAATGCAAATAAACATTTACTTGTTGACCATTATACTTGAGGAATAAAGCTTAGGGTTCCATAATTTCTTTGGAGATATGGATCTTATCTTGTGGATAAGTCTTTTAGATACATAGATAGGTTGTGTATCCTAGAGTTGACCTGTATTTTTTATCATTACATACCACAATAATCTCTTTCAAATCACCTTGGCCAAGGGAGAGACTGAGGATCAATGGGTTCATCTTCAAGGTAAGTATTCCTAACTTTATTTCTTCTTTGTAAGAGTAGATAGATAATGTAGTTATGCTTCTCTTCCATGTATTAGAATTTTGCATATATTGACATGAGTATATGTCTTCTATACATGTTTAGTTTGTGTTTTGTTTTTAACCCCCACTTTGTGCCATAAGCTTTGGTGAGAACTAGATTAGATTTAATTTATTGTTATTAGAATAGAGTGAAATATCAAAACCTATGACTTTTTCATGGTTATTATGTGATTGTGTTAGACTGTAGGCTTTGAAACCCTTCCTAGCATAGTATATTATGATAATTTATCCCCTAATTAGGTCTAATAGATCCACATATTGGTCATGATCCTACTTAACAAATGTAATCATAATTAGAAGTGTAGGTATGCTCTATCTTCTTTGAGCCAAGGTTGATTTATAAACATGATGCATTTCTAATTGCATACAGGGTACGTAACTTTTGTCACTAAATTTTACACTCTTAGAGAGGTAATTCAATCCTTATCTAAATTTATTAGAGTATGGGATTGACTCTAAGTTTTGGGTGACCTATAATTAAGTCAAACCTCTAGATTTAAGGGCTAGCTCCCTTGGTTTGTCTATTGAAGCTCATCACCTAAACTACTTGATCATTTAAATGAAAAAGGAGAGAGAGAACATAAAGTAAATCTATCCTAACAAGGTGATGCATTGATTTTAACCTGACCAATACCAACCAATTGTAATGACACTATTAATAAAATCTTAACCTACACATGACAACACTCCAAAACTATGCTTGCATTAGTATTTCTCATGGAGGTTTGTGAAGCTAACCTAAGCTAGGACGACTAAACTCAAGGTCATGAATTGAAAATTGTGTAAATAAAACTCACTAAAACTCATGAAACTATCAGAGTTATTGCCAGAATCCAGATAATGCAAATGTAATGGAGACATGATCACACGAGATGAAGCTAGTGCACATCACATATATGCTAAAGCAATTTGAAATTATACAAGAAGATAAATTTCATAAGACAAATAGGAGAAAACCCAATATCTGATTAACATGAGATGGCCAAAGTGAAGAATACATATAGGAGAGCACGTAAGTAACTCCTCCATAAAAGGTGGTCAAAGCACCCCAAGAATAGACTATAACTCCTCCATGAAAGGTGGTGACAAGGTGCTAAGAATAGAGAAGTAAGTCCCATACTCAAAATAGTCGGTCAAGGGAGTTAATTATGACATTCTTATGACGCCTATGACACATCTATGACACACTTCTCCACATAAGCTAGCCTATCCCACAAATGTAGGAAAACTCCATGTATGCACAAATATATAATTTACCTAATTAAATAATAGGGAAAAATAAAAAACTGCACTAATACCCCCCATAAGTGTAGCTTAGGTGGGCAGTGTGGATATATAAAATGAGTCCTGACAACTAGGCCTAGTGAGGTACCCATGTACAAATGCAATCTCCCATAAGATAGAGAAAATGAGAAAACCCATAGGAAAAAACTCCCCCCCAAAAGAGAGACATAAAAGAAATGAAGAGGTTAGAAGGCCCCCCTAAAGATGATGTTGTTGCAGATGTAGACTGCACCCCAAGAAGAGCTCGTAGATGAATGAACTTGCTCTCGGTGAAAGGTTTGGTGAAGATGTCTGCAACCTGCTTCAAAGACTGGAAAAAGATTAAGTCAATGACTTGACTATGAATAAGCTCTTGAATGAAATGCATGTGAATCTCTATGTGCTTGGTCTGGTGGTGATGAACTAGATTCTTGAAAATCTAAATGGTACTCTGGCTGTCACAATAAATGATGGTGGGCTGCCTGATAGGAATGTCAAACTCAAAAATAATCCCTTGAAGCCAAATAGCCTCAGTAGCTACATTAATAGCTCCCTTGTACTCTGCCTCTATGGATGATATAGCAATAGCATTTTGCTTCTTGCTAGACCAACTGATGGGACTAGAACCTAGAGAGAAACTATAACCAAAAGTGGACTTGTGAGTCTGTGAATCACTAGCCCAGTCTGAATCTGTATATCCAACCAAGTCAACCTCTATGCCAAATCTGTAATGAATCCTGTATCTATATGAACCCTATATGTAATGCAAGATCCTCTTAGTTGCTTTCCAATGTATCTCATGAGGTTCTTGCATAAATCTAGAGACAAGTCCCACTGTATATGATATGTCAGGCTTGGTGTGAGTCAAGTAGAGGAGACTGCCAACAAGTTTTCGATATCAAGTGGCATCAACCAATGGTGAAGAACAGTCAGCCTCAAGCTTAACTCCTGATAGAAAGGGATTTAGAGATGGCTTGCAATCAGCCATGTGAAACTAAGCCAATAAGTCAAGAGCATACTCAAGATGTGCAAGAGAAATCCCTAAATCTGACTATGAGATCTCGATGCCAAGGAAGTAGTGCAACAAACCCATGTTTATCATGTCAAATCTATCCTGGAGAGATGCCTTCACCGCTGCAATAGCTGATGAAGAACTCTAGGTGATCAAAATGTCATCAACATAAAGAACCAAAATCAAGAGCAAGTCATCCTACTGTAAAAAGTAGACATTAGGATCAGAATGGCACTTATTGAAACCCACTCTGAGAAGGAAGGAATCCATCTTGGCATACCATGCCTGAGGGGCATGTTTGAGGCCATATATAGATTTCCTAAGTCTGCATACTAAGGAAGAATCTTGAACAAATCCTGGTAGTTGCTCCATGTAGATCTCCTCTTCTAGGTCTCCATGAAGAGAGGCACTCTTCACATCCATCTGGTGCACATCCTAACCATGTGCTATGATAATAGCTAAGGTGAGTCAGATAGAAGTCATCTTTGCAATAGGTGCAAAGGTCTCTGAGTAGTCAATGCCTGCCACCTGTGAGAAACCCTTGGCAACCAATCGCACCTTGTACTTATCAACCGACCCATCTACTGCAAACTTGGTCTGATATATCCACCTACATCAAACCATCTTCCTTCCCTTAGGAAGTGAATTCAAGTCCCAAGTGTGATTTTTGATTAATGAAGAATATTCTTCCTCCATAGAATTATCCCACTCAGGTACCCCTGATGCCTCTCAAAAAGTCTGTGGATTTGAAACTAAAGCAAAGAAGGCATGTGGATCTCTCTAAAAATCCCCCTAGTGCATCTATCATCTGCAGGATCTTCTGTCCAAGTGCCAACACTCTCAAGTGTCTGTCTGGCCCAAAGTGCCCCGAATGTGGGTGAGTCAGGTGCTAACTCCTCATCCTCTGACTGACTAGAGGTGGATGACTCTGCATGACTATCCTCACTGTCTGAACTCGAAGAAGAAGAAAAAGATGTCTCTGGGTTAGGAACTTGTTGTGGCTGATCTAAATCTGATGAGGAATGATCATGAATAGTTAGATCCGATGAGGGAGAATAAGTGCCAAGTGTTGAGTCTCTAGGACTCTCCTAAAAATGGACACTTCTCTTGATGAAAAACTCATGAGTGACTGGATCTAGAAGGTGATACCCCTTAATACCATCCAGATATCATAAAAATATGTAAGGCTTGGACTATCATTCCATAGCTTTTCATTTCTTCTTTGATATGCAGGCCATGGCTGGGGATCCAAAAAACCTAAGGTGCTCAACATCAGGTTTCCTTTTATGCCATTCTTCAAAGGGTGTTATCCCTTTCAAGGCTTTGTGAGGAACCCTGTTTTGAATGTAGCAAGCACAATTGATGGCTTTGGCCCAGTACTGTGGTGCTAAGGATTTGGAGTAAATCATATATCTACCCATCTCTTTCAAGAACCTATTTTTGCATTCTACATCCCCATTCTGTGAAGGATTGTAAATGACTGTGTGCTGCAAATCAATCCCCTCTATGGTGAAAAATTGCTCAAACCTGTTGCTGACATACTTCCCTCCATTATCAGTTTGAAGAACCTTGATAGATTTCTCACTATATTTCTCAACAAGAGGCTTAAAGTCTAGAAAATTTTCAAACACTTTAGACTTTTGTTTGAAAAAATATATCCAAGTGTACCTAGAGAAATCATCAATGAAAGTGAGGATGTACTTGGCCCTTGTGAAAGATGGTTTGGGAAAGGGTCCTAATACATCACTGTGGACTAACTCCAAAAGTTGTGAAGCCCTCCAAGCTTTGCCTTTGTCAAATTATGCTTTGGGATGCTTCCCAAGGGAGCACCCCTCACAAAGTCCTTTTGAGAATTGGACACAAGGCAAGCCAATGACCATGTCATGTTTGCAAAGTTACTCAAGGTAGCAATAGTGAAGGTGGCCAAACCGATCATGCCATAATTTGATAACTCCATTTGAATGAGTTAGAAATGCTGTTGGAGAAGAATCAAGTGCAAAATATGAGAAGGTGTATAACCTTGCTTGGTGATCTGCCCTACCCACTGCCACTATAGTATCACTATGCAACTCCCTGATAGCCATAAATCTGGTGAAAACTCAACTCTCATGCCCCGACCAATGTGAGTGATTCGGTACACTAATAGGATATTGGTTAAAAGAGAAGGAACACTTAGAACATTATTGAATGTTCATCCTTCCATTTCAACTAACCCTCTCCTTGCAACAAAAATTGATGTGTCATCACCCAAACTAATTGAAGTCATGCTACAAGGCTCTAAAGATGAAAACTCAACTAGGGAAGAGCCCATGTGGTGAGAAGCACTCGAGTCGATGACCCATGAAGATGTAGAATTTGTTGTAGCTATAAGGGCCTTGCCTTTTTCTTTCTCCTTACCCTTGCCTTTTGCCTTAGTAGAATCTTGGGTAGATGAATTCTGCTTGATGGACTCAGGAACACCTATGTTGTGCTTCTCTAGAAGATGAGTTAGGTGATCTATTTATTTCTTCATGAATTTGTGTTCATCATGCCCTATCTTTTTAAAATATGCACACTTAACCTTCTCCTTCTTAGGTTTAGCATTGGAGGAGGAAGACTCAGTGTTGTTTTTGGGAGGATTGTTGTTTTCTTTCTTCTTCTCCTAGTCCTTGTTCTTTATCTTCTTCTCCTTTGTTGAAGTCTTGTCCTTACCATTTCCAGCTATCAAATATTGGCATTGAGTAGACTTCATTGTGCCCATTTGAATTAGCTTATCTTTCTCCCTAGTCAATTCGGCAATGAATGAATCCAAAGAAGGCATTTTCCATGTAGTGCCAAGGGCACTTTTTATGGCATGGAAAGTGGAGACAAAGACTAAATAGCTTGGACCTAACTTTGCGAGAATAGAAAGGATGAGTTGATCATATTTCTTATCTATCCCACATTCTTTCAATTACAATCTAAGGGCCTTAAACTTAGTGAATAAGTCCTATAGGGTGTCAAAGTTTCTAGGACTTAGACTTATGAGTTCGTTTTCGAGCTCATGACCTCTCATCTCATCAAGCTTCCCAAATAGGGTTTCTAGGGTGTCCCATATGTCTTTAGGAGTCTTGGAGGTTTCTAAAGGGAAGAGAAATTTTGGAGACATAGACAAGCTCAGTAATCCATAGACTTCATCACTACGATTGTACCACTTAACTTTTTTCAGCATCAGTGCTAGGTTCTACTTCAATACCCATGGTGATCTTATACAACCCTTTGATTCTAAGAATGATTGATATTTTAACCTTCCATTCATGATAGTTGAAGGGTGCTAGGGGTTTAAGTTGAAAATAATCCATTTTAAGCTGAATTTAGGTGAAGTTGTGTTGATTGCAAGTTGTGAAATTATGTAGAAAGGATAATGAAAGCAAAAATTGCAAGTGCTGAAAAGAAATCACACCCCCCCGAAATGTTGAGCCCCCCAAAATATACAAGTGCATGCTAAAAATATTTTGGGCTCAGCTGATAATGTGTCTTAGAGCAATCAGTGCAAGACTTTAAGCAAACAAGACTTTAGACTCAGCCTAAAATGCGTCTCGGGAGACCCAAATTTTAGGCACTTTATAAACTAGTGCATTTAAAAAAAATAAAAAGCCTAAATTGTGGAGAATTGAAATACAAACACTTTTGCAAAAAATGGCACCCAAATCTGAGCTACCTTTTGCAAGATATTAAAGATTTAATTTCTCGTAAACTAGTGTTTTTGCAAAAAAAATAGCACTAAAAAATTAAAAAAATGTCTGTTTTGAGAGAGAAAGTGGCCTTCCAACCACTCATTGGACTCAACACAGAGCAAGAAATCTAAAGGAGGTCTTTGTGAGGGATAATTGGCCTCTTTCCAACCTGAGCCTCACCCTTCGTCTTCAATAGGCGAAGATACAAGTTTAAATTTAAACCCCCAAATTATCAAATTATCTAAAATACTTAATATTCAGTCAAATTGACTATTTTTTTTTGACAAGTCAATTTTAACTAAAAAATTAGAGTAAAAGGCAGAATGAAATGGATGGCCAAGTATCTAAGGGTCCACATGGGATGCCAAACAAGGAAAATGAGCTCCATTTAAAAAATAATAATTCTAATTTTGCTGGGAAAAAAAATATATCAAATTTGCAGACCTCACAGATCTCAACGCACAGCAGCAAGTGGCAATCACAAAAGAGAACAGACAAGTTTCAACCACAGTAGGGAAGAGACAAAGTTTCAATCTCAACACACAGCAGGTAGTTGCAAACACAACCTCACTATGCACCTCTTGTGCACTAGACGTCATATAGCTCCATTTCACCTTGTTGGAGTCCTACTCCACACATATCTCACCCTAAAAGATGCCCCACATGGACCTCCACATGCAGATGCGCTTCTTGGAGAGGTGCCCCAAGCTAAAAGTGGCATCCAAAAATAGAAACCAGATGTGCAAAGATCTCTCTTTTCCTGCAGAATGATAAAAAAAAGGAATTCCACTACCTTTGCTGAAGCCACAAGAGATCTATACAAGATGTCTTGGCAAATTTTAATTCAGATATCTAAAGGGTAGATTTGAATGAAACTCAATAGAAGTAATTTTTTTTAATAGGTTTCCATATGGATTTGCATGAGTTTTCAAGAAACTCTACCAAAACTCTCAAATGCAATAGAGTTAAACAAAAAAACTACTAAGAAATCAAATTAATAATTTCAAAATAAACTAATAGCATAACCAGACACAATTACCAGGGTGGCTCTGATACCATATCGGAGTTATTGCCAAAATCTAGATAATGCGAATGCAATGGAGACGTGATCACATGAGATGAAGCTAGTGCACATCACATAGATGCTAAAGTAATTTGAAACCATACAAGAAGATAAATTGCACAAGACAAATAGGAGAAAACCCAATATCTGATTAACATGAGATGGCCAAAGTGAAGAATACATATAGGAGAGCACGTAAGTAACTCCTCCACAAAAGGTGGTCAAAGCACCTCAAGAATAGACTATAATTCCTCCATTAAAGGTGGTGACAAGGTGCTAAGAATAGATAAGTAACTCCCATACCTGGAATAGCTGGTCAAGGGAGTTACTTATGACATTCATATGACGCATCTATGACACACATCTCGACATAAGCTAGCCTATCCCACGAATGTAGGAAAACTCCATGTATGCACAAATATATAATTTTCCTAATTAAATAATAGGGAAAAATTAAAAAACTACACTAATAGAAACACTTCATTATAACACTTCAAGAGACATGCAATAGACTTTCAAAGCTGAGTATGAATGGAAATAAGGACAACATACTAAGGAAGAGAATCTAATACTTTGCAAGATCAACTAGTTAATAAAAAAAATTAAAAAAATAAAGGAAAAGGTAAAATATATCATTATTTATTTCTCATAGGATGACAATGATAATAGATTCACCATAATTAGGTGGAAGATACAAATTTAGCCAAAACTGGCAAAATATATATATAGAGAAAGTGAGAGAGAAGAGAAAAAGGGAGTATGAGAGAGAATATCTAAACAAGTGCCATGTGAGTTAAAATAATAAGGGGAGTTATGGATCTACCTCAATAGGTCCTAAAATACATGTGTATCTCCTCTAAGGATGCTCTGACCCTCTAAGTGGCATGGGAGTTGAATAGCTTGTTTGACACCTTGACTAGCTTTTTGAAACTTCTTTTCTTCTTGACATGTTTAAGGGAAATTGGCCTTCTTGATGATTATATCAGTTTATTATACCTATTTTTTATTCTTTGATACCTATTTATTGACTCCAATATGTTATCTTTGACACACCACTTCTTTCTCTTACAAGGCGTCTAGAGGGCTCTTCATCTCCTTAGGCCTATTTTGCACACAAGTGTCAAAACTTTGTTTCATTTTATTTATCTCATCCAAAATTCATGGGTGTCATATTAACATCAGATTGTAACATAAAAAATCCATTTTTGGGCCTCAAAATATCCCCAAGAAGTTGTTCTCTATCAAAAGCCTCAATTAGGCCTCATTCCCTATAGCCCTAAAATAGAACAAACCTCATTATGTAGAGAAAAATACAAAGGATCCTAAGAATATAAAGTCATATTATAGTACCATCTATGTCTTTAAATATATATGTTCAATTTCATGCTCTTAGAGTGAGTTGAGTGTCCTTTTCTACCCTTTCTCTCTCCTAACTAGGCCTCAATTAAGCCTCCCTTTCAAGAGAGTGAAAAAAGATTGTACATCCTCCCCACACATTACAAAACCAAAATAATCATATCATTAACTTATAAAAAATCCTCCCCTACCTCTATGCCAAATTTGAAGTTTTGAATCATTGTACGAACCTATAAAATAACAAAAAATAGTCATTTTAGCCCTATTATGTACGGTTTCATACAATAATGTTTCAACCAATTGCATGGGGAGTTTTGAATATGTTATGGTCATTTGGAAATCCATCTCATCCATCTAGAGGCATATAATTGCATTTATCTCTCATTAGGTTGTTTTATATCTCCTATAAAACCTAAAAGTGGTTTGAACTCTTAATGATAGTTAATAAACCTTAGGGTATAAAACCACCAACCATTTCAACAAATTGGAAGTGAACTAAGGTAGTTAACATAGCCTATACGTTCAGGGTCCCATGAAACATGTGTGATCTATACCAAGTAAAATAATATGACCTCTTAGGTTGAAATTAGGTATTCTATGAGGCCGAGCAATATTGAGGTCTATAGGTGCTTTAACTAAGCTGGTTTTGGTCTCCAATGACCTCAATAAGCTCTGTAACATCCCTATCAACACTTATCAATGGTTTTCCAACCACCATCCTATAATCATACTTCCCATGACCCTACTCCTCTTTATGATTATATATCATCTCATGTGTAGATTATCAACCTTGGTTATCCCTCTTAGAGTCATAGGCCACTTGTTTGGACCTCTCCCATGCATTATGCCCATATTTTAACCATTTTAGACCTTTCTCATGCTAGAATGGCTCTCTAGGGACCTCTCGAGACCCTTTCAAGAGATATTTGACTATTTTAACCTCTTTTTTGACCTAGGCCATGGCTTAAGAAGGAAACATGTGTTGTAGGCCATGTGTTTCCTTCATGAAATATATGGCCTAGGCCGCAACCTTGGAAGAACACATGAAAAGTCATAGATTTGGTCTAAAATGGTCATAAACAGCTAAATTTTTGACTTGTTGACAAATTAGTGTTGGATATAGGCATGTTTACTTATTAATTCACCCTTTCTATGCATTCTTACTCCATTGATCAATCTCACATTGAAATAATGGCCATCTCCCTAAATCTCTCTTAATTATTACTTGGTGCAATTGCTTTCCTTGTGAAAAGGGATGCCCTACATTGTTGTTGCTTCCATTGGTGATTCTCTTTGATATTGATAGTGTTCCTAAAGCTTGTGGACTTCTCCTTGCCTTCTCAAGACTTTATTTCACCTATCACTTGTGATCCTTGTATTGCCTCTCATAGATTGGTGGTTTATCCTTCAGCGCTTCCATGGCTTTGGCTCTTGGTTTAGACTCAGCCTTCACACAACTTGATCTTCTTCCTCTCTTGCCTCTTAGCCTGGATAATCAGTTGGTATAAAGTCTACACATCTTTTGAGATTGATATAAGGGAAATTTTATTTGCAAAGTGAAACTCTTTTGTTTATTTGTAGTATTATATATGCTAAGGTTTTTTAGTTTTAAAAAACTAGTTGTTTGATATCTTGCTTAGCATAGTTTTTGAAGTTTCCTACATTTGTGTATGCCCAAATAGTAATTTCATTTCTTGAAATATTAATTTTTTGTATGTTATTGCTCTCTTTAGAATATTTCTACATTTCATGCTAGACAAACTAGAAAACTTATGCAATCTCTCTCTCTCTCTCTCTCACTCTCTCTCTCTCTCTCTCTCTCTCTCTCTCTCTCTCTCTCTCTCTCTCTCTCTCTCTCTCTCTCTCTCTCTCTCTCTCTCTCTCTCTCTCTCTCTCTCTCTCTCTCTCTCTCTCTCTCTCTCTCTCTCTCTCTCTCTCTCACACACACACACACACACACACACACACACACACACACACACACACACATTAAAAATAGAAATATTGTATTGCTAGAAAACAATAGTATTGCATTGAAATATTGCTCAAATATAGAATAGGAATGCTCTTGAAAACTTACTCGAAAACATATTTATTTCCAAAAATATATTTCATTTGGCCTCAAGGTGCCCTGGTTATTAGATTTACTTTCTATTAGCTATTTCATTTCATTTGGTATTGTTACTTATTTCTTGTTCTTGCAATCCTCAGTATAGTTTTAGCCAGTTTATTCACTGTGGTTGGACCAACTATATGTTATTTCATACTTTTTTCATTCATTTATACTAGCCCCAACCTATTTTAAAAGTATGTCTATAGGTTGGTGCAAGTTGATAAATCAGATAGCCACTATAGACCTCTTGTATCCCATAGAACCCTTGAGCCTTTAAGCCTCTTAGTGGTTTTATTTAACATCCTACCAAACACTGGTGGTTTCATTTATATTCTTAGAGATACATTATATAAAACCTAGTGGGAGCTTACATATGGTTTCACACTAGTTTTATCCTATTTAGAGCTTTCTTAGACAATTCCCCTCTATTAGACACTAGGTTTTGCTTTCAGTTGTGTTTTGACTCTCACCTTGGTTGTTGTATTCTAATTTGGTTTTATGTTATTACACTAGTTGGTTCTCCTTTAGTTTTCCTTTTATATTATATTTTGTGTTTCTCTTGTTTCATTACATCCATGGCCAACCTCCCACCCTTGGGACATCATTCCCATCAAATTCAGGGTCTCATCCCTGAGCTCACTCATGAGCAAGTCATAGCTACAATGGAATGTCATAGACCTCATAGAACCTAGGAGCCTCTCTTGATCTAGCATGGTAATCTACACCCTCTCACATTTGATAGGGAACAAGATTGGTAGGACTATAACCAATGGACTCAACCTCCTTTCCACTATTCTAAGCTTCATTTAGCTAAAGATGTGTTTACTTATCCTCATGCCATATCTCACTCACCCACTTAGGGTGATAAATATAATCTTTCCTAGTTGGGACCAAATTAGTTGTGTGAAATAATTGATGATTATAATAGATTTATTCAAGTGAATTAAGTGTATCCCTCTCCCCCTAGGATTTAGTGGTGTGCATCTTCTAGAGATAGAGGTCATACCCATTTAGTGTCAAATGCCTCGACCAATTCTTGTATGATTTCCCCACCTATTTATCAATCAAAAAATATTCCACAAGAATAGCCATATATTCATGTTGTATATCATAATTATTCCCATTAAATAATAAATCTTCATCATGAAGGTTCTTCTCAGCCTCTTAGCCCTTATTTTAGAGTTTTTTATGAGCATGCTGATTTTGATCACCACTTGTAGACTGGAGATGTGTGGGATACATATTGAGAGCATTAACGACCATAGATTGACCCTCATTTGATGGAATGTGACTAGTGTCAGGGGGATTTTGTTCATCACGATCACCTCCATAAGTATGCCATGTCTTCCCATAATCTCCTTAGGGACCATCACACTTTCCATGGCCATTCCCCACCTCATGGTAGAGATGATTTCCATTATGACAGGTCTCCTTGTCAAGAGTTGCCTTGACATCATGCTCTTCATGGCCATGGTTATGGTGATGCCTATGGGAATATTCAAGATTTTTACAATCATGATCCCCCTCTTAGAGCTCATCACCAACCAACTATCAACTTTGCCTATGAAGATCTCCATCAAAATCCTCTAGCCCTTTGGGTACATGCCATTCCCCTTCCTACTCCTATCCCTGAACTATAAAAGTTCAATGAGAGTCAAGATTTTAGTCTTATGGGTCATATGATGACATTCATGATGGAATATATGGATTGGGAATAGGATGAAGGCATGTTTTTTAAGCTCTCTGCTCATTAGCTATGAGTTGGAGCTATGGTCTAGTTTCAGAATATACCTCTAGATTCTCTCTCTAGTTTCTAGCTCCTTCTGGATGAATTCCTTAAATATTTTGATATTTTTAGGACTTTTAACCTTATCATCAAATCACTCACTTCCATGACATAGGCCAAGAGAAATTCAAACTTTTATTTTGTGTGTAGATGGTGTGTATCCATTCATACATGCAAGAATAGGTTCTTGGATGATCATATTTATGATATGTTCATATGAGTATTGAGGTAGGAGTTTTACCTTGAAGTCCTCAATCATGAGCCCACCTCTTATGATGAAGCTATTAATAAGTTTCTAAATATTGAATTTTTTGAGGTGTGTGTAGGCATTCTACTCGTGCCTTCCCAAAATTCATCCTCCTTGTGTGATCACAAACATAAAATGACTAGTGATGGTATCACTGATTCTCCTCCTGATAAGGATGGTCATGAGGTGAATGATATGATCAAGATGCAAATTGAAAATAAGGCTTTGGAATTTGGCACAAAAAAACAATGGATGGTGTTTCCTTATGACCATGCTAAGTTTTATAATCACCATCAAATGAGGGGGCATGATGATGCTAATTGTGTCACCCAACAATATGGTGGGAAAGCCTCACCTTCATCTTAGATTTCTCTTGCTGAGCATAACCATAAGTTAGATGTGTTCAAGGAGCCTCTGCCATACTATGATAAGGAAAAGAAGAAGAAGAAAAATAAGAAATTAAAGGCTAAGGCCCCATGTTCTCCTTCTTACTCTTCCACTTCTTCTGACTCCTCTTCTTAGGCTGGCCCATGAGGGAAATCCAATCATGAGATTAGCAAGATTTTTTTTACTATTGACATCACTCTTACTAGTTATGAGTGATTTGTCAATATGCATTCAGGTCAGGTCACCAACCTTGCTAGAGAGACTAGTGGTGTTGGGCATCCCATTCAGCGCATGACGTAGGGAATCCCAAAGTCAAATTTTAATTTTGGCATAAAATCCTTCCCCAACATAGATAGCATCTATACTTCATCATCAAGGAGTTAAAGGGCCTCTTGGTTGAGATATCCATCTGGGACCTGTTTCACTTTTGCCCTAAGCAAAGGAACTTCATCTTTGATGATCTTGGTCTCTTTCATATGGATCTTATAGAAGATGATGTTGGAGTGTTGTTTAACTCTAATACTATTGAGCATCCTCACACTCTTGTTCTCTCTTTTGACCTAGCCTCTGCTCTAGATTCTTTGATTCTAGATAAAAGGGCTTAGTTCCCTCTCTATATCAAGAATTTAGTTAATGATTTTTGTATCAAGTAGTATATTGTTGATGAATAAGATACCTTGAATATCATGCCTCTATGTGTAATTGATGAGCTCAAGAGAAGTCAAAAGAAGATTTTTGATTCTCACCATAGGTGTGTCAGTTTCAACAATGAAATAATTATATCAATGAGAAACATGAATCTCTATGTCAAGTTTGGTCCTAAGGTGGTCAGAATCAAGTTTTGTGTATTAGACCTCAATATTTCATATAGCATGATTCTTGGCCATCCTTGGACCATTACCATGCAATCCATTGATTCAACCACATTTTTCATGGTCCAATTCATGCATGAAGTTGAGGTTCACACCCTAGAGGCTAACCTAGATCCTTGGGAATTGTTATATGCAAAGATAAAGCCCTCTAGTGAGGATTTTGATATCTCTTCATGGGGTTTTATGGGTTCCCAAACACCCCCATTTCTCAATCTCACTTTCTCAAGGATGAGCATTGCAACATGGCTACACACTAATCCATGTTCATCCCTTTAAATTCTATTACATGTCGGTCAACTCTTGATTCAACTTTATGACATCAAGCCAACCCATCTCTATTTGAAGATCTCTTATAGGATATTTTTATAGATGTTGAGCTCCCCCTTACATCATGATTTTCCCATTGGAGTATAGGATCTCTCAACGCATCTCCCACTAAGATTGATAGAGTAGCTAAGTTTGATCTCAGGTGTTGTTTCATTCACATTATCATGTACAACCTATTCAAGGAGATAAAGGCTTACAATAAGCTCATGCAAGCTTACCATAAGTACCATTATCCCCTTGATCACCTTGGTTTAGAGATATCTCTTATTGAAGGTCCAACTTCAGGCATTCCCTCTATGAATGTCCTCCTAGTTGAACCTAAAATCTCAAACCAGTCTCTCCCTCTTACCTAGAGTGTTTTTAAGAAGGTAATGATATAGATGTTGAAGTATCCATAAATGTCAACTTTTGGCACTTCAAAAAGGCCCAAGATCATAAAGATTAGTGCTAGCTTTGCTCTTGAAGAGTGAGATGTTTTGGTCACTTTCTTGTGCAAATTTTTGGATGTATTTTCTTGGGAATACATTGATATGAAAGGCATGGATTACGACATCATCATCCATAACCTCATTATGAATGATGGAGCCCACCCTATTCACTAGAAATAATGACCAATGGTGGAAAAAGTCTCCCAATTAGGCAAGGTGAAGATTGAAAATCTCATTAGAGTTGGTTTCATTTAAGCTATTGACTACCCCTGATGGGTCTCCAACATGTTGGAATAATGCATATTTAAGCTTACCTAGGGTTAATAGGGTAAGTTATTTATTACCAAGGGTTAATTTTATTTACCTAGGTTAATTTATTTTATTGCTGAGAATCTCTCAACAATATATTTGTTCATAGTATGAGAAAACAAATAGTTTGTTTTCTCTATTTTGTAATCACTACAAATAGTTTGTTAACGTGGAACAAAATATTTGCATTATATATACTTTAAAATATATGAGAAATGAATGAGAGATTAATGAGAGGATACAGATAATTTTGTGGATTATCACCTATTTTTTAGGTGTGACAAATTTATTTTACTCTCTGGTATTATTTGCAGGTTATTTGTTGTGGGTTCTTTCTCCTGGATTGATCCTGTGGATCCTGTGTATCTCCTACTCATTATTTCATGGTATTAGAGCTTGGAGTTCCAGTTGAATATCCTCTTCTCTAAATTTTTTTCATCTATTAACACATTCAAAAACATTATTTTATTGATGTGTTACAGATATTTTTTATTCTCTCAAATTCTGGTTCTTATTTACAAATTGTTTTTGAAAAATTCTATACTTTATGCTCATTAAATGACCATACAGATTTCCAAAATCAGATTTTTTTTTCATAGGGTCATAGAAAATCAAGTCAGGAATCCATTTCAAATTGAATTTTCTCATTTGGACTAGGCCATACAACTCTTTCCTTCAAAAACTTGCTGACTGGTTCTTGCTGGTAGACTGCAGTACCTGTTCATTTTTCTGATGTGACAGATCGTACGGTTGAATTTTTTAAAATTTAAGACCTGTTCGTGAAATATTAATGTTATATATTTCATTACATATAAATTTTTATGAATTTGGATTAGGCCGTACAGTGTTTTGGAAGCCTACAACAGGAATTTAAAATCTGTTTTTTTGTCTGTTGTATAGCCGTATGGATTTCTCATTTTTGAATGCCTTATTCTGTATAAAATCAAAATATGAAAATTTCATGTGATATCACACTTCCAAGGCTTTCATTTCATGCTGAGAAGGACAGATTTGGACCAGGCCTTATAGTCATTTTGGCAGATCCAGTGGAGCCATTCTGCATTTGCTGAGAGGTGTTTTTCCTTGGCTGTGTTTACAAATTTTCTCAGTTATTTCCCTGACCACCACGACTTGCTGGAAAAAGAGTTTATTTATGATAAATAAAAATATTATTAAACTATTATCTCACACGTGTGAGTCATTTTTGGCTTTTTTAATTAATTTTTTTAATTTTTAGTGGTTTAAATGCAAGTCTCTAGCTTTGAAAGTACAAATTTGACTTTGCTAAAGCGGCTAGAGATATTTTGTTAAAATTTTGTAGGGAGGAAGTCTTGGGGTCAAATCCCCCTACATTTTTTTTTGCATAAAGCCATTTTTTAATTTTGTATAAGCCAAGGCTAAATTTTTTTTCGTCGGGAGACGTTAAATTGTAACAGGAGGGGTGTTTTTTGAGGAAAAATGAATGTCTAGGTTGTTCTTGTCAACATCATCATCTTCCTCGAGAATGGAATCCTGATTATTTGAACCCCTAAATTATAAAAATTACCATTTTTTGAAGTTGAAAATGCAAAAACTCCTTCCATCAAAGGGCTTATGGATAATTTTTTCTAAAACGACAACTGTAACATTCACCACTGAAAAAGACAAATATGCATATGGTTGTAAGCAGGATGAGGCTCTTGGATTGATTTGCCTCAACGTCTCAGATAATCTTCAATTTCACATTACAATGCCAAAATAGGTATGGGATAAATTTAAAAACCTATTTGGAAAAGTTAATGAGTTTAAAATTTTGCAATTAGATGCATAATTGAGTACTCTCTCTCCATCAGATTTCCCTTCAATAGATGAATTCTTGGCAAAATTCAAATGTATAAGGTCACAATTGAAAGCTGGTGACAAGGATAAAAGTGATCAGTAGTGCATTTTAATGATTTTGTCAAAGTTGAAAGGACCATATAGTGTTTTTTCCTCTGCTTTCTATACTATGATGGATACACTAGGTGATGAATTCAAATGGCCTTCCTTTGAAGTTTTTTGTGAAAGATTGACTAGGGAGCAAACAAAATTAATGGCCTTAGATGCTCTACCTGGTCCTAGTCATGCTCTAGTTGCTAATTTTTCTAAAGGAAAACCTTCACCTAAGTCTAAACAAAAGCAAGCACCTTCAAATAACCCTCCAGAGTCCACCACCCAAACACCTCATCATTCTAAATCTACTAAGACCAAAAAGTCCTTTATGCAAAAGAAGAAAACATTTGGTCCATGTAATTTTTGTGGTAGTCCTAATCATGATGAAGGTAGATGTTTTAAGAAGATGGAAGCATTAGAAGCAGCGGTCAGACAACACAAAATTTCCATTCCGTCTCCATCTCCTTCTACTTCTGCAGGAAAAGGGAAAGCACTTTCAGCCTAGGCTTTATCTTCATGTCATGATCAGTGGATTTTTGACTTAGGTGCTTCTCACCATCTCACACATTCTAAGGATCTATTGTCTTCTCTTACAAATTGCAGTACATCACATATTGTTATGGGTAACTCCTCACAGATTGAAGTTTTGGGATCTGGTACTGTTGATAAATAGGAAGGATGTTTTAACAAGGTATTAATTATACCCCAAATCTCTTCTAATCTTCTCTCTGTATATCAAATATGTAATTTTGGTACTGGTAAAACTATGAAGTTTACTTCACATGATGTTGTAATAAGAGAATGTAATGATCCTAGTGAGATAGTTGCTATAGGTACAGTAGACCATATTGCAAGACTCTATACTTTTGATAAGTTTGAGTCTTTTATGTCTTTTGGTTCTTCACTTATAACACATGGTAATAATCTTAGAAAATTGTGGCATGAGAGATTAGGACATTTGAGTTATGGATATATGCAAAAAATGAGTACAAAACATCTTGTAAAAGACCTTCCTAAGGTCTCATGTATTGATGGGGTGTGTCCTAGTTGTCTAGTTGGTAAACAACACTAGGATCCATTTCCAGTTGGTAAGGCCACACGTGCAAATGCACCCTTAAGGTTGGTTCATAGTGATTTGATGACTTTTCCAACTCGTTCTTTTTCAAGGGCTAAATATGCACTCACATTCATTAATGATTTCACTCATAAAACTTGGGTATATTTTCTCAAGTTGAAAAGTGAAGTTTTTCAGACTTTTAAGGCCTTCAAAGCCTTTATTGAAAAATAATCATCTCTTCCTCTTAAGAAGATACGCACTAAAAATGGGGGGAATATGATAGTAATGCTTTCTATGATTTTTGTATTGAGCATGGGATACAACACCAGTTCACTGTACCACACACTCCTCAACAAAATGGTGTAGCAGAGAGGAAGAATCAAACATTGAAAGAGATGGCTAATTGTATGATTCACTCTAAAAATTTGGGTCCACAATATTGGGCTGAAGCTGTAAATTATGCAAAGTACATTCAAAATTGTATGCCTCATAAAGCTGTGTAAAATATGACACCAGAAGAAGCTTGGTCTGGGATCAAGCCTTATATTTCAGATTTTCACATCTTTGGGAGTCAAGCATGGGCATTCATTCCTGATGAAAAATGTAAAACATTGGAGAAGAAAAGCCAACCACTCATTTTTGTTGGCTATTGTGAAGATGTAAAATCCTACCGTCTTTTTGATCCTGTCACACATGATGTGTTGTTTCAACGGGATGTTCAGGTTGATGAGCTACCCACTCCATAGGAGTGTACATCTAGTTCTTCTTCTCCCCCTCCTTCTACTGAGGATAGTGAGGATTTTCTTTCTATTATTGATGATGATGATGATGATGATGTTGCACTTGTTCAGCCACCATAGCCATCTTCTTCACCACCTTTGCCCAAGTGGGCAAAGAGCACTCTACAGGTAGCTGGTTCTTTTATTGGTGATCCATGTAATTCTCATCGCACTTGCTCATAGACATCTGGTGTTGCTCTTTTAGGAGAAGCTTTTACAGATGATCCAGTGTTGTTTTCTGAGGCTATTGGTATACCTGAGTGGGATGTTGCTATGTATAATGAGTATTCTTCATTGATGAAGAATGATACTTGGGATCTTGTCCCTCTTCCTAAGGGAAGAAAACTTGTAAAATGTAAATGGGTCTATAGGACCAAATATGCTGTAGATGGATCAGTAGAAAAGTACAAAGCTAGATTAGTAGCTAAGGGTTTTTCACAGGTTGAAGGGGTTGATTACTCTGAGACCTTTGCCCCTATAGCTAAGATGGATTCTATTCATCTTGTACTCTCTCTTGCTACTTCACATTCTTGGTCAATTTTTAGATGGATGTGAAGAGTGATTTCTTGCATGGTGATCTCCATAAGGAGATCTATATGGAGCAGCCTCCAGGATTTTTGCAGGACTCATCATTGGTTTGTAGACTCTATCATTCTCTTTATGGCCTCAAACAAGCTCCTAGAGCTTGGTACGAGAAGATGGATAGTTTTATTTTGAGTTATGGTTTTATTCATTATGAGTCAGATCACAATGTATACATCCTAAAGCAAGGTGAGGAGCTTGTCATTTTGGTTTTGTATGTTGATGATCTCATCCTCACTAGCAATTTTGATTCCTTGATACATGACATCAAGGACAAGTTGGCAGATAGGTTTGATATGATAGATTTAGGGCTTCTACATTATTTTCTTGGTCTTCAAGTTTTTCAGTCTTTTGAGGGCATTTCTATTAGACAACAGAAGTATGCGATATATATTCTTCATCGATTTGGCATGGCTGATTGTAAGCCTACACCCACTCCATATCAGTTAGGTATTGTGTTGTCTACCACTTGTATGACTCCTCTTGTTGATTCCATTTTGTATAGGCAACTTGTAGGTAGTCTTTTATACCTAAATCATACCCGTCCTGACATCACATTTGCTATGAACCTTGTCTCTCAGTTCTCACATGAGCCTCATGAGAGTCATTGGCAAGTGGCCAAGCATATTTTGTGCTACATTCAGGGCACCACTCACTTTGGTATACATTACACACCACAGAGTTCTGCACATCTTGTTGGATATACTGACTCTGATTGGGCTGGTGATGTTGACACTCGCAAGTCCACTTGTGGATTTGCTTTCACACTTGGTTTAGGTCTAGTTGCTTGGGCATGCAAAAAGCAAACTACTATTGCATTGTCCTCTACTAAGGCTGAGTATCGAGGTGCTGTCAAAGCTAGTCAGGAGACACTTTAGCTTCAATAGTTGCTTGGAGAGTTTGGCTTCACATAGTAGGGTCCTACTACTCTTTGGTGTGACAACCAAAGTGCGATTGCTATTTTGCGTAATCTTGTTGAGCATCAGTGGACAAAACACATCGAGATTCACATGCACTTCATTTGACATCTTATTTAGGATGAAGTTCTTTCTTTGGAGTTTATGCCTACAGCTGAGTAGATTATAGACATCTTCACTAAACCTTTGGCTTCTCCTCATTATCTTCAGTTGCGAGTGATGCTTGGGGTGAAGGAAGTTGTCCTTAGGGGGATTTCCCATGAAGTCCTTCCTTCCTTTATTTTTTCATGTATTTTGATTGGTTTGTACATGGGTACCTTATCAAGCCTAGTAGCCGGGACCCATCTTTGTTTGTCATTCTCCCTATGTTTCACTTAAGGGAGGGTGTTGGAATAATGCATATTTAAGATTACCTAGTGTTAATAGGGTAAGTTATTTATTACCGAGGGTTAATTTTATTTACATAGGTTAATTTATTTTGTTGTTGAGAATCTCTCAACAATATATTTGTTCATAGTATGAGAAAACAAATAGTTTATTTTCTCTATTTTGTAATCACTACAAATAGTTTGTTAACATGAAACAAATTATTTGCATTATATATACTTTACAATATATGAGAAATGAATGAGAGGATACAGAAAATTTGTGGATTATCACCTATTTTTTAGGTGTGACAAATTTATTTTATTCTCTAGTATTATTTGCAAGTTATTTGTTGTGGGTTCTGTCTCTTGGATTGATCTTGTGGATCCTGTGTATCTCCTGCTCATTCTTTCACAACATTATCCCTATTCTCAAGAATAATGAAGCAATTAAGATTTGCATCAAATTCTAGGATCTCAATATGGCTTGCCCAAAGGATAACTTTTTGACTCCTTTAATCAACTAGATTGTTGATTCCACCATTGGTTTTGAGATCATGTCCCTCATGGATGGGTTCTCTAGGTACAATCAGATCTAGATTTCACTTTAAGATCAACACAAGATGACATTCGTTAGCTTATGGGGTACCTTCTACTATGCTTCCATGCCTTTTGGTTTGAAGAATGCTAGGGCTACATATCAGTGTGCTATGATCCACATTTTTCATGGCCTTATCCATAAGATCATTTAGTGATATGTCAATGATCTCTTTGGCAAATCCTGTAAGTGGGATGAGTATGTGTAAGACATCAAGATCACGTTTGAGAATCTCTGAGAATATCACATTAGTCTCAACCCTAAGAAGTGTTTTTTATCATTTTCACTAGAAAGCTTCTTGGCTTCTTCATTTCATAAAGGGGAATTGAAGTGGATCTTGACAATATCAAAGTGATCCTTGAAATTCATCCCTCACACAACCTTGTGTACTTGTAATATTTTCTTGGAAGGCTCAACTTCCTTAGACACTTTCTTAAAGAGTATGCTCATAAATCCATACCCCTCACACATATCCTCCATAAGAACATGCTATTATGGTGGTCCACTAAATTCCAAGTGTCTTTTGAGAAATTAAAGCACACACTTTATAATCCTCCTTTCCTAATAACACCCATAGAGGGGCACAATTTTATCTTATACACCTATATCATTGACCTTTTCATTGGGAACATGTTATGTCAAAAGGATAACACTAGAAAAAAGAGAGCAGTTTACTACATCTCTCGTATGCTACTTGTCCTTGATCTCAACTAATATTTAGTTGAGTGGTAGTGCCTTTCCCTTATCTTTGACATGAATAAGTTGAGTTATTACATGTTGGATCAGACTACCAATGTGATTGTCTAATCCAATCCACTTTGTGACTTACTCAACAAGACACACCTTGTTGGTAGGAGTATGAGGTAGATCATGCTTCTTCAGGATTTTGACCTCTACATCATTAACCAAAAGTCCAACAAAGGCTTAGCCATGGCTGATTAGCTCACTAATTACCCACTAGCCAATCCTAGCATAGAGTTGGTTGATGATGCCTTTCCTGATGAGTTGGTCTATTTGGTTGGCCCTGCTTAGGTCTATGAATGTGATTGGTATTAGGACATTGTCCATTACCTTGAAGACTAGTCTTATCCCATCTATACTCCTTCTTAGGAACACTATCAGATCTATAAGCTTGTCATTCGCTATGTCATTATTAGTGGAGTCTTGTTCAAGAGAGTTATTGATGGTGTGTTGATGTAGTGCTTTACCCCTATGGATATTCTTCTCGGGCTAGAAGAATCCCATGGGAGAATTTGTGGTATTCACTTGGGAGGGCAAGCCACCACTTAGCATATTATCAAGATGGGTTACTATTGGCCCACTCTTGTCAAGGATGCTTTATAATATGCTAAAAAGTGTAAGATGTGCCAAGTCATTGGGGATACCCTAAATGCCCTGTTCAAGAGTAATTTTTAGTTTTTAAGGATCTTAAGAAAGAAAAGAGAATATATAGGTGTGGTTGAAAAACCTATTTGTTTATGTGCATATTTAATTAGAAGATGTGAAGAGCTCCTCTTTGTCTTGGGAAGAATACTTGTAGATAAGAAAGCACTAAGGTAAACTTTTTCATTAGATAGTTAGTAAGGTGGATTTTCTAGCGAGAGTTAGATCCTAGAAGTGAGAGCTTCCTTAAGGGTTGTCAATCTACCTATTTTAAATAATTAAGATGATAAAACTAGAAAGAAGATACTTGCATCAATAATATAAGTTATTGAAATTGAATACAAGAAAAGCTTGTTTAGAAAAGAGACTAGAAATGATCTAATTAGTGATAAACTAATTAGTGCTAGTGCTAATGGGTCATGATATGGATTAAAAAATCAAAAAGGGGCCTATGAATAGGCAATGATATATAAAAGTGAATTTGGTTGGGTATAAGAGGGTAAAATTAGCTTGTTAGTTTTTGGTACCATAGATGACCATTGTTGGTCATACAACCATCATCAATTAAGGCTAACTATCACTAGTTAGGTGACCATCACTGATTGAGGGTAATTGTCACTAGGTAGGTAACCATCATCAATTGCCTATCAGTGAATCTATAAGTGAAATTGGGGTTTGGGTTTGTTGATTGACAAGATGTAGAAAGTTGATTTTAGGAGAAAGCTTAGACTTGGGATGAAAACTTGGTAAGAGAATACAAGAAAATAAATACTTGTCTTACCAAAAATTAGTTGGTGGGTGGTTAATATGGATTTGACTATTGGTGGAATCTAGGTCAATTTTGGTAATATAATAATACTTGGGAGCTTAGTGGAGGGTCAACGATAAGTAGTATCCCTATGTGATAGCTAATAACACTTGATAATGCAGATTGACTTGATTAAATTGTAAAAAGAGATTCTAGGTACAAAGAGATCTTGATAACAATTTAAAATGGTTTGACCTCCTAGGCCTCTCTCTCTTATAGGCACAAGAAAGGTGGAAGTGGTTGTCCAAACTAGACTTGAAGAAGGCTTATAAATATAAGTCATCCATGCAAAGGGCTCATAATCAGATTTAGACTATTGTATTTAGAAAATCAAGGTGATGGTTTGCATGTAGGTTACATGCTAAGTCCATGCTATCCAACCTAATCATCACCAGTTAGGGTGACCATCACCAGTTGAGGACCTAAGAAAAAGATAAGTTGGCATGGGTGAAAAAGTGAGTTAATCCAAGCAAGTGACTAACTTGACTCTGTATTAGGTAATAGGTTAGGCTAGGTAGTTTTATCAAAATTATAGGTGTAGTTGATAGTTGATATAGGTTCAAGAGAAACCAAAGGTATTGCAATGACTAGGACCATGTGTGCAATTTTTAATGTCTACTTTTTACCCCTTTTTGTTATGTAGTTTGCATTAATGAGTATCAAAACAAAAATGGAGACTTAATATAGATCTACTTGCCCTGAGAGTAGGAGGAGGTATTCCCCCCTCAAACCAAGAGATGGTGATGTGAATTGTAGGTAGGTACAGGTTTAATAATAGGTAGATGGTAGGTCATGAAGTAGGTGACAAAAATAATGGCTGGGCACATGAGATGAAAACTTACACATAAAATGTGAAAAAATGGTGTGATAGCCAAGATCATGCAAAAGAATAAAATTGCCAACATTGGTAAGAAGTAAGGGTCAATGCTAAGGACAACAAGTGACAAGTGAACCGAATGACTGCCTAAAGGTATGATGATTAGGAACACTCGTAAATGTTAATTTCTTAAGTGAATTTCATATTCTTGATGGGTTTCTAAGGTAGGAAGTACTCTTGGGAAAAACAAAAATATGTCAAATGTCATAGGTATCCAAGGTAGGAAGTACTCTCATTGAGACACAAGTAGGTTAGTGTCCATGAGGTAGTGCAAAATACAAAAGGTCAACATGGAAATGTTGTCACTATGATCAAGGGACCAGGAAAAAAATTATCATAAAATTACACACTAGATAGGATAAAATAAACCAATAATAAGGTGACAAGGTTGTCAGGTTGGTATCCATGGCCAATTTGACTCATGTGCATAAGGCAGGTAGACACTACCTACATAGTTATGTGGATGCAATATCCAACAAAACTTCAAGCCAAATGTATTTCTTCCCATGTGGGAAAGATATGGTTGAGCAACTAGATTGGTTGTTGGTAAGTGCTTAAAAAGTAAGGTTGGGACCCTGATCAGTGATGGTTAGGGGAATGCCCCAAGGGTTAACTAGTGCTAGTCACCCTAATCAATGATAATCAGGGTAAAACCTTAAAATATAATAGGGTAAAAGTAAAAATTGAGTGTCATTTTTACTCATTGGACTTGTGTGCTTTTACTCTGGTGAATTACAATGATTTTTACATGTGGTGGGTTGAGGGTTACTAAGGTAGAAGTGAGCTAGTGCTATAATTGCTAAGCAAGGATCGAGAGGATAAAGGTAGGTTGAGGATGTGATAGAGCAGTTGGATGAGGCCTACGACCACATCAATACTCTTATAATGAGGTAGGGGGTTTGTTTAAATTACTAGTTAGGGTAAGGTTTAAAATTATTTAGAGATTGTGCTTATTTAGGCTTACTATGGAAGTCATAGGTGGGGTTTTAGGTGGGGTTGTGGGAATAGATGTTAGTGTGTATTAGGTTTTATAGAATGTTTATATGCTTAATTTGGTGAAATTAAGAGGTATATGGTTCAAGTCTCCATCATTAGGGTAAAGATAGTGATCGATGATGGTTTATCATGACCATCATCGATATACCCTAGGTGATTGGTGACGGTGAAGGAATCATCGATAGTTGAGGGTATAGGTGTAGGATTTTTGAATGTTGGAATTTATGAGTTATTTTTTGTATTGTGTTGCTTAGCTAGAGGTCTAAAAAGGTGTGTTTTTGGGGAATGGGTTGGATTGGTAGTTGAGTGTTATGTATTTTCTTAACTAGGGTAGGTAGGTAGCTGGGCTAGGGAGATGGGGTAAGATAAAAATGGGGTAGGGTAAGGATAGGTCAAAATTCAATACTTAGTGTTAGGTGAAACACTAAAATATAGTGTTGTATGTTATTCTTGTAGGCTAGAGAGTAGATTAGGCTGAGAGACTGAGTGCTAGTACTCTTTGTCAAGGTCCAGGATGCCATGACCATAGAGAAGTGTTAGCACATGGAGGATGTGGGCTTGGGTGTGATATGAATTTATCAACATCTACCATGAGACCGTATGATGTTTGTCATGTTCATCAAGAGATGGGACCTCATAATGAACATGTTTTGGCTATTGACTAGAGAGATCACCATCCTATTAGAGGATGTGTATAGGATCATGCATCTACTAGTTTAGGGAGAGGTAGTATATCAAATAGAAGATGAGGAGGTAGATGACTTAATGGAGATGATCTATGGTGATGATAATACTCAAGCAATATACCATGTAGGTGGGTTTAGATATAGCCCATTATACTAGATGGCTCCAGTAGATAGATGCTTGATCATGATGATGATGATGATGATGGTGTTGCTAGCCTTTGATCTAATTAACTTAGCCAGGGGGAAGTTTCTTATGGATTTATTAGGTATGTTAGTTGAGATGTTATTAGGGAGGAATATATTTAGCTAGGCCCCAGTCTTATTAGTAAAGATATACTAGGAGCTCTAGGGTTTTAGACACCATAGGTAGTACAAAATTAGTATCAACTTTTTTTTCACTGTTAGGCCTTTAAGCACATTTGGGTATTGAGACCCTTGAGATTGTCAATATAAAGTTATCTCTTAATGGATTATATTGTGGGTTTCCTATGATGGAGGAGAGGTAAAGATATGATAGGGGTAGGTGGAGGAGCCAGAGACATTGAGTGGTTATGAGGGACATTAGATGTCCTAGTAGTTGGGGATGTGATATGGAGGCCCTACATCAGGTGGCCATAATGGGTAGGGCTTAGATATCACACCTTAAGTATACAAAGTTAGTGATGTATATACAACTATAGGGAGGGTGAGGATGAACTTCTCCCATTTCATCATATACAATGATAGTTTAGGATTGTTTAGGAGATCTCACCTAATTTCCCCAGGTATAAGAGAGAGGAGGTAGAGTTTATGTTACTCATACCCTAGCCATTAGAGGTTGTACCTAATTTTGAGGAGTTATTGATGAGGGATCCTATTGATGATGCTATCATTGATGATAGTTACATGGTTTGGTACTAGGGTAGGTATGCTATGGTAGATTTTAGATGGGGTGGTGGGGGTTAGCAGCCCATGGATGTAGATCTGGCCTAGACACCGACTCATGCACAAGGGATGGATAGGTAGTAGTAACACTTGACACAACACAAGCCTAGGTTATTAGTTTTTAGGGATAGGTGGCTACATTATAGGGATAAGTGGCCAAACTATAAGGATAAGTGGTCACCTTGCAAAGGTAGGTGTAGTCTTTGACAGATGAGAGAGACCAGGGACAAGCTTATCTTGTCATGGTTATAGGTGAGTGAGATGCTATGAGAGAATCTATTATAGGGATAGGGACAGATATAAGAGCACTTGATTCAGTTCCTAGAGCATGCTACTTATCCACTATAAAAGAGCTACGATATTATGAGGCCATGGTGCTAGATCATATGCCTTATGCCATGAGATATGTAGAGTATACAGTTGGTTTGGCTAGTGGAAGAACAATAACTACTCTAGGCCAGTGGGTAGCCATATTTGGACAGGAAAGGGATTTAGGCAGACCACCACTAGGTATAGGTATAGGTGCAAGACTAGATGAGACCAATGGTAGTGGTATAGGGCCAATTGGGATCGATGGGGGCCCATGATTATGCTTGGATATTTGATTTTCCTATATTGTTTTGATACCAACCTGTGCATTGATGTAGCAACATGTATATTTTATTGAGAGAGAGTTTGATACATTGTTACATGTATTATTTTTGACTATTCAATGTATATGATGGATGACATTCAATTTTTTATATATGATGGATGTCTATAGTTTATGTGATGTTCATTTTTTTGATTTATGGTCATGAATACTCATGGTTATGGTTATTTGACTCAGTAGTTTAGGCATGTGTGTTTATAAAGTTGAATTATGATGTTTTAATTTTGCTCATTATTATGATAGGATATGTTATGGATGGATACATGGTATGGATCATGTTTATGGTTATATGGATTGAATGGTGAATGGTATATGCTATGATGTTTTACTCATTGATTTGGTTTATGGTGTAAGAGCATGTTTATAGTCTTACATGATGTGATTGATAGATTAATGTTTATGGTTGACTGATATATATTTATATTATGCTTGGCTTGTTGATAGATAGATGTTGTTCTACTTTTTAATATTGTTTGTGATGTTTATGATTTTGGTATGATGTTTGTCATTCATGATGGTAGAAGTAGGACTACATAAACTAATACAAGATGAGAAAAGGAACACAATGCATTTTTTAGTGGTAAAGACTAATGTAAAACCCAAAATTTGGATTGGATTAATGAAAATAAACCTTTTAGATGCTTCACATTAGCCTGATTAGGTTAGAAAATAGGTATCCAGATCATATTGTGTCAAGTAAGCTCATAGTCCCATGCATATGATATATGGAGGGATAGTGGGTGAAATTAGAACTGTTAGTGAGGCTAGTATGCCTTTTCTATAGGTGTATAAAGAGGTAGTATAAACAAACCTATGTTCATATATAAAGTGTAGACTGATCAATGTAGGAAGTCTACTAAGGAGAGTCGACTTTAGTTTTCCTAAATCATTGCTTTTATGAGAGATGATTGCAGCTTCCAAAATTCTTTTACTCTTTATTTTGCTTTTATTTATGATTTTTATTAAGGTTTGGGGGAAGAAAATCAATGCAGGAAGATTCCAATAGATTTATAGTTTTGACTAATACTTTAATCAACCATCCTTTAAGGGAGTGGTCCAAGTTTATATGCTTAGTTTGAATGATCTTGATATCTGTCCTTCAAGGGAGAAATCTACCTTACATTTGGTAATTTTAGATGATTTCAATAGCTATCCTTCAAGGGAGCAGTCTGTGAATGCTAATAATGACCCATTGTTTGTTTTTGATACTTGATATTGATTTTTTCTTTTATTTAATTTTGTTTGACATAGACCTTCCCATACATGCTCAATGGATTACCTTTATGAAGGCAAACTAATATGATATGGGGGTCCCATAGGTGAAAAAGAGGTATAGGTAACAATGGCCATAGGAACCAATCTCAAAGAGATGGGAAGTACTATGAGAATCATGCCATGGTACCCATAATTTAAGATTAGGCTATAATTGTGATAGATAATCACATGATTTAGTTTTAGTTAGTTTTACCTAAAAAGAGGGAAATGCATGTGGTTGTAAGGGATGAGCTCAAGTTAGAAAAATGATGATTGTGATCCCTATCTAACAATAAAAGGGACACAAATGTAAAGAATTGAGAGGCTCAAGTTTTGGTTTTCCCTTGAGAGAGGATAAATGATAATCTCTTGATCCATAATTATGGGTAATGATGTATGGTTTAAGCCAATTGAAAGTAAATTTGACCCTTTTTCTTTTCTACATATTAGTGATGCATTGGTTTTCCTTGAGGACAAGATCTCTAATGTTGAATTCTTGGACTTTCAGATGTTTTGTATAGGCTCACTTAATTTGTTCTTAAGAGACACAAATATGGGAAAGAGCAGCTAAACAATGCTCATCAAGTAGCTCGAGTTGGGATACACATTTTTTATTGTAATGTTCTTCCAAACTGAGGTCACATAAAGATATGCAAAGAGAAGGTATTTGTATTTCAAGAGGTAAGACAGCCTTGGCTCCAAAGATGAGAGAAAAGGGTGTAGCACTAGTAGGGGTTTGGATGCTAGTACAATATGCCCATAGGGTGAAGAGGATGTGTAAGTGCCAATCCTGACCTAAGGCATTAACCATTTGGGTAAGCATGTAGTTAAGGGTTTTGTTATAGGATTCATCTTGTCCATTTACTTATGGGTGATAAGGTGATGAAAAGCTAAGTTTAAAACAAAATACATCATAAAGGCCTTGGACTTATTTATTTTTAAAGGATTTGCCATTGTCAATGATGATCTAATGGGGAACACCAAAATGATAGATGATATGGTGGGTGATAAATTTGATAATATTTTTAACTTTTGTTAAGACAAGGAGAATAATCTCCACCCATTTGGTGAAATATTTAGTTCTAGTAAGGATAAAATGATGTCATTGTGAAGAATGGGGGTTTATTTCACCAATAAGATCTAGAACCCATTATGAAAAAGGCTAAAAGTTTGTATAAATGTGAATATTATTGCTAGGTGTGTGTGTAAATTAGCATGTTATTAAAACTTGACACACTTTTTCACATAATCGTAACAGTATTGGTTAAGAGTGAGCTAGTAATAGCCTAGGTGGAGGATGTGCATAGCCATAGTAAGTCCACTAAAGTGGCCCCCAGAGATACCCTCATGTGTCTCCTTGATAGTGTGAGAGGCTTCTAGACTATGTAGGTAACAAAATAGGAGGCCATTTAAGCCTCATTTATAAAGGATTCCTCCCATAATGGTATAATGAGAGGTGCTTTGAATAAATAATCAAAGGATATTCCTAGAGAGGCTTGAGGGAACTATGCCAAGGTGAAGGTAGTCAAAGGTTTGTTGGTACTAGAGGTTAGGAAAAATATATTCCACACTAAAGATGGTTGGAGTGTCTCACATGGTGTAAGAAGGTTTGGCGAGGTGGTGAATAATAATTTAAAGTTTGAAATTTGAAGGTGCTGATAGGATCTAAGAGGCAAGAGAAGCCATGGTATCAAAAAATTTGTTGGTAGATCAAGGAGTAGTTTAGATATGGTAGTGTTTGAATGATGTTAAGAGTTTTAAGATGAGTTGTTTATACAGTTGCATCATTTCATTTTTACACTGGTAAATGTCATTGACTTGGTTGACCACAAGTTGGGAGTCTCTAAAGATATTGATTGTTCTGTCTCCTAAGGCTAAGGTAGTTTGGAGACCTATTACTAGGGATTCATAATTGACCACATTATTTGTACATTCAAAGTCATATTTAAATGACAAAGGAAGTGGTTCACTGATAAGGGGGATAAGGATGATGTTGGCCTTGCCACCATGTTGACATTTAGAACCATAAAAAAAATATGGTTATGTGATTGGCAAAATCTGCTTGAGATAGACTTGTGATTGAATCATCTAGAAATTAAAGAGGGGGGTTGGTTTTTTGTTAGGGGTGCCTCATCTGATTGGTTGTCAATTACTTGTCCCTTGATTAATTTCTAATAGAGGACCTTGAGGTCAAACTCAGCTAAAAGCATGAGCTACTTGACCATACATTGGTCTTGGTATGGTTTGGATTGAATGTACTTAAGGGGTTAAATATTAGTTATGAAAAAAAAATTATGGTTAAGGTAGTGGAAAAGTTTGGTGGCCATAAAGACTAAGGCAAAACATAGTTTCTCAGTATGTGTGTACTGAGTCATCCACATAGTCTTTGAGAATTGTATGGATAAGGTCATGAAAAATATAGATCATGGCATGTTGGTAGGTTGTGCCAACATTATCAAGACAAAATGACATGACTCTATAATATAAATTTACCCATGGGGTGATAAAGGAAATTTTGTGTTGATCTTTAGGGGAAATCAAAATCTGATTATAACCCAAGAATTCATCCATGAGTGATATCTAGTGGCCTGATGTAAGATCAAAAATTTGGTCAATGCTAAGTAGAGGAAAGTCATCCTTTGGGAAGGTGAGGTTGAGGTCATGAAATTCCACATAGATACATATTTCCCATATGGATTTACTGATATGTATGATTTTTGAAACCCATTGGGGATAATCAATGGGTTGAATAAAGTTAATAAAAAGGAGGTGTTGAAGCTCTTCTTTGACAAGGAGGGCTATGCGAGGGTGCATTCAACAAAGTTTATGTTTGATAGGTTTGTAATAATGATTGGTTATAATTTTGTGGTTGGAAATGGCTTGGTTAATCTTGGGTATGTTAGCATATGACTAGGCAATTTCAATACTGCAATCTTGGAAGAAGGTAGAGAAGTCCTATAGTTCCTCAGCTGTGAGAGTTTGGTCAAGTTTGATGATATGGGGGTTATCTAGATTTCCTATGTCAATGTATGTTGTAGAATCATTCAACATGGTTGAGGCTTCTAGAGGTAAATATTTATGGATGGAGGAATCTGGTGTGCCAAGGTAGGTGTAGACACTAGAAAATTGTGCACTTACAATTTTCAATGACTAAATACCTTGAGACCCCCATAAAGAACCCCTAAAACTTCTTAAACCTTTAAAAACACATCTTAACCTAAGCAAATCACTATTGTTTTAGTCACATAATATTATTCAAAATACTATTTGAAATTACTATTCACTATCACTATTCATTGTGGGACCCACTATCACTATTCATGATGACATGGCAAGTGGCATGACATGTGACATGGTAAATGACATGGAATGTGAGATGGAAATTTACATGTCATGTAACATGTCAAGTGACATGGAAAGTTATCTGGGAGGTGACATGGCAAGTGACATAGCTTAGAAGTGAGATGGCATAATGTGGGACATTATACCCCACCTGGGACCCTTCCCAAAGTGCTTGATGACCTCATTTAAGCATCACAAGGCCCCTCCTTGAAATATGGTGAATTTCACCTCAAGGGACCATTATTAAACATGTATTTTACCTTCACACATGAAATTAACCTCCAAAATAAGATACCTACCTCTTTAAGATAAAGGGCACCCATTTTTGACTTCTTAACCCAACTGGGACACTCACCAACCCAAATGAGAATCCCAAACCACCTCATTTTGAATAATTAATCTACCACATATAAAATTATTCCATACCTCTATTATTCCTCTTTATTCATGACTCTTCATAATATATGCTATAAATACCCCCCTCTCCTTTACCCAGGGTTAAGTTGGAAAGGGGAAAATTAGTGTTTTTTGTTATTAACATTTTGTTGAAAGTTTTTAGAGGAGATTATCCCCCAGAGAAGGAGATCATCCTCATATTTTAGGATAAAATATTCAAAGCATCGAAGCTCTGTTAGAATCAATCCATAATTTCATCAACAATATCATCAACAACACCATCATCGACAACCATCTCAAAGGTATCCTTGTTTGTTTATTTCATTTCAACTTATTATGTCCTTTGGCCTCTTATCTCTTGAATTATAAACCCCATCCTTAGCCTATTATTTCTTGACTTCTAAAATATAACCCATTTACCTCTTCTTTTTATCCTTTTATCTCATTTATCCCATTTACTTCATTTTCAACTTCATCCCATTTATCATTTTGCCCCTTTATCCATTTTCCCCTTTTGCCATATTTTTTATCTTGACCATTTAACTCTTTTCAAACATTACCCTTTTACCATTTCAACCACTTACTAAACTCAAATAAACCATCTTTTTGACCCTTATCAAATTACCAAACCAAAATCATAACCCTTAACTTGGCCAATTTTTAGCATTAACATTATTCAAACTACTTTCTTAAGTTTAATCATCTTAATAGAGTATTTTTATTTATCAATTAATTTGCTGTTTTTAGTCTCATTTTTATATTATTTTATGCTATAGTTCATTAATTATATCAAACTTAACTTGTTTTAAATTATGTAGATTGACATCCTCCTAGAAAGCTTTCATTTCTAGGATCTAGCTTACGCTAAGTAATCTATCCATCTCCATGTGTAACAAACAAGCATGTGTTAGTATTTTCTTATTTGAATGTATTATTTCCTAGCCAAAGAATATTTCTCCACAATCATCTAGATTCAATGTGCATAGTTTTAATAGGTTTTTCTACACACCCCTTATCACTAGTTTTTTTCTTCCAAAACTAAGAAAAAGCAAAAAAAATAGAGAGAAATGTTTTGGCACGCCCGGTGGAACCCCTTATGGGTTCATAGTTTTTTTAGGCATATAGTTGCATTTAGTTAAAGTTAAATTCTCTTAAATTTTTTTTATTTCTAAATTTTGAAAAAGAAAAAATTGTTTCCTTTCTTCTTTTCCAAAATAAAAGAAAAAAAAGTTTTCATCCTAGGGATAGGTTGCATTTTAAATCTTACATTTAAGTGAATTTTAGCTATTCCTTATTTGCATGAAAAGACACCAAACTCTTATTTTAGGTTAAAATTGAGTTCATTCACTATATTTCCTAATTAATGGTTAGCTTACATAGATTAGTTAAATGCATTATGAATTAATCATAACACATATGTTACACTATCAAACCACACACACAAATTAAACATCAAAACTTATTTGAGATAAGGCCCATTGGGATTTCATCACCCTTTGGATCACCTTACCCTACCTAGTGATCTCACTTGGATTTCATCACCAAGGGGAGGACCACTCCATTTTCTATTAGATTATAAACTCTAAACAAATGGTATAAATTGACCAAGCGCCTACACTAGCTATACGATCATGAAGTGAGGGGAGCAAGACCATAGTACTAGGCCACATACCCAGTATAGTGCAGATTATTTAAGTACCAAAATTCAACACAAAAACATTCTTAGATGGATTTTCTAGTACTTGAATTACAAGCCAATTTCCCCTTTCACACTCTTTAAGGCATAAGCCAAAAGCAATTTAAAATAAATCCTAGGATTAATTGTTTAGTGTGTGCTTTGTTTTCTTTATTTTTTTTCTTTTTGTTTGTTCATTATGGGAGGTGAGAGGTTCATTATCCATTTCTAAATTTATAATATGGTCTTAACCAAACAACAATTGAAAAAATAAAACAACCCACCACCATCTTCTTCTTTATCCTCATCCATGGATTATACCTCATATGTTGATAGATCGCCCCATGCTTCACCACACCATTCTTCCCCACCTACCGTGCCTTCAATAATGCTTGAAGGTGATTCAAAATTTTCCACCTTTATGGACAATAATTTGATTACTTTATAACACTATCTTAATACCTTAACATATTGTACTTTGATGGTTTTGGTTCCTCCCATGGATCCACCCTATGGTATGCCACATCACTTCATGGTTGGTATTGCATCATCTCACCCATCTGTTAGCCAAGCTTCTTCTTCTATCATTGGTCCATCTACCACCACCATCCAAACACCTGTTACCCCAATCAAAACCTCTAACATTGGCTCAACTTTACCCCTTATCACTTCTACCCTTTTTGTTGATGTGGTGTCTTCCACACCCATTTCTACCATTCCTTTTATCTTAACCAATATACTAACCTCAACCCCATTTCATAACCTGGTACTCTCCATACCACAGATACTTCCCCCTATTATCACTAGGGTCATTATCCCTCAACAACCCATAAACACTTTAGCATTACCAACCCAAACCACGCCCCCATCAACCAACCCAAATGTACCCCTAAACCAACCATTATTAGTTCCTTTACAAGCCATCATGGCCTCCTATCAGTATATCCCCAACCTATTGGGATATATTACACCTTCCACCCAACCCTTAATGTCTATCAATCTTACAGGGACACTATCCCAAACTCAAATTACCACATATAAATATGTACCCACTTTTGTATCTCTTACCACATACTAGTTCATAGCTACAATCCAACTTTAGCAAAAATTGCCATCGAATTATGTAGCTACCCAACTTGAATCTAACTTGATAAAAATGCTTGTAGATAAAATGACCCAACTTGAATCATCTATCTTTGGGTCCCATAATCTTTTATCCTATGACCAAATCTGCAATAAACCTATCAACCCTTCTATCATGATTCATACTTATCTTACACGATGGGGGCTTCCCAAATTCTCTAAGTTTTAGAGGAAAGAGGATCCTTAGAAACATTTGAGGGTGTTTCACCATTATTGTTACTCGATTGCTTATGTTGATTCCCTCCTCCTAACCTTCTCTATGTCTTTATCATGGCTCTTTTATTAATATAGTGCCCTTTCTAGACATTCTATCTTCTCATTTTCTCAAATTGCCCAAATTTTCTTAGAACATTTTTCTATCAATATATCCAAGGTATCCATAACTGACCTCTATTCTATCAGTTAGTTTGATGATGAATCAATTTATAATTTTTTTCCAAGATGGTAAGGATTTATTAATCGAGTATCCTCGTCACCACCCCAAATAGAATTCATTGAAATTTTCTCTTAGGGATGTACAAAACACATCATTCTCACCCTTTAAGTGCAAATATTTAGAACCTTTAATGAAGTGTTCACAATGGCACACAAACTTGAGAATTGAGAATCACTTTTAAACAAATTGTGAAATAAGAATTCCACTTTTAAACTCAACAACCCCTCTTCCTCCAAAATAACTAACCAACCCAATTCTAAAGCTAAAACATCTACAAATGTGATTTTCTTGAGAAATACCCCACCTTCATCTATTAACTAGCCACATCAAAACACACCTTCCAATTTTTCTTACCCACTAAACCAAAATCAAATATGGGTTCCCCCTAAATAATTCACCCCTATAGGGGAATACTATACCTCTATGTTGGATAACTTACTAAAATCTAATGTCATTTGACTCCTACCAATCAAGCCACCTCAATAATTTCATCCCTTTCTCCCTGTGCCTGGGTGGTACAATGAAAGTGACCATTGTGCTTTCCATCAGGTCATAGAATATGACATAAATTGGTGTAACACTTTTAAAAGTCTTATCCAAAAATTGATTGACTATGGAAAATTGATGTTTGACAACCCTAATGCACCCCCCAACAATTCTCTTGATATTTTTACAAACCATTCCCTAACCATCCTCCACCTACCCGAACCCATCACAATCAATTTGAACCATCTTAATCTCATGAGGCACACACAATCAACATCATCGTAAATGAGACCATAGAGGATGATCCTCATATTCTTATTTTCTCTTCACCAACCTCACCTATGGAAGAATAAAATTCACCACTTACCCCTTCAGATACCCAAGTAGAAGGATCTATAGCCCCTGATTCTCCACTTGATCAAACCATATCCATGCTCACCTCTCCTTTCATATAACTAGCCATTGATCTAACCACCCCTTCCTCTACCCCACCAAGTGAAATGGTATAACTCCCATCTTCTCCTTTGAGAAGCTAGGACCATACCTACATCCTCGATCAAATAAACATCCCCTCTCTTAATCACCCCACAAGCAACAATTATTTTGGAACCTTTTGGCTCAAGTAGAGATGAAGGACCCATCCCCTCTTCTTCACCCAAGGGCTTGACATTTGAAATAGCAGATCAATGAGCAAAACTCATTAATAAAACCTTTTCTTAGTTAGTGCAAAGTTTGTATTTTTCCTCACAACCCAACTTGGATAGAATCACTTCTTGCCATTATTTGGGGCTCCCATAGTAATACAAAATTGAACCCTTGACCTCATTATAATCCACTTTCTAACCTATTACCACCCCATCATCAAACATTTCTTTCCCCCAAGATGTGAGGAACCATATCACCCACCTCCACCTAGATCATCTCATAATCTTATATCTAAACTAGCCAAGAATTTGGGTATCCTTCCCCACACCTAATATCACCCATCCCCCCATCAAATTAAGCCTAACCCCCTCTAGGCTACCTAACAAACAACCAAACAAGATGGACTAAAGGGTATAATTACTTAAACCTCATCCTCAATTTAAAATTATGCAACCTCCTTCTCATTTTCCATCTATTTTGGGACCCCACCCCTCTACCATCCCAGTCACTTATTCTACTTCAATTAAACTAATGCCCTTTTCTATGCCTACCCCTCCACCACCCATGCTATCAAATTATTCATCATTCTTAGATAATTTATCCCCTTCTAATTTTCCACCTATTATCAACCTCCCCATTGTTTACCTAAAAACCATCTACCATTAACCCGATCATAACTAAGCCAACCCAATCTAAACCATCTAATAAAATTGCCAAACCAAAAACCCTCTCTAAGGTTAAGAACACACCTAAGAAGGTTCTTATTTCTCCAACGAGCATCTCACCACCCTCAACACCTTTGAAAGAATATTACTCTATTATTTCATATAGGCTATTACAAACCTCCTCCATTAAACATCCACCTATTAAACCATTCACTCCTTCTAACACCAAACCCTCTTGGTTCAATGATACTCAAATCTGTGCATACCATAGGACACTAGGACATAACATGGATAGTTGCAAAGCTCTCCAATATACTTTTCATCACTTATATGAAGATGATGTTATATCATCAGGTGAACCACTTTCACCTACCTTACCAACTCAACTGTCAACCCAACCAATCCAACCACTATCCCAACCTATGCTAACTTCCTCACTCTCATCTACAGGCAAGGGTGAAGAGCTGAAGAAATCACCAAATTCAATTGAGCCCATTGTATATACCATTCACATGATTACCTAATCATGAGCACAATAAAGGGGTAAAGGAAGATCCAATGTGTCCTTTCCATGGACATATCCTTCATATTCTCAGCTTCCTAATTGGGACCAAACACCAACACCTAAGCCATCACCTAGACCTAGAGTATCCATCCTATTTTCAACCAGTTCCTCCACATCTATTCAACAAACCATGTTGAAGCAACTTCATCAAGAACTAGTGAAGATGAGCCTTTATGACTTGATCAACACCTTACCTTATCATCATCAAGCATTAATAGATGTCCTACAATCTATTAAGGTTTAGCCAGATGACCCTCAACCCCTTTCTTCCTTTCTTGGGACCCTCCAACATTCTACCATTGTCACCTTCCAAGATTTTTAGATACCTCTAACACACTCTGAGTAATCCAACCCACCTCTATTTGTCATCATATATATCAATCACATCCAAATCAGAGTGGTGATGATTGATGGAGGAGCTAGCATCAACATCATCTCTTCCCATACTTTTGATTAGCTATATTTACCAAAGAATATCATGGCTGAAAGCACAATGATTCTTCACTCCTTCAATGACACCATGGCCACTACCATAGGGACCATTGTTATTAAAATATGCTTGGGACCTCGCACCATCCCTAAGCTATTTTATGTTATAGAAGGTGAATTCCAATATAAAATTCTACTCAAACACCCCTAAATTATGGTTATGAGTTGTATCCCCTCTACTTTACATTGTTGTGTTAAATTCAAACATGAAGGGCAAGTCATAAACATCAAGGCTGATCCCTATCATTTTACATGTTACAACATGACCTATAGGCCTAATGATGTATTTATTCCACCATCTCCCTCACAATCAACCAATCACATTAACACAATGCACCATCAACCACTGCCCACAGTGCTTTTACCCTTAATAATGATGAAGCCTTAACTAGTGCATCTATCCCTTATTCCTAGATTCTTGCTAAGGACTCCTTGACATAAACTTTTGAATGCATTTCTCTTGGGGAGTATCAAATTTTAGCCTTTGATGTCTTTCCCACTCCCCAAGAATATGGGAACCATTAAAACAACCCTACTTATGACCCCAACATAGGTACCATCATCCCTGTTGGACTTACCAATAATCAAAAATACTTTTTCTATGGGGGACTTGATTGACCACTCCTCGTTCCTATCACCACTCCATATATTCAACCTTTCACTTCTAATTTATCCTATCTAAGCAACCTAGCCTTTAAAAGAACCTATCTTCACCACTGTGCTTGGAAAGGATTTGGTATGGGCCTATACAAATAAGGACATCATGAATTTCCCATTATCAAGACTTAAAAATCTTGTCAATTCTTTGGGCTCGAGTTTAAATCACCATAAGAACCCACCTCACTAAACCCTATTGATATCCTTGTGAAAGAGATTCCATCTTTTCCTAATACATCTTCTCAATTCAAAGACTTTGACATCATCCCATCTAATTTTTTTATTAGTACCATTATTTTAGGCCCACTGACCTATCATCATGATGGTCAAAATAAACCCTTTCCTCTCATCCACCCTGAAATGATCAACCATGATTCACCCACCATCTATACCATTCAGTGCCAAGATGACAATTTTATCCTCTCCTACCTTAGTGTAGGAGACTCTCCCATCCATAAATCCTTCCCTCTAGAAAACTAAACCATGCTTAATGAATCAAATATTGACGTTAACTTAGGAACCTAGGAGAATCCTCATATCATTAAACTAGGCCAATCTTTAGACTGAAATAAACAACATGATTATCTCACCTTCTTTCAATATCTTAACATCACATTCACTTGGTCTTATAAGGATATGCTTAGGATTGACCCCTCCATCACCCTTCATAACATCCTTACCCATCCAGAGACTAAGCTAGCATGGCAAAAGCTTCAAATAATACACCCTTGCATAGCTCTTCTCATCAAGAAAGAACTTCAATGTCTTTTATCCATAAACGTTATTCAACCCATTGACTACCCATAATGGGTCTCTAATATTGTTCCCATTATCAATCCCACTAGGGGACTCTACCTTTGTGTGGTTTTTTGAGACCTTAACCTTGCATGCCTCAAAAATGAATTTCCTTTACCCAACATCAACCAACTAGTTGACCTTACCATAGGTCATGAGATGTTATACCTCATATATAGATTTTCAAGATACAATCAGATCTTGATCGCCCCCTCAGACCAACATAAATCAACCTTCACTACTCCTTAGGGAACCTTCTACTATCGGTTCATGCCTTTTGTATTTAAAATTATAGGAACAACATATCAATGGGCCATGACCTATGTCTTCCATGATTTTATTCATAAAATTATAGAGGATTATGTTGATGATCTCCTTAGAAAATCTAAACACCACAAGGACCATTTATCTATTCTTACTATCATTTTCAACCAATAGATCCAATTCCATATTCGACTCAATCCCAAAAAATGCATTATTGAGGTTTTGACCAGAAAGCTTCTAGGATTTATTATCTCCCTCCATGGAATTAAGATTGACCCAAATAAAGTCAAGGCCATCCTATAAATTCCACCTCCAACAAACCTTAATCAACTTCGTAGTCTATAGGGAAAACTTCAATCTATCATTGCTTCATCTCTCAATTATTAGACAAATGCCAACCCTTTCACCACCTCTTGAAGAAAGACACCTCCTTTAGATGGACTAAAGATTGTCAACAAGCCTTTGATTCACTCAAAGATTAATTTCTTTCTCCACCTATTCTTATCCCACCTAGGGATGATCATCCTTTCTACTTTTATGTATCCATCATTGATCACTATTTAGATGCCATGCTAGCTCATCAGGATGAACAAAACAAGGAGAAATCTATTTACTATATTAGTTGCACACTTCTAGAGTATGAGACATGATATACCCATCCTAAAAAGCTTTTTATCACTCTCATTTTTGTTTCCTCTAAACTTCATCACTACCTTCTTAATCACAAAATATATTTTATCACTAACACCAACTCAATCAAGTATATGCACTCAAATAAATATGAAAATTAACATATGGCTAAATGGTTCATGCTTTTGGCTGATTTTGATCTTGAGATTCTTCACCAAAACTACATTAAGGGGTAGTTCATTTCTGATCAATTAGCTAAAGCCCCTCTCCTAGATAACCAACCCATTCCATTAACATTTCCTGATGAGTATATTCTCACTCTTTCTTAGGGAGAACCCTCTTACCAAATGACCATGTTTTTTGACAACTCTAAATGCCAACATGGTGGGTGTATAGGCATAATTATCATACCCCTTCATGGTGAACCTCTCCCACTATATTTTAAACTTTACTTTTAATGTACTAACAACATGGTAAAATATGAAGCTTTAGTCATCGGTCTCCAAACTACTCTCACCTTAAAAAGCAAAACCAATTCTATCTTTAGTGATTATCAATTCATGATTAACCAGGTCAATGGGTCCTATCAGTATAAAAATGACATTTCACAAAATTATAAGCTCCTCATTGATGATATCTTAACATCTTTTGACCATTATCAAATCCAATTACTGCCTCTATCTACTAACAAATTTACAGACACAATGGCCTCTCTTGTATCTTGAATACCCTCTCAACCTTTGGAATCCAAATTATTTGTCACCATCTACTATTTCATTAGGCCCTCATATATCAATTCAAACCTTCCAACCATTTTTAGTGTGAAGACATCTCCTTTTGATGTCTAATATGACCAAACCTTTGATTACCTTAACTTGGGCATCATTCTACTTGACCTCTTAAAGAATGCTCATAAGGCCTTTGTGTAGGGCACCTCTCATTATACCATACTAAGGGGAATCCTATATAAACATGGATTTTATGGTCTTCTCCTCCATTATTTACGTAGTCATGAGATTCCTCATGCCATCAAAGAAACCCATGATGGAGTTTATGGGGGACATTTTAGGGGCCTCATTATCACCAAAAAAATCCTACACCTGGGTTACTATTATCCTACCCTCAATCAGGACTATTATGACTATGTAAAGAAGTGTGTTAAATGCCAACAACGTGCTAACTTGAATCATGCACTTACTCAAATCCTTCAAGTTTCCATGGATTATTGGCCCTTGTCATAGCAGGGGTTGGATCTCATTGGAGAAATCAATCCTCACTCTTCTCAGCGACACCAATATATCATCACTGCTACAAAATATTTCAATAAATGGGTGGAGGCCATTCCCCTTATCTCCATCAAAGCTGAAAAAATTATAGATTTTATCAATCATCACATTATATGTCATTTTGGGGTCCATCCTAAAATCATAATAGATAATGGAAAAACATTTAAAAACAAAAAAATTCAATCCCTTTGCAAATATTTTGGCATCAAACTCAGCCATTCCTTTCCTTACTATCCATAGTTAAACATACAAGCAGAATCCTCCAAAAAAACCCTCATCAAAATGTTGACCATATTTTTAAGTGTTTTAGGTTAGGATTGGCACATGCACATCCCATTTGTTTTATGGGCCTATCATACTAGTATCTGAACTGCAATAGGTGCTACACCTTTTTTCCTAGTCTATGACACAGAGTTTGTTCTACATCTTGAAGTCCAAATTCCCTCTTTTCATATTTCCTTACATGACATCATTTATGAAGAGGATTATTGTCAAGATCACCTCTCACACCTTGAATTACTTTATGAACATCACCTTACTTCCCTTAACCATCTTCACATCTATCAAGAATGTATTACTCATGCTTATAACAAGCACCTCAAATAATGGGAATTAAATATCAAAGATCTCATCCTAAATGAAAACCAACACATGACCAACATAGAGAAGAGTAAATGAGTCAAGTTTGATCTCAATTGGCTTGGACCCTACACCATTACCCGTAAGTATGAATCAAGAGATTATCATTTATCCTCTCTCAAAGGCAAACCAAAACCTAAGCCTCTCAACTCTTCACATCTATGTTCATTTTTTTGTTAAAGAAGGATCAAGCTCACCTATTTGTCTAACTTAAGCTCATCCTTTGATTATGAGATTTTAACCTTCACCCATCTTCCTCATCCCATTTTGAGGATAATTGATTACAACACAGAACCATGTGATTAACCATCATAGTCATGGCCTAATTATAAATATCGATACCATAGCTCTACCCATAACATGGTTCTCATGGATACTTTTCATCTCTAACAAGATGGAATCCCATGGTCATTGTTTCTCAAAATCACACCCTTTCACATATCATCAACCTTCTTGTGTAATTTTTTGCCCTCATAAAGGTAAACCTCTGAACCTAATTAGATTGGTCCATGTCTAAACACATTTCATCTTGCAATAATTACTTGGGTCAATATCTTAAGCATTGCAGACTAATCCCTCGAGGATAGCTACCCAAAAACAAAATAAAAAATACCAAATGTAGGGTAGACTACTCCCTTGAAGGATAGCTATCAATATCATGAACCAAAGCCAATAAGCTTAGACCACTCCCTTGAAGGATAGCTAAGTTCACTTTATCAAAAGTATAGCAATTTCCTGGAGGCTTCCCACATCAATCAGGTTCCCATATACATAAATAAAGCAAAATACCCACTATCACAACAAATTCTAAAGGCACAATCAACTCTCTAGCAACATGATAAGTTGGAAGCCATTATTAGCTTCCACATGTAGACTTCCCACATTGATTAATCTACATCTAACATATGACATGGAATTGTCTATTACCATTATCAGGTCACCTATAGAAGGGGAAAATTAATTCACATGAGGTTATTATGCATAACATCCATTACCCTTGAAACCACCCATCACCCATCTTCCCTTTAGACTATCTATAAATCAAGGGATCTAGAGCTTACTTGACACCCTGAGATCAAGAAACCTTTTTTATCAACTAACGACCACTCATGCATAGTATTTGAGGGGATTATATTCATTAATCCAATCCCAATTTAGGTATATTTTAAGTCCTTGTAAAAAATAAAGCATTGTGCCCTATTCTTAATGTGATTGGTTGATGTTTTCCTCATGACTTTTACCATCCAGTGTTACAACAACAATAATCATTCTTTTTACATTCAACAAGATTATAAAAACCACAACCATACCAATCATAACCATAACCATAACATTCATAAGTATCCACACAACCTTAAGCATGATACCATTTGACCAGTGACATACAACACATTTTGTACATAACAAACTATGCAATATTTTATTTAGGGTGTGAGGAATTGCATGACAAATATATAGTCATCACATTACACTTGGCCTAAAGTACATGCATACATTTTTTTCCTACTTAAGCATTAGACCAATTATCTAGTGACTCTAGATTTGTGTTTAGACATCCTTCTACTTCATTACTCCCAGGAATTATGTTGAAATGCATACATCAACATACCTTATGAAAAAGGAATCATTTATTTAAGAAAGTTTGCCTCATGAGATAGGTGGTAAAATTAGTGTGGGATGAGGGGATGACACTCCTATTCATTATTTCTATTTTTATTGATGATGAATGTGGTCAAAGATTATATTATTAGTGTGTGGAGGGACATACACCATCATTTACAATGGAAAGTTGAATGATGATTGTGTGAAGGTAGATGTTCTTACATGAAGGACATGATCTAATCTTGGTACTAGTCCTTATCATGATTCTTTAAATAGAATACTTGCCCATTCTTCCTCACCAACCTAGTTCTCCATTATACCAATTAAGAAGGTCATATGATATCATTGATTCCCTTGAATAGTTTTCCCACTATAAATGGTCATGTCTACCTACATTTTCACATAGACACATCACCCTTGAGATGATTGGTCATCTTGATAAATCCATTATGCACCATCATGATATCTTTTGTTGCCCTTATCATCTGATGTCTTTCCTTATTTTGTCATCTTGTGACCTTTGTAGGCCTATGGTCATTTGTGTCATTATCACCTTTGGCTTGGTTGAAATAAATTAGCTTCCAACTATGGGCCATTATAATGATCATGCCTTCAAAACTATCACTATTGCTAGTGGTGGTAACTCCAAAATCCTTACTTTTATAGAAACTCTTCTATCAGAGGTAGTACACCATGAATTCACACCAATGCATTCATCTTCTTGTCCCCTCTACCCTCCTATTACCACCATCCCATTTCCATAAGATATGAACATCAGACCCCAACAATTGGTAGTACCCACTCCAACATGGTAGTCTTTTCTTTTATACCAGCTAAACAATCATTCATAGCAAGGGAACCACCATCTTCTCTTGGCCATGCAACTTATTATTGGTTAGGCCTAAACTAGCAGAACCAATAAGTCATTGGTTTCATGGTGCTAGGATAGAGGATGCAGACATGGCCACCATTTGTCTAGCCTACCCATGCAACTCTTGGGTCAGGCAAGGTCCATCCTCTTTTTATCACCACACTGCTAACTTCCTTACTTGTAGAATCTACTTGACCATCAAAGAAATTATTTATATGTCATCACTTCACTAATACCCTTAAAAATTAGTTTGTAATGGTAGACACTATCTCCAAACTCCTACCCTTTTACAATTTTAGGTGTAACCTCCTAACAAAGTCACCTCTTCTTTGGATTAGCTCCATTGAATATCATTTATGGTACTTAGTATTGTGTTCCCTTATACTTTATCCTACCTTACCATCTATATCTCTCAACCTACTAAATGTAGGATCATTATGGTAACTATTACCAATCTACACCATTCACTTTTATCGATACCTTCACCAAAACACAAAACTATTATTTTACAAAGCCTTCTCCCTAGGCCCAAACTAGCCCCTATGGTCCATCAAATTAGGGTAGCCAATTTGAACACCATTCACCCAAACCTTGTTGAACTACATTGGCCTAATTTCCATGGACTATGTAGATGTTGCTTCACTTTTAAGGGTAGTTCGACCACTAACAAATAATTCCCATCCCCTTTTTTCTTCGCACTCATTTCCATCACTAACAGTTCCCTCTTGCTTAGGGCATTATACATCAAGGAAACTTTGAATTCTTTCTTCAACATCCTTATGTTTTAACACCATGTAATACTTCCTCTTATGTTTTTCCCCCATTTTTAGGAGAAATACATAAAATTGAGGTCTTTTTGGATATGTAGGTAGTGCTCATTTACTAAGGTTAGCTTAGTTGCATCCTTTATTTTATTTTCCCTTCCCACCTAAAATATCTTCCTCCACTTCTCTACCTATCCCATCACCACCTCCCTCCATTCAAATTATCAATCTCTTTTAACAACTTTTCCATCTTGTCAATCTCTTTTAACATAAGGGTTGATAGCCTTCCTCATTGGACCCTCTTATCTCCCATAAAACCACCACCTACTCTACCTCACTAGCCTCCCCATCACCTTTCCTCATGAATACTTCATATCTCACTCCCTCACCCACTTCTCATGTTTTTAATCTCTCTCTCTCTCTCTCTCTCTCTCTCTCTCTCTCTCTCTCTCTCTCTCTCTCTCTCTCTCTCTCTCTCTCTCTCTCTCTCTCTCTCTCTCTCTCTCTCTACTTATTACTAACCTTGTCCTTTATCCCCTTCAAATTTTTCACTATCTTCATCATCTCCCCTTGCCCTTGGATATTTTTCATAACCTCTTCATCACTCTCTTTTTCTCACCAATTCCCCATCATACTATGCATCTTGCAAGCTTTTTGTTTCTTTTGTTACTATACTTTTTCTTTACGTGTATCACTACTCTTTGCCATTTCACCATTTTCCCCGTTGTACCCATTTTTCATTCTTCTTGTTTTATTTTTATCCATCCTTTCATCTTTTTTGTCTTTTTTTTCTCCTTTAAAACTGATTTTTCCCTTGGTATTTATCCTTTGAGAAACCTTCGATAATTACCTCTTTTCTTCTTCTCAGTTCTTACCTTTTGCCTTTTGTGTTCCCATTTTCCTCTTTCCATCTTGGTACTCAATGGTCTTTTACATATATGTGATTATCCTTGCTTTGTATCCCTACTTTAATTCTTCCTTTTTCTTCTTATCATCCCTGATCTTCATCTTTTATCTTCATCTCATTTCCTTTCATTGTTTTCTACCATCCTCTCCCTTTTCTCCATTTCCTTTCATTTTTATCATCTTGAGGACATTCCATATTCTTCCTAACCTTTTTTTTTTCTCCTCCTATATGTCCATGCCTAGCTCCTTCCATCCTTATCCACCTTCATTTTTATATGCAACCTCATCATTTCCTCTACCTATCCCTTCATCCATCTCCTAGTCCACCTTCACCTCATCCCTCATTAGATCTCCATTCTGTTATCCAATTCAACCTCCACCTCTTTAGAGTGTGGTCACCAATTGTGTCACTTATACATCTCCTTGTCTACTTCCTCATGTCCTCCATGCCATTACTTTAATGCATGAACTCCATAACCTGCTTCCTCATTTAATTAATAATATTATTATTTTCCCCACTCCATATTCCAAAACCCCTCAGTGTCTTTCTTTGATTTCCCTCAAAACTCAAATCTTAATTATTTTGGGGCCCCACTGACTCAAGGATCAAGGGTTTGAATCTTCACCACTTCTCGTTTACCCACTTTGTTACTTTTTTTCCCCAAATTGTTGAATCATACCCTTCCATATTTTGTTAATGACATTATTGTGAAGTGTGCATAATGTCAGATTATTTGGATGGTGTTAATATAACTCATTGGATCACCACGATAATTCAAGTAGTTTCAAATTTTCTAAAGCTTAGTAAAGCCTATTTATCCTTTTTTTTTAAATGGTGACAAAAATTTCATGTTTGAACTTTCTTATCCATGACTGTAGATTCTTTTTGCATAGTTAACACAATCATCTAATTGAATCTTAGGTATTCTCATCCACCATTTCTACCAAACCAATTAAAAAACTATTTGAGACCCATATTTTCCACCCTTTGGAACTTCCCTTTCTCTAATGTCCTTTAACTAGACCTAACTACATGATATCAATTCGGGGAAACCAAGTTAACCAACACTCTTCACCTCAAAAAAACTACATTTGGCCTGACGTTATTTTTGGATTCCTATCCATGGAACTATGTAGGTAGCATCCACTTGATAAGTACATCTAGAGTCATCTCTACAATCCATTTCCAACCCATACCCAATCCACCCATACTTTTACCATGTCCACCTTGATGTTGGTTGCTTTTGACCCAGAACATTGGTATGTTTTACAAAAACAAATTTGACCAGAAAGACCAACCTTACCATGTTAAAATTTTGAATATTTTCACCACCTCATGAATGATCTAACCAATTATGTTTTTATATAGGAGCACTTCCTACCTTGGATACTTATGACCAACATTGAGCTTTTCTAGATGACTTGATAGGCCTAACTCGATCAACTAAGTCCAACATTGTAGATCGGTGATCCCTATCATATATCCTTCTAGGATCAACCTTATTGGAAAATTGAGTCTCTAAATAATTTTGACTATTTTAATTAGATGTATTTTTTGAACCCATTGATATTTCACATGCCCAGCTACCTTGTGGCACCACCTAATGCCTCCCCACCAACTGCTTATCAAACCTACACTCGATTAGACCTTCCCTTATTGACTCTCAATTTGAGGGGGAATAGATCCTCCCATAATAAAAGCATCCTGACCTTCAACCAAGTGATTCATTTTTTTTTATCTTGTTAATTCAAATCCACATAATAAAAGGGGGGAAAATGTAAACACTAAAAAACTACATACTTGTAGTTTTCAATGATTAAATGCCTCGACACCCCCATAAAGACCCCATAAACCTTAAACCCTCTTAACCTAACCAAATAAATATTATTATAGTCACATAATATTATTCAAAAATACTATTTGAAATTACTATTCAAAAGTACTAGTCATTATCACTATTCACTGTGGGATCCACTATCACTATTCATGATGACATGGTAAGTGGCATGGCATGTGACATGGAAAATGACATGGAATGTGGAATCATAATTGACATGGCATGTGACATGTCAAGTGACATGCAAGGTTATTTGGGAGGTGATATGGCAAGTGACATGGCTTATAAGTGAAATGGTTTAATGTGGGACATCATACCCCACCTAAGACCCTTTCTAAAGTGCTTGATGACCTCATTTAAGCATAAAAAGGGAAACCCATTAAAATATGGTGAATTTTACCTCAAGGGACCATTATTAAACATGTATTTTACCTTCACACATGAAATTAACCTCCAAAATAAGATACCTACTTCTTTAAGACAAAGGGAACCCATTTTTGACTTCTTAACCTAAATGGGGCACTCACCAACCCAAACGGGAATCCCCACCACCTAATTTTGAATAATTAATCCACAACTTATAAAATGGACCACACCTATATTATTCCTCTTTTGGCATGACTCTTCACAACATATGCTATAAATACCCGACCCCCCCCCCGCCCCCCCCCCTCCTTCACTCAAGGTTAAGTTGGAAAGTGGTAAATTAGTATTTTTGGTTATTAACATTTTGATGTAGGTTTTTGGAGGAGGTTATCCAATTAAGAAGGAGGTCATCCTCATCTTTGAGGAGAAAATATTTAAATCATCGAAGCTCTTCCAGAATCACTCCAGGATTTCATCAACAATAACATCAACAACGCCATCATCGTCAATCATCTCAAAGGTAACCTTGTTTGTTTATTTAATTTTAACTTATTATCTCTTTTGGCCTCTTCTCTCTTGAATTATAAACCCCATACATGGCCTATTATTTCTTGAATTCTAAAATATAACCCCTTTAACTCTTTTTTATCCCTTTATCCCATTTATCTTTCATTTTCACCTTCATCCCATTTATCCCTTTTCCCCTTTATCTATTTGCCCCTTTTGCGATATTTATTCTCTTGAATATTTACTTATTTTAAAACATTAAAATTTTTCATTTTAAACCACTTAACAACCTCAAATAAACTATCCCTTTGACCCTTACCAAATTACCAAACCAAAATCATAACCCTTAACTTTGACAATTTTCAGCATTAACATTATTCAAACTACTTGCTTAAGTTTAATCATCTTAGCAAAGTATTTTGATTTATTGATTAATTTATTGTTTTTAGTCTCAATTTTATATTATTTCATGATATAATTCATTCATTATATCAAAATTAACTTGTTTTAAAGTAGGTGGATTGAAAGCCTCCTAGAAAGCTTTCACTTCTAGGATCTCGCTTACGCTAGGCAATCTACCCAACTCCTTGTCTAACAAATAAGTGTGTGGTACTGTTTTCTTATTTGCAGGTATTCTTCCCTATCCAAATAATAGTTATACATAATAATCTAGATTCAATTCATGAACTTTTAATAGCTTTTTCTACACACCCCTTATCACTAGTTTCTTTCTTTCAAAACTAAGAAAAAGCAAGAAAAATAGAGAAAAATAGTAGGTGAGAATAGCATCATCATCCTAACACTAAACAATTTTAATGGTAGGAGATTATTATCCCACAATTTTAGGATGGGTCAAAGGGATGGATATGGATTCCCCTTATTTAATATAAGTTATGGGGCTAAGGGTAATCATGTTGACAAAAAAAAAGTTAGGTGAGATGATGTCATCATCCTCACCCACAGGTGGAGGGGGTAATGGTGAGGAAGGGGTGTCTTCTTCAAAAATGATAAGGGTAGTTTTTTTGTATTTATTACTATTGGGCATAATGAATATTATGCCATGCTTCTCATGAGGCTTTCAAGTCTTAATCAAGGCCAATGTGTGTGGGTCATGCTCATATCATCCCAAACCAAATCCCTTCCAAGCACATCTATGAAGGTATAGTTTGATTAAGTATAAGTTGTCCAAATAAGAGAAATTAAAGGTGAATGGTTGAGGTGGAGAGGTAAATATGTAAATTTTAATTGTCTTGTCAATTCCCCCATAGATGAAGTAGGTTTGATAGTTTGGATGTCCTAAAGGAACATTGGCTCCTTGTCAACCACCATGTCATAACCTGAATGGTGGTTGAGTTTCTTGTATTCATTAGGAGTAAGGAGGGCATCTAGGGTGAGAAGATGATATTATCCAAGGATAATGAATTAAAATTTAGACTCTAAGGAATCAGTGTTAGGTATTTGGTCGGTATGAATAGATAAACTAGTAGATGCTTTCATAAGAGGGGAATCAATGGCTTTAGTTTCTATGGATGAGGGTTTTTGTGGTGTTTTAGATAGAGGTAGGAGAAAATCATTAGGTCAATAGGTCATATTAAATGCTAAAAAAGGGATAGGGTCAACTTGTATGGTAACCATTTGACCTTCGAGTTTAAACTTGACACAATGATGGAGGGTGGAAGGTACACAAGCCATGGTATAGATACAAGGTCTCCCTAGTAAAACATTATACTAGAATTCACCTTTGACCACATAAAAAAGTTTAGGGAGCATGTGAGGTTATAGATGAATGTAGAGGATAAATGTTCCCAAGGTATTTGTCATAGTGTCATTAAAGGATCTAAGGATAGTAGAAGTTATAGACATGACATTATTTGGTAGCTTGAGTTGGTCATAGGCATGGGAAGAGATAATGTTGATATTGGCTCCCCCATCAATCATAACCTATTTGATGCAAGTTTTGTTGATGTGGGAAATAATAAAGAGAGGGGGATCTAAGTATTTATGGTAAATGGAAGGTATCTGCAAGTCCTTGAAGGTAATAAAGGTGGAGAGTTGGAGAACACCAACAAAGGCCTTTATGGGTTGAGAATCCCCTGGTCTAACTTTAATGGCATGTATAGCCTCGATTATGGCCTGATGATGGTGAAGTGAGGTGGAAATGAGCTCATAGAGGATCATTTTATAAGGGGTCTAGTGGAATTATTTAAGGATCACCCTCCTAATGCATTTAGAGGGGTTAGCCTCTGAAGTGCCTAAGATGGTAAATTTAGGCTTAGCTATAGATGTGGAGCTTTGTATCTAGTGTTTTATAGGGTCATCTAGTGGGTATGTCCATGGAATGAAAAATTTGGCCTTCCCTTCATCCTTTTATTGTGATCATGTGATGACATTAATGGTATGGATAGGGGGAGAAGGTGTGATGGCAGGTTGGGTAGATTCTCCATCACTCTGAGGTGAGAGTGGCGGGTTAGGAATGTGTTGGTGGATATTTTTTGGGTGTAATGGTAAAGGAATGGATGGAAGTTCATCTACCAAGAGATCATCCTCATCATAGAGTTGGTGGATAATAGCTTGGGATATTTTCAAGTCTCCATGTCATGCCCAGGTGTCTTGTGATAAAAGCAAATTTAATAGTCATTGTACTAGGTTGGATTCAAAATAAAAGGGTTGAAAGGTCCGATGAGAGGTAATGTGAGGTAGGAGGTATGCACTAACCTTTAAAGAATGGTTTTATAGGATTCTGATAGAGGTAAGGAAGGTTTTGGGCTTATGGTTTTGGTTGGTAAGATAAGTGTGTGGGTGGTAATAAGTTAGGTGAGAGATGGCTTGGGTAAGGTGGTTCAATCATATTGTCTTGACCTAGGTATGTTGGTAGTTGAGGTGATTAAATTTGGTGGTCTAATTGGTTGTGATCTAGGAAGGACTATTGTGTCAGCTAATAAATGTGTTGGTGTAACCAAAAGTAGTGCATGACATATGTTGAAATGGGTTTATTTTTCAATCAAAGTGGAAGGGTGAGGCCCTAATATAGAGGGCAAGGTAGAGTGAGGTAGAGCCTTATTCATGTGTACTTTTAATGTTTTCATCCTCTTGGTTGGTGTGGGTTGAGACCTAGGTATAGGCTTGGGTAAAGTTAAGTCTATTTTCAAGGATGGGTGAACCAAACTCCAAGTAGGGAAATCACCAAGAACTTTGAAAGGTTTGGTTGGTGAGGTGGTGGCCTTTTTGGTTGATTGATAAGTTGAGGGGTTGTTGGAGATTTGGATTGGTTTAAAAAGTGGTGGAGAGATGATGTATTGGTTGGTTATAAGCATGCTAGAAGGTTTAAGTTTATTTATGGAGGGAAGCCCTAACTATTGATAGAAAGTGGTTTAATCCATGTCTAGTTTTAAGTCAAATTCCAATTTATCTAATAATGTGGGAAAAAAATTGTGTATTGGTCCTGATCCATGGGTAGTGGATGAAATAGATAGACTTGTAGGTTGGGGAGGGTGCTTGGTAGGTTGGTTGATTTATGGAGGTGAAGAAGGTAGGTTTGGGATAGATAACTCCTATATTAGATGTGTTAGTGGAACCACTTCTCCTCTAGTGATGATGTCCATAGGGGTGGTAGTTTGTTCTATATTTGGTGGAGGTGGTGAATCAAGAATGTTGATTTATCTAGATGTACTAGCTAAGGTAGTATGTGATGATTCTAAGACTTATATGAAGGTAGCTAGGGAGAAAGGAACCTCTTTGGTTTGGCTATCCAAATGAGGGTAAGGTGACACTATTACCTCAATAAGCAAGGTGGGGGAGGAATGGGTAGATTGGTTGATTAGGTCCTCATGGATAGGTATATCACAAACCATGTTCACTATGTGGGCATTATGAGAGTATTCAACCTATGTGTCCTTAGTTTTGATAGGGGCGTGGTTGGGAAAAAGTTTCTTGAAGATGTCAAGAGCTTGATTTTGAGGGGAATTGGGATTATACAACATGATTTCCCCTTTGTTGATAAGACTCTAAACAATATTCTTGAAAGCATTACATTAGCTTACGTCATGTCTAATTATTTGATGAAAAGCAGAGAGGTCATTCTCATTGTACCAAGTAGGTGTTGGATGAGAAGAATCAAATTTTTAGGCAGGTTTGATTGGTGGAATTTATATAAGGTTAGATTTTAATAGCTTCTCCAGAACTGAGGTGTAATATTCTCCAAGTGGAGTGAATTATTTTTGGTTGCTTCAACTTAGGTTCCTTGCATTTTGATTGGAGGTAATGGGATAATTTTGTTGGTTGATATTAGGTGGAGGGGTGGTTTTACGGATGATGACACTTGTGGTTCCCATAGTCTTGGTTTTGGTATTGGCTTGGATGCCTAGTTTAGAGGAAGAGGTTTTGTTTGTCTTGAAGGTAGAGTTATTATTTTGTAACTTCAATATACCCTTGTCTATGGCCCAGTTTCTATCCTACGTGCCATGGTAAAAGCCTCATCAAAGGTTTTAAATCTCTAGACATGTAGTGTAGAAGATATATGTTTGGCACAAGCTTGAGTGAAAAGTTCTATAAGTTCAAGTTGAGTTAGGGAGAATGAAAGCTAATTAATCAAGCTTCTCCAATGGGAAACAAAATCAACAATGAAACCATCATCAAATTGAATAATATAATATAGGTCTATGATAGAGACCTTCTTGGAAATGTTAATGGAAAAATTATCCAAGAAGACTTGTGCTAGTTGGGTAAAAGAGAAGATGGAATGTTTGGTGAGGGCACTACACGAGTCAAGTGCTAGGATAGATAAAGGCATGGGGAAGGTTTGAAGGAGAAGGGCATAATCATAAGAAATCATGTAACATGTATGCTTGAAATCCCTAAGGTGTTACTGGGGGTCCTCCTCGCTTTGAGATTTTATAAATTTTGAAAGCTCCCATTAAGGAAGGTAAGCCCTGATGGGGACAAAAGGATGAATAGGTTCATTACAAATTTGATCATAGGATAGGATGTTATGAGCTCTTGAAATGGATGAATCAAGGTTGGTCATCTTGTCCATGAGAATTTTCATTAGGTGGGTTTGATGTGGTGCACCAAAAGGATGATAAGGTTGATATTATGGTTGAGGTTGGAAAACATATTGGTAATTGCTTGGTGATTGAGAACCACATATTAGAATGTGGATGCTAGAGGTTGGGTAGGGTACATGGTTGATGGTGGTTGGGTAGTGGGTAGATACCCTTGTGGGTGAGGGATGTATCCTAGATTGGGTGTAATGGGTAACTACTAAGAATTTATTGTGGATTAGGCATGGGTGGTAGTTAAGTTGGTGAAAAGAGGGGAGGTAGTGGCATTTGTGATAATGGGTGGTGAGGTAGAAGGGATAGATACCCCTAAGCTTGGTAAAGGAGTATTGACCAATGGGTTAAGTTTGATAGATGGAAGGTTGGTAATTCTAGTGGTGGGTACTCTAGCTATAAGTGGGACATGATGGGTCAATGGTTGGGTTACGCCCAAGGTAGAGGAGTCATTAGTAGGGGTGGAAGGTGTAAGGGTAACAATTGGTTGGATAGATTGGTTCTTAGCCATAACATCAAAGGGGTTAGTAGGCAAAGATTCCTATGTGGTCGAAGGTTGGGTGGTGACAACAAAAATAGGGATACCCTCCATAATGTGGGATGGCATGTCATAAGGAGGATCTTGAGGTAGAGTTAAAACCAGCATATGGTGAGAAGAGGTGTTAAGATAATGTTGAAGGGCCACTAGATTGTTTATTATATTGGTAGAATCCATGTATCCTTGGGGAAATACCTAAGGGAAAGTGGGGATTCCTAATGGATGAGGTGAATCTTTTTCCTTGGAGACATACTCCATAGATGAGGAAGTAGAAGAGGTTAATTTAAGTGACAAGGTTTTTTCTACCAAGTCTCTTCACTGCTGATGAGTGAGAACCATACAAGAAAAAGGGGAGAGAAAACATGAACAATCTCACCACTCAAAGAAGAAGAAGAAAAGAAAATGAACAAGGAAATCAAGACACATAATATGAAGTAGGTTTAAGCCTAGAGGTTACTTTTAATCTCGATTTTGGCTTATGCCTTAATTTATGGGAATGTGTGATAAAATTTGCCTTATAGATCAAGTACTATAGAAGTAGTTTATGGTTGGTTTTAGGTTGTTTAGGTGATCAAAATAATATATATTGGAATTAATACGTGGCTTGGTATTAGGGCCTACCCCTTCACTTCATAGTCACACAATGATAAGCGTGTTAGGTGCTTAGCTAATATATATTGATGTCTAAAGTTTATAATCAACTAAAGAGCTAAGTTGGTTATCCTCTTGGTAATAACCTTAAAGTAGGATTTCTAGGAATGGGTAAGGTGACTGCTAGGTGATGAAATATTAGTTGGGCCTTATCTCAAATTATTTTGATGTTTAATTGATAAAAGTGGTTTGGCTAGTGTGTGCAACAAAGGTGATGCTACAATAAGATTATTGTGCTTCAATTCAAAGTGAATTGATGTTAAAAGTAAAAAATGGATGTATTTGATTTTAAGCCCCAAAATAAATTTCAATTTCAATTATGGGCATATATAGAGAGGAGAGCATACAAATGCAAAGAAAGCACGAGTAAATACTCTAGGTCCCACCAGGCATGCCAACATATTTAAGAGTAATTTTAGTTTTTAAGGATCTTAGGAAAGAAAAGAAACTTGATACGGGTGTGGTTGAAAAACCTATTTGTTTATGTGCATGTTGAATCAAAAGATGTGAAGAGCTCTTCTTTGTCTTTGGAGGAATACCTGTAGATAAGAAATCACTAAGGCAAACTTGTTCATTAGACAGATAGTAAGGTGGATTGCCTAGTGAGAGCTAGATCCTAAAAGTGAGAGCTCCTTTAAGGGATATCAATCCACCTATTTTAATCATTTAAGTTTATAAAACTAGAAATAAGATACTTGCATCAATAATAAAAGATTAATGAAATTGAATACAATAAAAGTTTGTTAAAAAGAAGACTATAAATGATCTAATTAGTGATAAATTGATTAGTACTAGTGCTAACATGTTGAGGTATGGCTCCAAAAATCATAAAAGGGCCTAGGAATAAGTAAGGACATAGAAAAGTGAATTTGGTTGGGTGTAAGAGGGTCAAATTAGCTTGCTAGTTTTTGGTGTCATAGGTGACCATTATCACTCATGTAATAGTCATCAATCAAGGTTAACCATCATTGATCAAGTGACCATCATCACTTGAGGGTAACCATCACTAGTTAGGTAATTATCATTGGTTTCCTATCAATGAATTTTGAAGTGAAACTGGGGTCTAGTTTTGTTGATTGATGGGATCTGGAAAGCGGATTTTGAGAGATAGCTTAGGCTTGGGATGGAAACCTAGTAAAAGAATACAAGAAAATGAATACTTGTCTTACCAATAATTAGTTGGTAGGTGGTTGATGTGTATTTACCTATTGGTATAATCTAGATTGATTCTAGTAGCATAACAGTACTTAGGAGATTAGTGGAGGGTTGATGACAAGTAGGCTCCCTATATGACAACTAATAACACTTGATAATGTAGATTAACTTAATTGACCTACAAAAAGAGATTATAAATACAAAAATCTCTTGATAACAATTGTAGATGGTTTGACCTCTTATGTCTCTCTCTCTTATAGGCATAAGCAAGAGGTGGAAGTGGTTGTCCAAAATGGACTTGAAGAAGGCTTATAAATATAAGTCATCCATGCAAAGGTCTTGTACAACCAGATTTAGACTATTGTGTTTATAAAATCAAGGTGGTGGTTTACATGTAGGTTGCATGCTAAGTCTAGTCTATCTAACTTGACTATCACTGGTTAGGGTGACCATCACTGGTCACTATGACCATCACCAATCACGAAACTGGGAAAAAGATAGGCTAAAATGGGTGAAAAGGTGAGTTAATCTAGATAAGTGACTAACTCGCTCTAAATTAGGTAAGTAGGTTAGGCTAGGTAGGTTTATCAAAATTATAGGTGTAATCAATAGAGGTTCAAGATAAACCAAAGGTATTGTGATGACTAGGACCATATGTGTAGTTTTCTATTGTCTATATGCCCTAACAGGCCTCTTGCACCCCATCTCTACTCCTTGGCCTTTCTCCCTATGGGATCTTGACTTTTTTAGAGAGTTCAAACCAACCTCTTTTGATGGCCATCATTAGTTCATCATTTCCACTAAATATATCATGAAGTCGGTTAAGGCCATGCCTCTTAATGGCATGTGTGGTAAAACCATCACCAAGTTTTCCCTAAACTAGCTTATTTGTAGGTTTGGGGTTCCTACAGTGATCATGGTTGACAATGGTCCAAGCTTCTAGAGCCCCGAGATGCATGAGCTCACTGAAATATTTATCTTCAAGCTTTGTTTATACTCTACCCATTACCCTTAAATAAATGGGAAAGTAGAAAATTCAAATAAATTTTTGAAGAAGATGATTATCTAAACCATAGCCCAGTCCAAGAGGGATTAGAATCTTATGCTCTATCCTTCCTTTTGGGCCTATTAGACTAACTTCTAAAAGGCCATGAGGGCAACCCCATATTCTCTCAAATATGGGTTCAAGGTTGTTCTTCCCTTAGATGTCTTAATCCCTTCATTGTGGGTTAAGACCTTTAGATCCCTTTTTGATGAAGAAGAATGCACTACTCACCTCACCGAGATTGAGAAATTAGATGAATGATGCCTACTCGCTCTTGAGCACAACCGTGCTTACTAATATCATCAACTCACCCAATTCTATAAGTTTGTGTGACCTTGCCATTGCAAGGTAGGTGATACAGTCCTCATTTTTGTCAAAGAGAACCATAATAAGGGAAAACTTGCTCACAAGTGGTTTGACCATTTTATTATCACTACCTCTCTTGACAATTAGGAATATCATCTCTCAAATCTTGAGGGTGATCCTGTATGGGATCTATTGATGCAGTGGATTGCACCTGGGGGTAGGAAGTTGAGCTCCTGCCCTTCCACATGCAACAATGGAAACTCCCCTCTCACTTGTGGGACCAACGAAGCTGGAGGGGAGAGTCTCTAGATGATGAATAGCTCCCCTTGATGTATCTTTTAGGCTATGGTTTCTCCTACCACTAATAAATAAAATGAAAAAAAGGGGGAGGGATGAAAAGGGAGATAGAGATGCTAAACATAGAACCTAAGCTAAAAAAGGAAAAGGGTGATACACCAAAAAATGTGAACCACCTAGCCTGAATATACACTTTTCACCAAAAGGAAGTGCCCATACACTTCATTTTAAGAGGGAAGCTCTTCTACAATAGTCAGCTAGGGGTCTGTGAAAACACAAGGAGGAAACAACTACCAGAGGCATCCTCAGACACACTTATAATAGCCTATTCATAGGCACCTACATTCCCCTGTAGACACTTCTAGCAAACCTACAAAAAAGAGACTTCACAATGCACTGGACATGTTGTAATCGATCTATGAGAAGCATGAAAGACAATGAATTAACACAAGGAGAAAATAGACATATACTTTAAAGTGCAAGTCCAAATAGAGGTAAAAAAACTAAGTTCTGATTCAAGGTAAAAAACTGGCAGAGCTCTACCTTACAAGCCCGAGAGATTTTTGGGTAGAGTTTTGACTTAAGGCTGAGAGTGTCCATCTTTCACAAATGAGAAGCTTAAAATATATAGGAAGAGGAAGAGACACTTGGCATTTTTTGGGAAATATTTTAGCACTCTTTTTGCAAGTGGCCCATGTGCATTTTGAACCTTAGGAAGAGGAAGATGTCTAATTATCAGCTCCTGCTTTGACTTTGGTGTCCCACATTAATGTGAAAACATCCCCGTGCCTCTTTTTTGCAAACAAACTACTATTTGTCCCCTCATAAATACCAACTAGAGAAAATAGGCCACGTTGCTCATCTGTTAATAACTCATCTCCTTCATCCCTCGAGCTATCTTTTGCTACTCCTTTGGCTCTTTACCTGAGAGCACATTCGCTTCTGACACATGTCACAATCCACTTTCTCTTTCCACTTAACTTAGAGGCTTTGGAAGTATTTTTTGAGATTTATAAGAAAGGCGACAAGTGGCTACTTCCACAAAAATATCTAGCTGCCTTAAAAAAACTTTCGAGACCTTTTTTGGTTCTCATAAGCACTGACACTTGGTAGCTTTCGTTGCATTTAGCAACTCATTCAGGCCCACAATAGTCTTCTCTTTTAATAACAAAGCAAAAGGAGAAACCTATGGATGTTGACACGTGGTAGCTTCTATCAAGCTGATGATGGGATACGTGGCAACATCTGCTCCCCTTTGAGGTTTCCTCGAGAGTCAGGTGGAAGTTGACATGTGGCTGCTTTCACTTACTCCTCTTCTTTGATGATTCCTCTACTGTGAGATTTGATGTTTGCGTGCCTATCACAGTTTGAAAACCAACGGCTAGTCTGTCTCCTTAAAATTGATGGCTTTCGAGATGTCACCATCTTGGGCAATTTCATCGAGTCTTTTTCTACAGGTTTTTTACTTTGAGCTTTTTCCCATGGACAAAAAGTCCACAAGAATTGTCCCAATCTTTGTTACTCCTTGGCTCCTTTTGTCTTTAGGTCCTTTAGCTTTTCTCTCAGGTGGTGGCCTTCCTCTGAATTCCTTCAAATGTTTTGTCTGAAGGAATTACTTCAGACAAAAAGTTTGAAAGAATTTGACCTCAAACAAAATTTTGAAAACTTACCCTTCGACAGCCTTTAAAATGTTTCCTACCCTCTATAAGGGCTTTTAGACCCAGAATTGCCCTTTGCAAGGGCACCTGTCCTTCAGCTTTGGGATGCCTCTTTGAACCAAGCCATTGAACAGACCCATTGAACCAAAGATGGTTCAACGGTTCAACACTGTGTACTGAGCCATTGTTAAACCAAGCCTTTGAACCATTTGCTTGAACCAATCTATTAAACCAATTCAATAGTTCAACACTGTGTGCCAAGCCCTTTGAATTGAGCATTGAACCTCCTCATTAAATTGAGTGATTGAACCAATGCATTGAACTTGAAGCTATTTGAACCAAAAACCACTAAACCACGTTGTTGAACTTTGCCGATGAACTTAAACATTGAACCAATGGTTGAACCAAGGTGTTGAACTAAATGATTAAACCTGGTGATGAACCATGGCATTAAACTTGAGTGATGAACTGAAGCTCGATGAACTCATGCAACCCAAAATGAAATGGCCTAGAATAGCAGGGGAAGAAGGGGACCAATTTTTGGCCTATTGGGCAAAAAATGGTCAACATATTGGTGACTCCCACAGGAAGCATGCCTGCTATGCCTAAAGACTAGTTGCCTTGTGGTCCATTAGGCACGGAGTTAGAATGCAACTTTGAAGAAACATTAGCAATAGCCCCAAATATCCAAGAATCAAACATGAAGCTTTTTTACCCCACACACAAAGGGAAACACACGAGGCTAGAAACACTACTTGTGCAAACTGTACTTAGGGAAAGTAGGAAAAAAATTGAAAGAAAACTACTATATACAACTAAATAGGTGCCTCTCCTTCTCTCTTGGATCAAAAGGAAAACTTCTCAAGTCCCCTTCCTAGTAAGAAGACTTATGGTGCCAGACAAGTGGTTGAATGAAATGGAGAGTTGGTGACCTGTTCTTCTTGCCTGTCACTTGGATTGGCTTGCCTCCGAGTGGATCAGATTTGAACATGCTTCCAACATGTATGTACTCTATTTATTCTTGGAAGCTTTTTGAATGCTGGTCCTTCATTCTAGTGCATATCACCAAGAAATCTATGGCTATTGGCTCATCACCATAAGCCCTTTGATCTGCACAGTCCCTTTGCAATGCATCATGGTTTGACTTGTTTCCTTCTGCCTCATTGAAAACCCTATCAGACTCATCCTCTTCTTCCTCTTGGCCTTCTTGAAGAAGGGTGACTATTGTGATGTCTAAAGTAGAATCACAAAATGATTGATCATCCCATAGAACATCACCTCTCTGTTCAAAACTTTCTTCTTCAAAGCTTTCCTCAAGGAAGACAGACCTCTCCTTTTCCTCCTCAAAGATCAAGATCTCTAGATGTTCAAAGATATCCTCCTGATCCTCCTCTAACTCAGGCTCCTCAGTGTAGTCATCCTCCTCATCGAAGAAATAAGGAAGTTCATCAAACAAAGGGGAAGAGAGCTAACCATGCTTAAGTTCCTCCTCATATTGCTGGAACATCTACATGTAGGCATGCCCTGCATCTTCTCCATTGCTGATGAGGTCTTCACAAGGAGCATTGATGATGATTTCTTCTTCATTATCAATCATGATAACCTCCTAAAGAGCTGAAAATTGGATCTTCTAATCCTCACTTGCCTCCTTCAAAATGGGTTCCTCCTTGAGAAGGGGTGAAGTGAAAAAACCTTGTGGAAGGGGAGGCAGTCCTTGAGCTAGAATAAAATGATTCTCCTCCTTCCATCTGGCTATCACTTCATCTATATCAGGTGTGGCCTGATAGATCTCTTGGAGGTGTGTATATGGGGTGTGTTTAGACATGGAATGTGTCATTGGGTCTGAACCATCCATCATATGTTGGCTAAGGAGTCTCTCTCTAGATTCCAACTCTGCAATTCTTTTGGCCATATCCTCTTGGAAGAGCCTTTCTTAGAGGTTATATGAATCATGGGTAGGAGCAGCTTTATCTTCTTCAAGGTTTTGAGAAAAACCTTGCTTCTCTTCTTTCATGCCCCATGATTCCACTATTTCCTTCTAGGTTAGGAGTGTGCCATCAGGATCAGTGACCTGGGGGAGTTGAGGAAGACTATGAAACGTTTGCTAATGCATAGGAAAAGCTATTTTAAGTGAAGGTACATTTTGGCATGTATAATCCATTGCTTAGGACCATGTACCTTGTATTTCTTCATATGTTTTGATCAAGCTCAGGATATTCATGGAACCCCTCAAACAACTCTCTTGGTTACCCTTCAACAACGAAGGAAGTAACACTAGAGTTTGAGGTGGTTCCATAATAACCTGAGCTCTACCAAAGTTATACAAAAATGTGATTTCTTGATGGCACTTGGACTACTTAACTAGCTAATTCAACTCAGAGTTGCCATTGGTGTTGATGCAAAAACCTCCAAAGGTTGGTTGGTTAAAGAACACACCAAAAATTCTTCAACTCTTTGGACACAACTTGTCCTAGTTAGTCCCACCAGGCATGCCAAAAACTATTGACGTAGTGGATTGCACTTGGGGGCAGGAAGCCGAGCTCCTGACCTTCCACACCCAACAATGGAAACTCCCCTCTCACCTGTGGGACCAACAAAGCTAGAGGGGAGAGTCTCTAGATGAGGGCTAGCTCCCACTGATGTATCTTTTGGGCCCTAGTTTCTCCTACCGCTAAAAAATAAAATGAAAAAAGGTGGGGATGAAAAAGGAGAGAGAGATGCTAAAAATAGAACCTAAGATAAAAAAGCAAAAGGGTGATACACCAGAAAATGTGAACCACCCAGCCTGAATATACACTTTTCACCAAAAGGAAACACCCATACACTTCATCTGAAGAGGGAAACTCTTCTACAATAGTCAGCTAGGGATCTATGGAAACACAAGGAGGAAACAACTACCAGAGGCATCCTTAGACACACTTATAGCGGCCTATTCATAGGCACTTGCATTCCCCTGTGGACACTTTTGGCAGACCTACAAAAAGGAGACTTCACAATGCATTGGACATGCTGTAATCAATCTATGAGAAGCATGAAAGACAATGACTTAAGACAAGGAGAAAATAGACATATACTTGAAAGTGCAAGTCCAGATAGAGGTAAAAAAGCTAAGTTCTGATTCAAGGTAATAAACTGGTAGAGCTCTACCTTACAAGCTCGAGAGATTTTTGGGTAGAGTTTTGCTTTAAGGCTGAGAGTGTCCCTCTTTCTCAAATGAGAAGCTTACAATATATAGGAGGAGGAAGAGAAACTTGGCATTTTTTGGGAAAGATTTTGGCGCTCTTTTTACAAGTGGCCCATGTGCATTCTAAACCTTGGGAAGAGGAAGCCATCTGATTGTTAGCTCCTACTTTGAATTTGGTGTCCCACATTAATGTGAAAACATGGCCACACCTATTTTCTACAAATAGACTACTATTTTTCCCTCATAAATACCAACTAGAGAAAATAGGCTGCATCGCTCATCTGGCAATAACTCATCTCCTTCATCCCTTAGGCTATATTTTACTACTCCTTTGGCTCTTTGGCTAAGAGTGCATCCAATTTTGACACGTGTCACAGTCCAATTAATCTTTCCACTTAACTTAGAGGCTTTGGAAGTATTTTTTGAGATTTCTATGAAAGGTGACATGTGGCTGCTTCCACAAAAATCTTTAGCTACCTTGGAAAAATTTTTGGGACCTTTTTTGGTTCTCGCAGGTGCTGACACTTGGTAGCTTTCACTACATTTAACAACTCTTTCAGGCCCACCATAGTCTTCTCTTTGAATAAAAAATCAAAAGGAGAAACCTGTGGATGTTGACACATGGCAGCTTCTGCCAAGCTGATGATGGGATATGTGGCAGCATCCACTCACCTTTGAGGGTTCCTCGAGAGTCAGGTAGAAGTTGACATGCAGCCTCTTCCACTTACTCTTCTTTGATGATTCCTCTATTATGATATTTGACATTTGTGCACCTGTCGCAGTTTGAAAACCAATGGCTAGTCTGTCTCCTTAAAATTGATGGCTTTCAGGATGTCACCATCCTGGGCAATTTCGTTGGGTCTTTTTCTATGGGTTTTTTACTTCGAGCTTTTTCTCACGGATAAAAAGTCTACAAGAATTGTCCCAGTATTTGTTACTCCTTGGATCCTTCTATCTTCAAGTCCTTTATCTTTTCTCTCGGGTGGTGGCCTTCCTCTGAATTCCTTTAGACATTTTGTCTGAAGGAATTTCTTCAGACAAAAAGTCTGAAAGAATTCAGCCTCAAACAAAATTTTGAAAACTTACCCTTCAATAGCCTTTGAAATGCTCCCTACCCTCCGTAAGTGCTTTTATACCCAGAACTGCCCTCTGCAAGGGCACCTACCCTTCAGCTTTGGGATACCTCCTTGAGCCAAGCCATTGAACTGACCCATTGAACCAAAAATGGTTCAACGATTAAACGGTTCAACACTTTGCACTGAGCCATTGTTGAACCAAGCCTTTGAACCATTCCCTTAAACCAAGTATTGAACCAATCTATTTAACTGGTTTAATGGTTCAACATTGCACACCAAGCCCTTTGAAATGAGCATTGAAACTCTTCATTAAACCATCTGATGAACTGAGTGATTGAACTGATGCATTGAACCTAAAGCCGTTTAAACCAAAAGCCACTAAACCGCATCGTTGAACTTTGCCAATGAACTTAAATGTTGAACCAATGGTTAAACTAAGGCATTAAACCAAATGATTAAACCTGGTGATGAACCATGACATTAAAATTGAGTGATGAATCGAAGCTCGATGAACTCATGCAACCCAAAATGAAATGGCCTAGAATAGCAGGGGAAGAAGGGGACCATTTTTGGCCTATTGGGAAAAAAATGGTCAACAGGATCAATAGGTTTTTCCTCAAGACATTTCATGTCTAGGTCCCATGTGACCCTTCAATAAAGTTGCCTATGGTGGTAAGGTGAGCCTTTACTCTTTTCTCTCACCACTACCTCCATGCCATTAGTATATGTGTGTGCACGTAAGTTCTTAATTAGTAGTGTCAACTATCTAATCACATTATATCTAGTAGTCTACATAAGATGAAGTATACATATCACACACAAAATCATATACACACATGTGATAATCATGAGATAGGGATGCATATATATCACAAAAAATACATGTTTTTCTCTAGGTACATCACATGGGCTCTTAGTCCCCAAAATCTACCATGGGTGTGGATACATATGTATACCCAATTAGCCTATGATTGGGTGATATCTATGCTAGTCATACTCTAGATCTCTACCTCATGGTTAGTCAAGTTATGGTCTCCTCTAGTGTAACCAACTAGTCTACCCTCACTCCAGGTGCCTTAGCTCCCTTGGTTTACTCTTTATCTAGCTCAGCCCATATTTGATCGATCTCAGCCTTTGATCTTTCTAGTCTCACCTCAGTCTCCACCATCACTACCCTATGGTTTGACATATATGCCTTGTGCTATACTAACTCATCCTCTATCTATGGAATCCTATGCCATTCCCTCACCAACTTGAGTGAGGTCTATATACCTATATGCCAAAACCAAGTATGTGGCTCTGCCCCAACTAGTAGATGTGGTACTTGATTTTTTAGTGGTATGCTCACCATATTAGGAAACATCTCCCTCAATAGTAAGTCCACTTGAGGTCCATTATATCTAGGATAGTATTTTTAACACACATATAAAGCATATATGTTAGCTACATATACATATCTCAATTATGATGAGCATAAAGATATAGTGTTATGTATCGAATACACCTATCTTATCTGGTAGTGTGGATGGACTCTATGACACCCCTACATGTCATGCTCCTCTTGGTGGTAGTGGTACTCACCATGCTGATCTCTTTCCACTATTACCCTGCTCAATCTTTCATGATTGTTGGTCGTGCTAAACTCCAACTGGCTTGGGATGAGCATGTCTCTCTCTCACCACTAGTGACTACCTCTCAAGATGAAGGTATGGCCCCTGTGGACCTCAAGTCTCCTCCATACCCACATAGGCCTCTACTACTACATCTTATAGCCATAACATAGACCCATATGGATCATGGACATAACTCGTTACTACATCTAGATCTAGGGTAGTTTTCATGGGCCCAACCCTATCTATGAACTATGTATCCCATGTTGTATATGTATTTAGTGTTGGGTATGCATCATTGTTATATGTTACTCTTAGCCTCATTAGTGGAATCCTCTCATAGGCCCAAGCCATGAGTAAACTGGGTTGTGTTAGTCCACCCACTCTAGAGCACTAGATGTGATATAGTTGCTAGTATAGTTTACCTAGGATATACTAACCCCAAGTGTATCTCTAGCCTCCCTCTACACATTGTACAACTCTTGTCCATGATAGTGGTAGTCATCTTATATTTTGGCTAGTATATAGCCTCTCAACTAAGATACATGCTATCACTATCTTGAGTGGTGAAACCCTGATTGATTGATGTGTGATCTAAACCCCATGGCCATTTTATTGAGCATAGGTTCCCATCGAGTAGATATCTACTACCAATGATTTGTGTTAATGTTTATCCCATTCAAGGAGTGGGATAGAGGGATTGTTAGTCGAATGGGGATGATGTGGGATGTGTGATTGAAGGGGTGGATTAAGGGGATAATTGGAAACATAGTCTTCATAAAAGATATTAGGATACCCAACCTCGATGCCATATCTAGCTTGATGATCTTTAACATATAAAGCATCCAAAAATTATGTTATGATTTCATCATCTTGAGGCAGATCAAGAGTCATGCCTTCTAGTTGGTCGACATTTGAGTTAGAGATATCCTAAAAGAGATAGGTGTCAAAATAAATTTAATTATTAGAAAGGGATGATGCTTATAAAAGGGATGATGCATCTGACATGAGCTCTAATTCATATGATGGTGTCAAACATGATCCTAACCATTATGATATTGAATATAATAAGGATGTTGAGGAGGTGATGTCACCAATAGATGATTTCCTAATAGTATCCATAAATATGGCCTTTTGGATAATATCATTGTCCTCAAGTACCTCCTTCAATTTGGATTTGTGAATAGATGCCTTAGGCCTAACAAAATTGTGAACATTGGGGATTTGACGTGAATAGGATTTAGGGATGATTTGATTAAGAATGGTTGTGGTATGGTGAGGATTGGGGTCATGACCTTAGTTGATGAGGGGAGAATCTTGATTGTGGTTAGGAAAGATGTCTTAGCATACTCACTTTTGTACATTCTTAGGTGTATATGTATTGGATTCACCCTCAATTTTAATGTCACCATTATCAATTAAGTTTTGGACATAATCTATAAAAGGGTGACATTTATTAATAAAATGCATGGGGAATTTATGGTATATACAAAATTGTTTTGCTTGATACCAGGATGGTATTTTTTGGTCAAATATAGAGGTCTTGTTTTAGAGTGGAAAATCATGCCTATGAACCTCAGTTTCTAAAATAGGGCTTTCATGGATATTGGGAGAGGGGTATATTGCTTGTCTATAGTGTTGGATGTGGAAGTGTTGGACTTAAAATTGGAAGAATATGATGGTGATGTCAGATTATCATGGGAGAGTGGTGTGTGATATTGCTTAGGATATGAATGGGAATTAAATAAGGTTGGAAAATAGGTTTCTCTTTACTAGTAGGATGGGAGATTTATGATGTACTATGATTAGTAGATGGACGATTCAACTATGGACACATATGAACTGGAGGTAAGGTTAACTGAATGGGGTTAAGACATTTGGGAATTTGATCACCTATATCAAGGAGGAATGCATCCTTATTTGTAACAATATAAATATGAAATAAGGTAAGCTTTAAACTAGAAATGCCATGACTAGGAATAAAATTAGTGGATGGGGGATTGGAATAGGATTGGTTGTCATAATAATTAGATGGGGATTATTTAGGAGGTGAAATTAGGATTAGGGGTTAAAATTCATTAGGAAGGTGAGAACCCATATCCAATATACACCAAAGGCACTCATCCTTGTGGACAAAGTTATATTTTTAAAATAGGGTGACCTCAATATTTGTATATTGAGGAAGGTTATGATTATGGTTATGGTAAATGGAAAATGGAGTTTACCATGGTGGGATAGGGTATTGTTTATGGGGAAGGACATGGTACATTGGTTTAGGCTTGATGGGATCTAGGTTTAGAGGTAGGTGAGCACCCATTTCTAAGGCTCATGAAAGGATCTCATCCTTATTGGCAAATAGGTATTTTTATACAAGAGTTAGGTCCAAATCCATGTGAGTAGATGATAAATAGGTAATAGATGAGAGGTGGATAAAAGAGGGTTAATGTGTAGGAAGATTAGGTATTAGATATAAATGTGGTTATTGGACACTATAGGTTTGAATGATTGGAATAGTAAGATAGGTGATGATGAAGACAAGATAGACAAAATGGGTTATGATATAAGACTAGGATCAGATTTTAAATTGAAAGTATGATATGAGATAATAGTCTATTAGCAATACCTAGTTTTCAAACTAACAAAAGGAAGGTGATTCAACTAGTGCCTATATTCAAACTAGAAAGATGACGATTAGATCAGTGCTAGTTATGAATAGGTAAGATGAATAGATTTAAAGATGACTGGATTGATGATGACTAGATTGATTATGATTGGATGATAGATTCAAAATGATAAAGTGATAGATTGTTAATAGGTTATTTTCTAAGTATGAAATATGACAAAGTGATAAATGATAGAAAAATGATAGTGGACTAGAGTGATATGATGATATGTCAAAAAAACTAGCTCAAGTCTTAGACCATTTTTTTATTAAGGTGGGATAAGATTATGTAATGAAGGGTAAATAGGAATAAATGGGATTAAGGGTTGTGAATCTATGATGATTAGGGGTAAGATTAATTGTGGGTGTGGTTTGGATAAGTGTGTGATCTAAAAATATAACAAAGTAGGATCATATTTATCTAAGACAAGGTTAGACTAGATGAGGATGACAGGGGGTTTGATAAGACAATAATGTACAAAGAAGGGAAATAGGAGGATGCCAAGATAAAACTAGATTATGATATATCTAGGATCAGAAGATAAGATATACAAGACTAAAGATGTACAAGATATGATGAAGGATAAAAGATATACAAAATGTGTAAGAATATACAAGATGGAGATGATATAAGATACCTAGATAGTTATGTATAGGTTTGGGTAAAAGATGACTCATTTCACAAACAACATGGGTATAACACAACATTGACCAAATCAAGCAAACCACTTACTTAAGATTAGTAAACTAATTAGGAGTGTAACTTGACAACTACAACATCTAATGGATTCATGCGTGAGGCTATAGGCTGGCAACCCATTATAGAATCTACCAAACACTCTCAACCTCATTTTTTCATGATGGTCACTTGGGATATAATATTGAATCTGATAGTAAGTCAACTATTTTGATCGAAAGGTCCTAAATTAGGCTATACAAGTTCTCTAGGGGACTCCTTGATATACACTAGGTATAGTGGGACACAAGTTCATGTAAGGTAATATCTAATGTCATGGTCAAATAAATAACTCTTTCCCTTCATGTATGACTTGTATGGGGTCAATCACTTAGCCTAATAACAACTATTTCTGATATTTATACTTTACTAGAACATAGAGTGTGAATTAATGTGTGGTGGTAAAATCCATGGTCACTATCCCCCTAAGACTATGACAAGTGTGTGGGAATCACTTCCATGTCACATTACCCATAAAAAGGAAAAATGGGAAGGTTTATTAGTGGTTTTTGATCTTCTAAGACTCACTGCTAGGATGCAGGGAGGAAAGCATACACTATTGTAGCCATCATGTATCACTAAGCAAGAAAAAAATATTTATTAATTGATTAATTTAGATGTGATATATACAAAGATATATATAAAATGTTTTTTCAAAAAATCCAAAATATTTGATAAGTGTCTTGAGAAACAAGTAATTATTGATTTGAATTGGCAATCTTGAGGGGCAACCTATAAGATAAGATGTTAGACAAAAATATGACCTACAAGATAAGATTTTAGACGAAGGTAAAATGTGATCTGCAAGACAAGATTTTAGCAAGAAAAAATTGTCGCTAGATTTACCCCAAAATGTTAATCTAATAATCCTTAATAAAAACACTAAAATAAATAATGACTTTTCACTATAACATTTTTGGATGAAAGGCCATGATGTGGGGGTATGGGGGTGGTAGCCCCTAGTGGGGTCAAATGGCATTGCTCTTTATGAGGTTAAGGGGTAGTGATCGAGGGGCATTCTTGGTCACATGATTGGGTGGGGTTAAGAGGAAGTACCCCCATGTCAAATGTAATTTGGGACTTGTAAAGCCCTTGGAATGACTTAAATTTCACTAAAAATGATCTTAAAAATGCACTAAAAAAAGGATAATTTAAAGGTAAAAAATAAATGCAAAATTACTATTGGATTGATCAAAACCATAGATACATAGTCAATTTTATGAAAAATCCCTTCCAGATAAACAATAATGTAACTAATAGGTCAAAACTGTAACTTAGGATATACAGTTTTGTAGACAGTTAGGTTGACAATGACCATGGAATTAGACAAAACCGATTGAGGCTAGTGCAATGTCACAACTATAAAAGTTAATACCACACTTTGAGATATGATATTTTGTAAAGGGTTAGCCTAAATTTGACCATGAAATGAAGGCAAAACCATTTATGATTAGACAATTTCCTATGGTTGTCAATACTACCTATTACGAAATGTAATTTTGTAGTTGATGGGAGAACACCATATTTAGAAGCAAATTATAAAATGATTCATTTATAATAATTGAAGATATTAATTTTTATTTAAGTGGACTCTTATTAAAAAATAAGTAGGTAGATATATTACCCAATACCCTAAATCAAAATTGCTTATAGATATTTAAAACTAACTTTTGCAGACCAATATCAACTCTTTAGATACATGGTTTTTCCTTAGGCATAATAAAATAAATATATATAGATTAATGATAAAAATATAACATAAATGATGTCTATAGATGATTAATTATAGAGTTGAACACTAAACTAAATGACAAATAAATGATAAATTATCTACAATAACACTTAGTTTAGTTTTTGTTTTTTATATGCAAAACCACTGGTTTATGTTCAAAACTACTTATGAGAATCAAAACCACCTTTGTAAAAAGGTGTTATTATAAAGGTTAATCAAAACAATGATTTAGGGGTATTAATTTGGTTTGGATAGAGTCTCCCCTTTTCCTTGCAATCACAACACAGTTAGATGTAGTTAACAAAAATAGTTAGAAATCAAAATCATAGACTTTAGTTAGTATATTGTGCCTAGATCAAAATTGCCTTTCTTAGAATAAAAACCACACTTTAGAATCAAACAACATTTGTCTAAATGTAGTTTTACAAGAAGTCAGAAAGCTCCCAAAAATGGTCACAGTTAACTGTCAAGATTGGTAGTTAGGCAAAATCATCACTATCGAGGTCAAAATTGCTTGTGCAAAATTGTCTTTTATAGAGAAATGCCACACTTTGCTTAGAACACAATATTTTTTACAATTTGAGCCACAATCCACCTTCAATCTAACCTAAAAGCTTGATTAAAATAATTAAAACACAAGAGATCAATCCAAGAGAAGGGATCCCATTTTGGTCACCAAAATGTAGAATGAAAATTTGAGAAATGGATTTGATTATGTAATTTATATAAAAAATGCTCAAATATACATTCTACCTTTAAAATCATGAAGCAAATTCAATACAATGAATCATTCAACATAACTTCCCAATCTAAAGCTAAATGTTCCCAATCAATATTCAAACAAGAAAGACTAAAGACTATATATTTAGATTGGATTGCTTATAAGTAGACTAAGATTTCTAACATGATGTTATATTGCTCTTGGATTGTATGGATATCTTTATAAAAATATTAAAGCAATAATTTATTACATATTCCTTAGTTAGTTGGAACAGAAGGAGATGGTGTGCTTAAATAGGCAATGGAGGGAAAATTAAAAAGGAATTAAAAATTCCTTGAAAAACTCTAGAATTAGAGGATTATAGAGAGGATGAATAAGATAGAGAGGATTCCAGAACTGGAGAATTCTAGAATCCATTAGGGGATAAGAAATATTAGTAGGTGATTAGGGACTAGGGATGTAGGAGAGCGTAAGAATAGGCTAGGGTAGGTGGGATTGGAATTTAAAATTTGAATATAATGGATAAGTGGGATCAGTTAGTGGATAATAAGTAATTAAGTGAATTAATTGATTTGTAGGGTAGGAATAAGGTTAATGGATGAATAAGAATGAAGGGGAATGTTAGATAAATGACCAAAATGGGTGATATTAGGACAAAATTAAAAGAGATAAATGATATTAGATGAGATATGTGAAATTAATGTCAACTCATAGTAACATTAGTGATGATAAATGAAATGAGCAAATTTAGATGTATACAATAGGTTTTTATTGAATTATTCACCAGGAGTCTATTCACTTGCACTTTCTTCTATGGTGGATTAACCCACTCAAGGAATTTTATGTGTGATGGAATATCACATCTAATGTTATTTATTAAGTGGAGTATAATCCCATTTGATGCACTCTTTTTTTATGTTTCTAGTCCATCTAATATACTTCTCTTAAGTGATGGACCAACCCATCCTATTTCAACATGCTTACTGCACCTCTTTTAAGTTATGGATAAACCCATCATCTTTCAACATGTTGGTGTTGTACTTTAGTACTGTAATAATGTTTTGGGACATATTTTAGCATATCTAAGCACCTCTAGTGACTTATGCTATTTTACTAGTTTTTTAGAGACATTTGCACCATGTTTCATTTTTTCTAGAGAACATTTCTTATTCATGAGTACCTAATCAAGTCTAATTATTGATACTCATTTTCAAAGGATTTTTTCTCCCCATCCCTAAGACTCACTTAAGGTGGGATGTGAGTATGTTCTTATTAGGCTAAATATTGTCATTATTTACTAATATTTATATTTTCAAGTACATATTAAAAAATAAGTAAGTCTCATTTAGATAAAATAAGTGTGGATAATAAAGTTATGGGTAATATCTTGAGACAATCAATGAAGTGATTCGTGCACAAGTTATGGCATGTAACTTCACTTTATGATGTTGTACTTTTACTTTTAATTAACTATTTTTAGTAGTTTGTCATTCACACAAAACGAATCATACAATACCATGGAACATGTCTAATTCATAAATAAAAAATCAATAATAAGATCATAGAAATTGCTCATAATTTTATTTTACTGCCTACAAAACCACAAACTACTAGTAATGTATACTAAAATGAATAAGACACCTTATAATAAAATACCAACCCCAATAAATTATAATAATTATTGTATTATATCAACTATCTTATTCAAGGTGTATATTACAAGTTAAAAAATTATATATAATGCATTGAAATTAATAGAACACAACAAATTTGCATAAACCATTTCTATCTTACACAAATCATATATACCTTGTAATCCAAACTATAAAAACTTTAACAACTATATTACATTTATAAAAAAAAATATACATATAAAGAGAGAACTCTTAGTACCAATTCAACCAAAATGTTTTATCACTAAATAATATAATAATTTTGAAGAAGAGTTTCACCACAATAAATATAAAAAACTTGTTTGTTTTGCATCTGATATGTAAGCTAATCCCTTAAAAAATAATGTAATGTGAATGTTTATTTTTATGTATATATTTTCATTATATGGGAACAAGTTACAATCCTTCATTTTATTTATAATAAATTAGATTTTTTTTCATTAAATATTTCATCACCCTCATAATTTATTCGTTATGCTTTCATTTCAATATAATTTTAAGCTCAAAATAACATCTACTATAACCTAAAATCCAATATAACACACCTTGTTCTCAACAAAATCTCATTGATGTGATAGAAACTTAAAAAAAAATAATAATAATAAAAAATAAAATAAAGAAATAAATAAATAAATTTAACCTTTAACTAAAAAACACTCAACCAATACAAATCATACTACCAACCATCTTTATATTTAATTGTAATTCCTTGAAATCCCAAAATGTGGCAAACCTTAAAATTTCCTTCGATCTTTTTCATCATAGTGAATTGATTTGAGCATAGAACATTATATCTTATACATGGCATCCCTAACTTTTTTGAGGCCATGGATGTTGAATGTGTGGATAACATATTTATTAATTTATATACACTTTCAAAAATGCAAAATCTTAAAAATTGTGCGAAAACTCTTGGGAGTAAAGTATTTAACTAATGTATAAATTCAAACATATGAATTAAGTCTTAAATTTGATGGCCAGAGGGATGTTTTTATTATAAAATAAAATCATCATATCAGATGTAAGGGAAAGGCATATATATATATATATATATATGAAAAGATAATGCTGATATAATATATAATAGTCATGGAAAAAAAATGATGACAAGGATATATATATATATGGAAAGATAATGCTGATATAATATATACCAGTAATTAAAAAAAATGATGACAAAGATAGTCCAGAGTCAAACTTATGTGTTAATATTATAAACAATAGCACATCCAAACAACTTGGAGAAGTAAAACACAACATAGAGGGGAAAAATATCTCTTGACATATTTTATAAAAACAATATATCATATATCACCAACAAATTAACAATATTGCAGAAATATTTATGAAGGGTTGGACATGTTTTGATAAAAACTCCCCAACAGTTTGAGAGTCTAGTTGGTGAGAATAGGTATTTTAAGTGAGTGCAGTCCATCTCAAAGGTTAAAAATATTGCAGAAAATTCTAGAGAACAAATAAAAAACACTGTAACAACTGTCACAATCGAAATCCATTAAATAAATATGAAACTTTTAAAAATGCATCATTAGTTTAAATCTGTTGTAGAGTATTTGGCTTGAAAATCCACTGAAAATAAACAATAAATCCCCAAAAACGAAATTCTTTGCAATGCTTAATGATAGCAATGCTAAAACTAATCTACGGTGGCTGGAATTTATAGGCTTCGCTTATACATATGTTAAGGAGAGACTATTATCATGTGAAATGCATTTAAGCACTCCATCGAATTCTCATTGCCAACCGTTTGTTTATCATGTTCTACCAGAAATAGTACAGAGGTGACTATGCTGCTCGTTGAATTCTACAAAAAGTTCGTTAGAGAGCAGTACCTGGAAATTAAATTCGATGGTGCCTGACAACAAGATAAAAAAAATTAATGATGGTCATTCATTTAACAGTGCCTACCAACAAGAGAACGAAGGAATATTTTCTCTAAGTTTAAGCTTTGTATTAGTCTATGACTCTCTAGCCATTATTTTATGATAAGTGTGGCCTCTATGTGCTTCTATGTGCAGAGGTGTTAGATTATAGGATGAAGATAGAAGGTTGGAGGTTGGTGGATGTAATGGTCTTTAAGTTTGCCATGGAGAAAATGGGGGATTGTAAGAAGATTTGGTAGAAATATGAAAAATTAATGGATGTTTGGTGATGTCTCTTGTTGTTTTAGACTCATTGAAGGTCTAGGAAAAAGACTCAAAAGGTAGAAATTTGTACTCATAGAGAAATAATGACATAAAAGAAAGGTTTAATCTATACATGGAGTTGTGGATAGAAACTAAACTAAAGGAAAGGCATCACATCAATATACTAATGAATGGTGACATTCAAACATTTAATGAAGTATTATGACTCATGGTGGATTCATAAGACTCTTTGAAGAAGGTAAGAAGACCCTTGAAATCTTGTTGACATCAGTTTTAGATAAGCAACTTGATTGAAATTAGTTTTGTGAAGGTTATAGAAAATGTTACAGCTTAAAATAGTAGATCAAGAAGGCTATAAAGCCTTAAACACAGACCTATAAGACCTATTGTAAGAGACCTTGAGAGGTCTACTTACATCAGTTTGGTATCAAAACACAGAAGCTATATAGAAAGAAGTGAAAGTTAAGAAGATTAAGAAAGAAGCCCTGAAAGTTAGTTGCATAGTTGAGATAATTAAGCCTTGGAGGAAAGAGAAGAAGTTTGTGATACGAAGATCATAAAAGCTTGAGGAAGAAGTGTTCATTGAAACTCAATAGGTAGTTCCAAGGTAGAGTATACTTGAAAGAAAATACCAAAAGACCAGGAAAATAAGATTCCTAAGGTGAGGTATGAAGAGGAATAAAGGTGAAAATAATTACTAGAGAGAAATAATGTGTGTGTGTGTGTGTGTGTGTGTGTGTGTGAGAGAGAGAGAGAGAGAGAGAGAGAGAGAGAGAGAGAGAGAGAGAGAGAGAGAGAGAGAGAGAGAGAGAGAGAGAGAGAGAGAGAAATGAAATTAAGGGCTTGGTTGAGAAGGAAATTTACATAATGAAAAAAATATGATAAGTGATAAGATAATTGAATTGAAGAAGAGGATGTCAGAGATACAACTCATGATAAAGAGTTGGGGAGAGAATGAAAGTAAATGATTTTCTCTTGAAATGAATAAGAAGGTTAAGTGGCCTATAGGGTTACTTATGGAAAAGATAAAAATGATTTTTGTAAAAGGTAAAATAAATAAAAGTTGAAATGCAAACAACTCAATAAGGAGGTAGAAAAGCTCAAGATGAACATGTAATTTAGTAAGCAAGAATAAGGAAATCAACACCTAGAGAAAGATGAGATAGTCAAGAAAGATGTAAAAATAACTATTTTTTATACTGAAAAAAGAGAAATGATGGAGAAAGAAACAAACAAAGTAGATATATGGCCTCAATTTTTTATTTATAATGTTGCTTTTGAATGTGTGCATGTAGGTATACAAGTTAATAAAAGTGAAACATTTGGGCCAATGAGCAGGATCATTGATAGAAGAGATGAAGTACCTCATAAAGTAGTGCTTAGTTTAGCACATGATGTGAAAAAGGTCTTCGAACAAATCAAAGTTCCCGATGATGGAGGAAGTAGACTTCAAAAAGAGAAAGCCCGTGGAAGAGCTCAAAATCAATCCATGCAGCTGAATAAATAATGGAGAATATTTGAAATTGAAGATAATAAGTATGAAGATTAGGAAGAGTAGCTGATAAAGGAGAAAATTAAAGAGACAATCAGGCCTCAATGTTTTGAGTCTAATAATGAATGTGAATATGTGATTGCAGGTATGCAATAAAGTGAAAATGAGAATCATGAGCAACATGTTAGTATTGAAATGGAAGATAATCATGATGATGAGATGATATGGAAGAAAATCATGCAAGAATTAGATTCATTAGACCTCCTGGAAGATGAGGAAGACATTAATAAGGTAGAAGCTAAGTTATTAGAGTTCTTAAATCAAGGTAATGATGAATGGAGTGAAGATTATAGTAGAGTAGAAGGTATACAATATTTAGAGTCCTATTTCAGGCTCTTATATGGAATGGAAGATATGATAAAACTTATAAAGGATAGATATGAGGAGGATAATGAAGAATATTAAAGAAGAAAGCAAATGAAAACAAGTAAGATATAGAAGCAAAAAGTGAAGAGAAGAATAAGTATGAAGCTGAACAAATTAAGGTACCATAAAACTAGAAAAGAAGAAAGAAGAAATCAAAATTCCAGTGGAGATGGAGCTCAAAAATTTCCCACTTGGGGAGTATGATTCATGAGCATCATAAGAACAATATAAATAATTGATGAGATGTGTCTCATAAAGTTTTATGAGGTTTAATAGATCATTTTCATGTTTCATTTTGTGCCAAAATAGTATTAGGAAGGTTTGAATGATAATAAGTTGTTCAAGAAGCCTCATAGTTGGTTTCCCTCTAAAATTCAACATTTGATTATGAACTTTTTTTTGTATTTATTTCAAATTTATAGCATCATCGATGCATACTTCAAGGAAATCATATTTATTTTTTTTAAATTATAAATGGGAATTGAGAATAGGGTATATATATATATATATATATATATAATTTGAAATTCAAAAGGGATGTGTACTTAAAGTTGCTATAATAAAAAATGTTTGATTGATTTTTGTTTTTAAAATGTATTTTTTTGCACTAATAAATCTGTTTGCTTTTTCATGTCACAAGAGGGAACATAAACATGTTACCTTGACCCTTTATGAGGTATCCACACAGAGACCCCTACAGTTCAAGAATTTGAATCCATAAATCCACCAAGTATTTAGGATTTGTTTTTTAAATATGAAATTTCACCTAAAAGTTCATACAAAAACACAATCCTCAAACAATAAACACTACACTGCTTAGCACTTACCAGTGATTATGAGAAAACAAATTTATTATTCACTCTTCACTCTTGGTATACTCACATCCATAATTTTTTAATATAGAACAACTGAACATAATAAGATATGACATTATTATTTGGCTTGCACCTACAACAAGCATCTTCTCTCTAACAGTGGAACAAATCAATTCACTATTACTTTGATTACTTAAATAAAGGGAAGAGGGTATGTAAAAAAAAAAATTGGTGCACGGGCTCCACCGAAAGGTTCCTGCAATTGCAAACCTTCATCATTAAGCTATTAGGGTTACGTATGAAGAGTTGATCAATGTAAATGCTTGCTTTCTTCACAATGTGTTTCATGTAATTTATCTTCATCTCTACACTTTCATGTCTTCTCAATATACAAAAATTAGGTTTGTAATATTAATTTTGAGTTGAGTAGTTATATCTTAATCCAATGCATACCTAATAATAAATGTGATTATCTTTAGCATTTATCTCATTCATCTATAATAATTTTTTTCAAGATGCATTCTGCAACAAATGTATTCCTATTCCATTATTAAACAACCTACTTAATTAAAAATTCAAATACACACAATAAGTAACAAGGTGATGAAATATTTAGCATAAAAATTAATGAATGATATGTTGTGACTAACATGGGTGGCTAAAGCCTTCCAAAAATGATGCCCAAAACATATTTGTAGTCAACATTTCTCAAATTTTATGTTAGGGTTAGGTTGACTTGGTAGTGGTCGCGAAACTTTTCACCACTTTTAGTGTTCTAAATTATACTATATAAACATTGGCTATCATGGGAAATGTTATTATCTAAATAATGGTAGTGAAATTCATACAACATTACATAAATTTAAAGAATTTTAGATAAAACACATCTTGAATTTCAGGTAAAACACATTTTGAGTATAACATCTCATACACAAATCAAAATTAAGATTTTTTTTATAAATCCATACATTTTCATGTAAAACTAGTTTTTAGTATAGTGGTTTAACATCCCACATTGATAATTATCAAAAGAAAACAATTTATCGAAATCAATTTTGAAATATTTTCTCTCATATATGAAATGTAACCTATTTATTATATATATATATATATATATATATATATATATATATATATATATATATATATTTTCAACAATTTAATTATTTAAAATATGGTTGATGTTAGTAAAATTGTTTATGAAGAAATTTTTAATCATACATTAATAGTAATCTTGAATTTAAGTAGTTATAAATTATCTTTATGTAAAATTAAACAATCCATTTGTTTAAAATATAGCTAGTGTTAGTAAGATTCTTTATGATTCCTTATTAAAAAAATGTATTAAAAAAAAACTAATAATAACCTTAAATCTAAACAGTTATAATTTAACTTTTGGTACTTTGAAATATCTCTTGAATATAAGACACAAATATATACTAAAACTAAGATGCATTAAAAATAAATTAAAATTATTTTCTATATAAATAATAATGTTTGCATACATCACACAAACAATTCCGATATCCCTACAACCCTCAACATTAAAAGGGGCAATGTCCAACTTAGGATTCCATTTTACTTCAAAAGTAAACCAAATAATTAAATTGTGTTTAACTCATTAAAAAACATCTTGATCAATGTAGTACTTAGGGATTATATAAAAAAGACCAAAAAATCTAAGGATAGAGTTGCCATTTAAGTATAAGTCATTAAAGGGAACTATAACTTTTTGTATCGATTAACTCCAAACAAAATTGAATGAGATTGAATTTATTGGACATGGAATGTGAGTTTGACCATTTGATCCTCTATCGTTGGGATCTCCATTAAACATGAAAAATTAAGTCTCTTAATAGAGTGGACTTTACCTTTTTTTTTAGTAATAGTAATAGTAATAGTACATACATCACACAAACAATTCCGATATCCCTACAACCCTCAACATTAAAAGGGGCAATGTCCAACTTAGGATTCCATTTTACTTCAAAAGTAAACCAAATAATTAAATTGTGTTTAACTCATTAAAAAACATCTTGATCAATGTAGTACTTAGGGATTATATAAAAAAGACCAAAAAATCTAAGGATAGAGTTGCCATTTAAGTATAAGTCATTAAAGGGAACTATAACTTTTTGTATCGATTAACTCCAAACAAAATTGAATGAGATTGAATTTATTGGACATGGAATGTGAGTTTGACCATTTGATCCTCTATCGTTGGGATCTCCATTAAACATGAAAAATTAAGTCTCTTAATAGAGTGGACTTTACCTTTTTTTTTAGTAATAGTAATAGTAATAGTACATACATCACACAAACAATTCCGATATCCCTACAACCCTCAACATTAAAAGGGGCAATGTCCAACTTAGGATTCCATTTTACTTCAAAAGTAAACCAAATAATTAAATTGTGTTTAACTCATTAAAAAACATCTTGATCAATGTAGTACTTAGGGATTATATAAAAAAGACCAAAAAATCTAAGGATAGAGTTGCCATTTAAGTATAAGTCATTAAAGGGAACTATAACTTTTTGTATCGATTAACTCCAAACAAAATTGAATGAGATTGAATTTATTGGACATGGAATGTGAGTTTGACCATTTGATCCTCTATCGTTGGGATCTCCATTAAACATGAAAAATTAAGTCTCTTAATAGAGTGGACTTTACCTTTTTTTTTAGTAATAGTAATAGTAATAGTATAGTGAGTATGAGAAAAAGAACTCTAATAAAATGATACATTAATAATTTATATTATAAATTTTTTAAGATAATTTATAAATAATTTTATTTTATAATAAATAAATTATTATAATAATTTAAAATAAATTGATTTCAATAGGATGGATTTTTCCTCCCAAAAATTAAAACGTAATAATTTTGTTTTCTTATAAAATGACTCATGAAAAAAAAACTTCATTTGAGTGACACACTAGTTGATCATCATCATCATCATCATCATCATCATCATCATCATCATCATCATCATCATCATCATCATCATCATCATCATCATCATCATCATCATCATCATCATCATCATCATCATCATCATCATCATCATCATCATCATCATCATCATCATCATCATCATCTAAACTTCATTTTGAAAGATGAGAGGATGCAAATGTTAAAAATTAAACAATTTGTCTAAAAAGTTGTTATACTCCATAGAAACTTTTGACATATTTACATGATGCATATGAATCTTAGCTTTTTAGAAAAGAATAACCTCAATCTGATACCTATTTTAGTATACCCAATGTTTATTTTATTTTGGTATTTTTTTGAGGTTTTATGCATAGGATCTCTTAGCACCAGTTATGTTATCTTTGATAGCTTTTAGCTATCTTTTGTGAGATTTTTTTTTATATTTTTGAACATCCTGATAATTATTTTAGGTTCTTTTAATGAATGCTTTTTATATTCCCATATTTTAGAATTATTACGTGTTTAAGTAGTGGCTTTAAACTATTTGTAAATATATTTTCACTTATTTTATCTATTTAATACTTAATATTATGGGGGAATGTGTGTGATTATTTTTTGTTTAAGAGGTGGTGTGTAGTGTTCTTGGATATCTTTCAACATTTATATTTGGAAGTTATTTTATTGATGAAATTTATCTTTTGAACTCTTCTATATTTTCAATATTTTATATGATAATTGTAGACACCGAAAATCTGCACATCTACATTTTTGAATGTTGAAAATCTGTCTGAATTTACTTAGGACTATGTTGGGACCAACCTACACCTATCTAGCCTCACCAAACCCATTTGTACCCAGTTTCACCAAGCTGAGTGAACCTAAATTTTAGGACCTTTTTCCTTTGGAACCTGACCATCGATGATCAAGGTGACCGTTGACAATCAACCTTGGGAACCCCTGACCATCAACGGTTAGAATACACCTCTTAACAAACAACATGAAAACCACTAGCGTAGATTTTATAAATATAACTTGTCTAATTTTGGTTATGAGCCTTTGCATGGATGAGTTATAATTAGATGGCCCAGTTACACCTTCACTTCCACCTCTTGCTTGTGCCTATATGAGAGAGAAGCTTGAGAGGTTAAAGGCATCAGCAATAATTATCAAAAACTCAGGCATTTAAGAGTTTTCTTTTGCAAGTCAATCAGTATCATCAACATTATCAAGTATTAACCATATTTTGGGAGCTAACTTGTTATTGCCTCTAAACCAATCTCTTAGGTACCGTTACTCTACTAGAATCAAGCTAGATTCCACCAACAAGCTAACTGCATCAACCAACCATCCAACTGACTTTTGGTAAGACAAGTACTTGTTTGTCAATATTCACGTGCTTTAATTCCATTTCACAATCAATCCAATCCTTGTAAAACTCTCAAAATCCATTTGTGGGATCATGTCATTCATCTGTTTGTCAAATCCATAATTCTATAGTCAACCACCGATGATTAGCCTGACCACTGATGGTCACCTTAACCATCGACGATCACCCCAACTGTCAATGGTCACCTATGGCAGTAAAAACTCATAACCTATTTTCACCCACCTACACCCAATCAAATCCAATTTTCTATGTTTTTAACCACTCATAGAGCTCTTTCATTTTTTTTGAATCATATCCCAACCCCTTACCACTAGTATTAATTAGTTTATCACTAATTTGATCATGTCTAGTCTATTTTCTTAACAAGTATTATGGTGTTTAGCTTCAGTAATCTTCTTTAATTGATGCAAATACCTTCTTTTTAGTTTGAACTTGATTGTTTGAAACATGTGGATTGATAGTCCTTAAGGAAGCTCTCACTTCTGAGATCTAGCTATCACTAAGCAATCCACCCAACTATCTATCTAACAAATAAGTTTGTTTTAGTGCTTTCTTATCTGTAAGTCTTCCACCCCAAGCCAAATAGGATCTCTTAACACTTTTCTAATTCAGCACACGCACAACCAAACAAGTTTTTTAACCATACCTATATAGAGTTTTTTTCTCTCTTTCTTTAGGACTTAATTAGAAATTTACATGAAATATTCTAGCTTGCCCGGTAGGATCTAGAGTCTTTACTTGTATTTTCTTTGCATTTGTATGCTCTTATCTCTATCTGTGCACATAATTGAAACTATTTTTTTTTTTAGATTTAAAATCAATTGTATCCATTGCTTGCTTTTAACACTAGTGAATTAAAACACAATAATCTTATTGTAGCATCACTTTTATTTTACACACTAGCCAGACCACTTTCATCAATCAAACATCAAAAAAATTTGAGAGAAGGCCTGACTGAGATTTAGTCACCTAGCAGTCACCTTACCCATTCTTGACAATCTTACTTAGAAGTCATTACCAAGGGGAGAACCAACTCAACTCTCTGGTTAAGTATAAACTCTAGATATCAATACATATTGGATAAACACCTAACACCCTTATCATTGTGAGACTGTGAAGTGAGGGGGTAGGCCCCAATACCAAACCACATATTGATTTCAATACAAATTATTTTGAGCAGCTAAACAACCTAAAACCAACCATAGACTGCTTCTATATTACCTGATCTACAAACTAATTTTTATCACACATTCTCATAAACTAAGGCATAAGCCAAAAGCAAGATTAAAACTAACCTCTAGGCTTAACATACTTCATAGTGTGTGTCTTGATTGCCTTGATCATTTTATTATCTTCTTCTTGTTTGAGTGGTGAGTTTGTTATTATTTTCTCTCCCCCTTTTTTGTATGGTTCTCACTCACTAGTAGCAAAGAGACCTAGTAGAGCAGAACCCATCACTTAAATCAACCTCTTCTACCTCTTCATCTATGAAGTATGTCTCTGAGGTGGAAGATTCACCTCATCCATTGGGAAGCCCTACTTTTCTTTGAGTTATTTAATCTTTTGATTCAGCACAAATAAAACCAAAAAAGTTTTTTTAACCATACCCATATCAAGTTTCTTTTCTATCTTTCTTTAGGACTTAAGTGAAAATTTACATGAAACATTCTAGCACACCTAGTGGGACCTAGAGTCTTTACTCATATTTTCTTTGAATTTGTATGCTCTTCTCTCTATCTATGCACATAATTGAAACTAGTCTTTATTTTAGTTTAAAATCAATTGCATCCATTACTTTCTTTTAACATTAGTTCACTTTGAATTAAAACACAATAATCTTATCGTAGCATCACTTTTATTTCACATACTAGCCAGACCACTTTCATCAATCAAACATCAAAATAATTTGACACAATACCTGGTTGGGATTTTATCACGTAACGGTCACCTTACTTGAAGGTCATTACCATGGAGAGAACCAACTCATCTCTTTGATTAAGTATAAACTCTAGATATCAATATATATTAGCTAAGCACCCAACACCCTTATCATTGTGAGACTATGAAGAGAGGGGGTAGACCCCAATACCAAGCTATGTATTGATTCTAATAAATATTCTTTTGAGCACCTAAACAACCTAAAATAAGCCATACACTACTTCTATAGTACCTGATCTACAAACCAATTTCTATCAAACATTCTCATAAAATAAGGCATATGCCAAAAGCAAGATTAAAACTAACCTCTAGGCTTAACATACTTCATAGTGTGTGTCTTGATTGCCTTAATCATTTTATCATCTTCTTCTTTTTTGAGTGGTGAGTTTGTTCTTATTTTCTCTCCCTTTTTTCTTGTATGGTTCTCACTCACCAGCAGCAAAGAGACCTAGTAGAGTAGAACCCATCACTTAAATCAACCTCTTCTACCTCGTCATCTATGGAGTACATCTCTGAGCTAGATTATTCACCTCATCCATTGGGAAGCCGTACTTAGTTTCAACTCCACCTCAGTATTTTCCTTATATCATGCCATCCCCTCACTATATCTTAGTTTCAACTCCACCTCAAGATCTTCTTTATAGAATGGTATCCTTGTTGTCAAGATCACCACCCAACATTCAACCACCCAAATATCTTCATCTACTAACCCCTTTGATGCCACAATTGAAAACCAACCTATCCAACCAACTGCTACCCTTACACCTTCTACCCCTACTAATGACTCCTCTACCTTGGGGATAACCCAACCATTAACCCATCATGTTCCACTTGTTACTGGAGCACCCACCACCAACACTACCAACCTCCCCTCTATCAAACCTAACCCATCAATCAATACCCCTTTACCAAGCTTAGGGGTATCTATCCATTTTACTTCACCACCCATTAATCTAAAGTTCACTACTTCACCTCTTGTCACCAATCCAATTACCACCCATGCCTAATCCATAGGGACTCATCAAAAGTTACCCATTGCACCCAATCTAAGATACACCTCTAACCCAAAAAAGTATGTACCCACTACCCAACTACCATCATCCGCCTACTCTACCCAACCTCTAGCATCCACATTCTAATATGTGGTATCCTTTCAATTGCCAAACAATTACCAATATGTTGCCCAACCTCAACTACAATATCAACCTTATAATCCTTTTGGTGCACGACCTCAAACAAACCTAATGAAAATGCTCATGGACAAGATGACTAACCTTGAGTCATCCATTTTAGGGGCTTATAACATCCTATCCTATGATCAAATTTGTAATGGACCCATTCATCCTTCTATCACTATCAAACCTTACCCTCCTCAATGGGAGCTTCTGAAATTTACCAAATTTCAAAGCAAGGAGGACCCCCAACAATACCTTAGGGATTTTAGGCATGCATGTTACATGATTACTTAAAATGATGCCATTCTCCTTTGAACCTTACCAATGTCTTTATCCGGCCCAACACTTGACTGGTATAGTGCCCTCACTAAGCATTCCATCTTTTCTTTCACCCAACTAACACAAGCCTTCTTAGATCACGTTTTCATTAACATTTCCAAGAAGGTCTCTATCACATACCTTTATTCTATTAGGAAATTTAATGATGAGTCCATTACCAATTTTGTCTCCCTTTAGAGAAGTTTGATTAATCATCTTTCATTTTCCTTGCCTCAACCTAAACTTATAAAAAATTTCGCTCAAGCCTGTGCTAAACATATATCTTCTACACTGTGTGTCCAAAGCTTCAAAAATTTTGATGATAATTTTACCATGACACGTAAGCTATAAAAATGGCCCATAGATGAGGGTAAATTAAAGTTATGAAACAAGAACTTCACCTTCAATACCAATGAAACCTCTTCTTCCAAACTAGGCAACGAAGCTAATACCAAAACCAAGACCAAGGGAACCACAAATATCGTCATCCTTAAAACCACCCCTCCACCCAATATCAATCAAAAAAATTATCCAATTACCTCCAACCAAAATACAAGGAACCCGAATTGAAGAAACCAAAAATAATTCACTCCACTTGGAGAATCTTATACCTCTGTTTTGGAGAAGCTATTAAAAGCTAACCTTATACAACTTACACCCATCAAACCTCCTCAGTAGTTTAAATCTTCTCATCCAGAACCTAATTGGTACAATAAGAATGACCTATGTGATTTTCATTAGGTAATTAGACATGATGTTAGATGATGTAATACTATCAATAATGTTATTCATAGTTTTATCGACAAAGGAGAACTCATGTTGGATAATCCCAATACCCCTTAAAATCAAGCTCTTGACATCTTTAGAAAACCTTTTCCAAGCCATTCCCCTATCAAATTTGAGGACACATAATCTAAATAATCTCATGATGCCCACACAGTCAATATGGTCATCGATACACCTATCATCCAACCTAACTACTTCTCCCCCACTTTGTCTACCAAGGTGGCAGAGTCACTTTCCCTTCCTTTGGAGGCCCAAACCAAGGAGGTTCCTTTTTCTTTAGCTTCACTCATAGAGGCTTTAAAATCATCAAGCACCCCTTTGGATAGCCAACCCAAACAAACAATCATTCTTATCCCACCATCTCCCCTAACTATAGACCAAGCCATAACTATGGACACCATGCCCAAGAGAGTAAATTTTTCATAAACACCCCTCATGGAGTAGCCACCCAGCTAGAACTTACCTCTCTTTCTTGAGGAAATGAATGAGGTTATCAATCCTTCTCCTCAACCTATATGTGTCTCCTCGTTACTTTTTACCTAAGAGGCTAAACCAATATATAAACCTTTTTCCAAACTCGTTCAAAAGTTAGGTATGGCTACAAAAATAGACATGGATTGAACCAATTTTTAGTAATAGCTAGGGCTTCCCTACATCAACAAACTTGAACCTTATATCATGCCTCTAAACAACTAATCCATCATCTCTCCACCACCTCTTAAACTAATATGAACTTCTACCAACCCCTCACCTTCTCAATCAACCAAAATAGCTGCCACATCACTAACCAAACCTTTCAAAACTCTTGGTGCCTTCCCTAATTGGAGTTTGGTTCACCCATCCTTGAAAGTAGACTTAAATTCACCCAAGCGTATACCCAAGTCTTGACCCACACCAATCAAGAGGATGACAACATTAAAGGGCTACATGACTAAGACTCTACCTCCCTCTGCCTTGCCCTCTATCTTAGGGCTTCACCCTTGCACTTTGCTTAAAAAGCAACCTCTTTTTAACATAGGTCACCCACTACCATTGATTACACCAACCCACTTATTGTGTGATGTGCTAATCTTTCCCAGATTACCAATAGTTAGACCATCAAACTCAGCCACCCCAACTACCAACATACCTAAACCAAAACCATCAACTAGAAACACCACTTTACCCAAATCATCTCTCACCAAACCTATTGCCACCAACATGCCCATCTTACCAACCCAAAATACAATCCCTAAACCTTTATTACCTCTAAAAAAATCCTATATGACCATTATTTAAAGATTATTGTAGACCTCTTACCTCACATTACCTCCTATCAGACCTTTTGATCCTCTTGGTTCGAAGCCATCCTAGTATGATGATCGTTAAATATGCTCCTATCATAAGAGACTGGGGCATGACATGAAAAATTTCAAATCATTCTAGGCATTTATCCACCAACTCTATGATGAGGATGATCTTTTAGTAGATGACCTTCCATCCATTCTTCCACCAATACACCCAATAACTAGTCACCAACACATTTCTAATCCCCCACTCTCACCTCAGAGTGACAGAGAATCTCCACAAACCCCCATCACACATTTCCCCTCTATCCATACCATTAATATGGTCACATGATCAAAAAAATATGTAAAGGGAAGGCCAAAGTGTTCATTCTATGGACATACCCACCAACTCACCCTAAACCAAACCAGATCCAAACATCCACCTTTGCAGCTAAGCTAAAAGTTACTATTTTAGGTACCTCAGAGGCTAACCCTCTGAATCTATTAAGAGTTTCATTCTTAAACAACTTCACTAGACCCAAAATTAGATGAGCCTCTATGAGCTCATTTACACCTCATCCTACCATCATCAGGCCATGATAGAGGCTATGCAAGCTATTAAGGTTAGACCAAGAAACTCCTAACCTATAGAGGCCTTTGTAGGTACTCTCCAACTCTCCACCCTTTTTACCATCAAAGACTCAAACATACCTTCTATCCATCCCAAGGACCTAGATCCCCCTCTTTTTATTATATCCTACATCAACCAAACCTACGTCAAATAGGTTACGATCGATGGTGGAGCCAGTATCAACATCATCTCTTCTTATCCCTATGAGCAACTCAAGTTATCAGAAAATGTCATGTCCAAAACTTCAGCCATCCTTAGATACTTTAATGACACTATGACCATTACCTTGGGAACCATCATCCTTCACATTTGGATAGGACCTTGCATACTCCCCAAAATCTTTTATGTGGTCGAAGTTGAATTCTAGTACAATGTTTTACTAGGAAGACCTTGGATTTAGGCCATGGGTTTTATACCTTCCACCTTCCATCGTTTTGTCAAGTTTGAACATGAAGGTCAAGATGTTACCATACAAGCTGACCCTAGCCCTTTTGTAGCATGAAATATGACCTACTAACCTAATGACATTCTCCTACCTCCATCCAAAGTATTACAAACAAACACCATCAAGCCTTCACCCACATAAGTTGAATCAGTTCATCTATCCCTGTGGACTAGATACCCATCATTGATCCTTTGGAACCCACCTTTCAACACCTTACCCTTGGAGAATATTGCCTCCTTACCCTTGATGCCTTCTAAACTCCCCAAGAATATGGAAGGCTCAACCATCAACCATGTCATGACCCCAACATTAGAGCCATTACCCCCTTAGGGCTTCTCAATTTTCAAACCCACTTTATCTATGGGAAAATTGACAAGACACTTAACACTAACACCATTCCCTCTTCACCTCAACCATTCACCTCTACCTTCTCTTATTTGGACAACCCAGACTTCACCAAACTATACCTCTATAGATGTGTCTGGAAGGGATTTGGTTTAGGATGATATGAGCATGGCCCACACACATTGACCTCGATTGAGACCTAAAATCATCATGAGAATCATTGCCTTGGATTCATCCTATCCAATAAGAAGAAATTCAAACAAACTACTTCTACCATTGTTGAATAAGAGACCCCTTCCTCACCAACACTCGCTCTACTTGTGGGTGAGGATGAGGACATCATCCCGCCTAGCATTTTTTTCATCAACATGATCACCCTTGACTCCCTGACTTATCAAAAGGAAGGGGTGCCCATATACATCCTTTTAGACCATCCTAAGTTGGTAGGAGAAGACTCTCCTACCATTCACACTGTCTAGTACCAGGATGATGATTCCATTCTCACCTACCTTGGTGCACCTGATTCCTCCATCGACAAATCCTTATCTTTGGAGACTTAAACCATGTTGAATGAACCCATCATGGATATTGACATAAGCACTTTAGACAACCCTCATGCTGTCAAAATAGGCCAAACTCTCACCCTTGAGAAACTATAATATTTCTCTACCTTCCTCCAAGATTACAATATTACATTTGCCTGGTTATATGCTGACATGCTCAATATTGAACCAACCATTGACACCAACAAAATTATGACTAATCATGATGCCAAGAATGTTAGACAGAAACTCTATTACATACATCCTTGCATAATTATCCTTGTCAAAGAAGATCTCCAATGCCTCCTTTCTATCAACTTCATTTAACCCATTGATTATCCTCAATGGGTTTTAAACATCATCCTTGTCACTAAAGCCACAAGGGAACTAAATATATGTGTGGACTTCTATCACCTCAAACTTACCTACCCAAAGGATGAATTTCCTCTACCTAGCATCAACCAACTTGTTAATCTCATAGTAGGCCATGAGATGTTTTCACTCATGGATGGATTCTCAAGTTATAATCATATTTTTATTGCCCCTAAAGATCAGCACAAAACTACCTTTATCACCCCATGGGGGACTCTATGTTATAGAATCATGTCCTTCAGTCATAATAATGTTGGTATAACCTACCGATGTGCCATGACCTATATTTTCCATGACCTTATCTCTACAATCATCGAAGACTATGTGGATGGCCTTCTCAGAAAGTCCAAACTTCATAAAGACCACTTAACCATTATCAAAATTATCTTTGAGGGACTTATCTATTATCATGTCCACCTCAATCCCAAGAAATGTATTTTTGGGGTCTTATCAATAAAATTTTTAGGCTTCATCATTTCCCTTTGCGGAAATAAGGTTGACCTGGATAAGATCAAAGCCATCCTCAAGATGCTACCCATAACCAATCTTAAACAACTCCATATTTTTTAAGGGAAGCTCCAATACATTTGTTGTTTTATCTCCCAACTCTTCAATTAGTGTCAACCCTTCCATCACCTCTTGAAAATGACATCTCTTTTAAGTGGATTATTGATTGTCAAAAGGCCTTCAATACATTTAAATAGTACTTTCTATCTCTACCTACCCTCACACCTCCTAAGGATGACCAACCTTTCTACCTTTATATCTTTACCACTAACCATTCCCTAGGGGTAATGCTTACCCATCAAGATGAACACCATAAAGAGAAATTTTTCTCTTACGTTAGCCACAACTTGTCAAGTATGAGACTTGGTACACACATATAGAGAAAATTTACTTGGTTCTAGTCTATGTGGCCACCAAACTTTTCCACTACCTTCTTAACCATAAAAATATTGTCATAACTAATACCGACCCACTCAAGTATATGCACTCCAAACCATACCAAAACCAACATATGGCTAAGTGGCTCATGATTTTAGCTGAGCTTGACCTTGAGTTCCTCCAATATAAATTAGTCAAGGGGTAATTTATTATAGACCAATTGGTCAATGCACCCCTAACAGACACCCAACCTCCCCCTCTTGAATTTCCACACAAGTCAATGCCAAGTCTATCTCAAGCAGATTTTACCAATCATGTAACCATGTTTTTTGATGGTTCTAAATGTTGGTGGGGTGGGGGATCTGGTATCATATTTATCCCATTCTCAGTGAACCACTTCCTCTATCATTTAAAGGCGACTTCAAATACACTAACAATGTGACTGAGTATGAATACCTAGTAATAGGTCTCCAAACTGCCTTAGCCTTAGGAGTCAAAACACTCAATATATTTGGTGACTCCGAACTTGTGTTGATCCAAATCAATGAAATTTACTAGTGTAAGAATGAAATTATGTAACTATATAAACAATTAGTTACATAACTCCTAGCATCATTTGAACACTACTATATTCAAACCACCCTGTCATCTACCAATAAGTTTTCCTATACCATGGCTTCTCTTGCCTCTCAGTCCTGTTAGCACCCTTAGACTCCAAACTATTAGTCATCATCCATTACCTCACCAAATCTTCCTACACCAAATCAAACACTCTAGCCATCTTTAGTGTGGAAGAGATTCTACCTGACCTTTGGTATCAGAAAACCTTCGACTACCTTCACCTTGGCATAGTTCCCTCTGGCCTCTCTAAGAATGCTCATCAGGCATTTATTTAGAGCACCTCCTATTACACCATTATGAGAGGAATTATTTATAAACATGGCTTTGATGGACTCCTATTTCGTTGCCTTCATGGTTTAGAAGATTCTCATGCTATTAAGGAGACACATCAGAGTATCTTTGGGGGCCACTTTAGTGGACTCGATGTGGCTAAGTGCATCCTCTACCTAGGCTATTACTAGCCCAACCTTAACTAAGACTATTGTGCTTATGTGAAAAAAAATTTCAAGTGTCAACAACATGATAATTTACATCATGCACCTAGCAATAGTCTTCATATTTCTATGAACTTTTAGCTCTTTTCACAATAGGGTCTAGACCTTATCAGTGAAATCAACCCCCACTCTTCACAAAAACATCATTCTATCATTATTTTGATTGAATATTTAATTAAATGGGTGGAATAAATTCCTCTTATCTCGATAAAAATTAAAAATATTGTCAAATTTATCACCCACCATATCATCTACCATTTTGGTGTTCCCCATAAGATCATCACTACCAATGGAAAATCCTTCAAAAATAAACAAGTCTAGGGCCTTTGTGACGTATTTGGTATTAAACTTAGCTTTTCATCACCTTATCTCCCAAAAACAATGGACAAGCCAAAACCTCTAACAAAATCCTTAAAAACATGCTTACCAAAATGGTAAATGCCTTGAGTCAAGTTGGCACTTGCACATCCCTTTCACTTTATGGGCATATCATACTTGCATCTAAACTGTTATGGGTGCTACACCTTTTTATCTCATGTTTGGAGCTAAGACTATATTTCCTCTTGAAGTCCAAATACCTTCTCTTCACATATCTTTGCATGATATTATTTTAGAAAATGACTATCATGAATAATGTTTAGGCCAAATTGAGCTACTTGACGAGCATCATTTGGCTTCCCTTTCCCATCTCCATGTCTATCAAGAATGAATCACATGTGCCTATAATAAACACTTAAAAATATGATAATTTAATATTGGATATTTGATCTCGAGGAAAATCAACATGTAACTAATATGAAGAAAAGGAAAAGGGAAAATTTTTCTTTCAATTAGCTTGGACCCTACATCATAACCCATAAGTATGGATCAAGATATTTTTTTTGTCCTCTCTCAAAGGCAAACCGGAACCTAATCCTCTCAATGCTTCACATATGCATCCCATTTATTTTTAAGTAGGGATCACAATCATCATTTGTCTAACTAAACTCATCCCCTGCAACCACATTCACTTCCCTCTTTTTATGGGCAACTGATTGAAACTGAATCATGTGATTATCCATCACAATTATAGCCTAAATTTGAACTATGGGTACCATGGTTCTATCCATGGCATGATTCTCATAGTACTTCCCATCTCTTTGAGATTAATTCTTATGGTCATTGTCACCTATACCCCTTTTTCATTGACTGGACCTTCGTATTAACCTAGTTTTGCTTTCATAAAGGTAATCCCTTGAGCATGTATAAGCAAGTCTATGTCAAGTGAAAAAAATATCAAAAGTCATAAATAACCAATGGGTCATTCTTAGCATTAACAGGCTGCTCCCTTGTAGGTCAGTTGTTGAAAAATAATCTAAAATTGCCAAATATAAGGTGGATTGCTCCCTTGAGGGACAACTATCAAAAGCATTTGAACTATGCACATAAGCTTATACCACTCCCTTGAAGGATGGCTAAGTAAATAATTTGTCAAAGCTATAAATTTATTGGAAGCTTCCCACATCAATTAGCTTCCCTAACCCTAAAACAACAGTAAAATAACAAAACCCCCAAGTAAAAACAAAAGAATCTTAAAAGCCACAATTGGCTCTCATAAATTCAATAATTTTGGAAAACCACAATTGACTCTCCTCAGTAGCCTTACCGCATTGATCAGTCTACACTTTATATATAAACATAGACTTGTTTATACTACCTCTTTGAAAACCTACATAAAAGGCATATTAGTCTCACTAACAGTTCTAGTTTCACCAATTTTCCCTCAACATATCATGTGTACAGGACTATGATCTTACTTGACACAATGTGATCAAGATACCTATTTATCAACATAAGCATGCTAATGCAAAGCATCTGAAAGGCTTCTCTTCACTAAGCCAATCCAAATTTGTGTTTTGAGTTGGTCCTTACCAATGAAAAGGCATCATGTTGATTTTATTATCTTTTATCAGTTCATGTGGATATACTGCTCATGATTCTTATCGCTTTCCTACACATATAGTTTTTTACCTACTTCTTATATTTTCATCTTTAACCATATTCACATTCTACCTCTCTAATAATGAACATTATCAACTATGTCAACAAGTAATACCATCTATCTCTCTTTGTGCCAAACACAATGTAAGCATATCACAACATACCATAAACATCAACCTATCCATTTACAATTATCACATCATATGAGCCTATAAGCATATCATTACACAAATATAAGCATAAACCAAATCAATGAGTAAGACATCATAACATATACCATTTACCATTCCATCTATATGACCATAAAAAAATCCATTACATTACCATTTAACATACATTTATCAATAACACATCCTATCATATTCATGAATAAAATCACAACATCATAACTATCTTTCTAGCATCACATGCCTAAGATGATAATTAGAACACTAACATCATACACCAAAAGTCAGGAACCATAATCTATAACCATAATCATACACATGAGCACCACATAAACCATAAGCATCCATCATATCTAAAAACAAAAACCATACATCATATACATCAAATCATCAAAAAATAATACATGTAATAATGTATCAACTTTCTCAAAAAAAATATTCATCTCCCTACATCAGTGCATATGCTAGCATCAATATAGTACATCAAAATAATAAATTTGAACATAATTATGGGCATGCACCACTACCAGTATCCCCATCTGTACCTACACTTTTACCTAGTGGTGGTCCCCTTGGGACCCCTACCTGACCCACTATAGCATCCCACTAACATGGAGTAGCTATCGAGAGCCCACTGGCCAAACTAGCTCTATAATCTACATATCTCATGACCTAGGGCAATTGGTATAGCACCATCATCTCATAGTATCTAAGATCCTCTATAGTGGCTAGGTAACATGATTGTGGCACTATCCCTAGTGGCCCTTATACTCTTGTACTTACTCCAACCCTCTATCTCAACATGTACCTCTCTTGTGTAACTATACCTAAGGATGCATGTAATTGGTCTCTCTCACCTATAATGATGACAAGCTAACCTTGTAATATAGTGATCTCACCCTATAGTGAAATCACCTATCTTTGAAACACTTATATTTGAGCCTGGGCCATAACCAACACTACCCTTGCCTATCCATCCTGGCTAGTTGGATCTAAGCCATTAGCCATGCCCCTCTGTCATCTCCACAGACATTTTCCACTACATAAATTGGTTGGTACCGACCAATATAACCATCTATGTAACCTATGTCATCCATAGGGTCCATAACAAGAAGCTCCTCAAAATCACCATCTAGAACTATCAGGGTAGGCAAAGGCACCAATAATTGAACCTATGAGTCCTACCTCATATACAAAGGATGTGGACTTGGTACACCCTATATCAAGTGAAACTAGTACTACACTTGATCACATAGAGTCAACTTATCCTCACCCTCTCGATGGCCCACTATCTACCTGTAACTTTGCATAGCGAGGGTCTACCTCCCATAGCCTAGATAGATCAAGAACTATAGGTATGGTCTCTAAGTGATGTGCCTAGCCACCAATGCACCTAGGGCACCTCTAAACCAATCATCATCATGTGCTCCACCCCTACCCCTGACACAACATAGTCATCTCTTCATCTCATACAACTAATAGGGAACTCAAACTATGTGTAACCTACCCAGGATAATCCCATCAGCCTCAGAAATTAGATGTACTCATAAGCCTAACAATGAAGAATCAGGCCTATACTGATACCATATCTCTAATGGTGTCTGAATCCCCATAATTCCTTATAAATATGAACCATCAAAACTTAGACCCAACCAAACACTACCTCTTATGTAACAACTCCACCAATACACCTAACAATACATAGAGAAAACTTTTGATGCTCGAATCTAGAAGCCCAAAGCATGTAACAAAAATCATCAACATCTTCATCAATCTCCTCTCCTCTAGAGCTCTCTCATATAACCCTATGTACTTAAACCCTCTAGAATTCCATTGAACTTGGTCATTATCATCTCCATATAGATACTTAACATACTCATGCCACTCCTCCTACTCTATCTAGTATATCACCTTGTCACATAGTGGGAGTCGAGTGATCCTATGTACATACTTTGGGAGAATAATCATCTCCTTGGTTGATAGCAAGAAGGTATTAGTAGCAAGATCCCATCTCTCAATGAGTTCTACTATCATTGATGCATCTCTAGGTACATGTGGTAGTGCCTCATCACTCATATCCCTACTTCCTTCTTGTGTACTCAGTCATCTATGATCATACCCTTAATAAGCATAGGGAATATGCATGACACATAGTCATGCATCTACATATGCTCCTGAGCCTATACCAAACCAAACCCTAGGCTTATTTATTATTAATAGGCCTATTTACCTTACCTTTTTAATACTTGACTTATTCCCCTATCACTCTTACTCACCTATTTCACCCTAGATACATTACCCCCTAATAACTTAGATTAGATTATCAACCCATTACCCTTACTTAGCCATTAACCAAAACCCTAACCTTACCCTTAATCTAACCCCAACCTACTTGATATAACCTTGACCCTTAACACACTTTAACCCTAACCATACCCAAAGAAGCTTACCAAAAACCTAACCATCAAACACCTAACCCTAGAAACCTAAAAAAACCCCCACCCTTTACCCTTTCTCATTATATTTAACCTTAACCAAACCCTAAAAAACTTGAAAAAAAGTCTAACCTATCCTACCCAACTATCAGTAGTCATGTTGACCACCGATAGTTGGTGACCCCTAATGATGAAGGTATCGGCTGTCAATGGTCAAACCTAACCATCGATGGTCACATATGGGTAGTCTATGGTTAGAATACCCAAAACTCCTAGAGGCAAATACAAATGCCCAACATGCACTAAGCCTACTTAAAAACATGGCCTCAATACCCTAACCACCTAGTATATTACCTAATTCACCCACCCACCCTATTTATCTACCATTTCACCCACCAATTTGCCTAAAAACCTCAAAAACCTTACCTAGGGCATATAGGGAAAATTGCACATTTCCAGAACTACCCACCCAATAAAATTCAATAATGCAAAAACAAGCCTACTCTAGCAATTTTAATGCACCCCTACCTCATTCCATGACCTCCTCCATGATCTTAGCCTATGAGAAGGTGCCCAACCATGTCCTCATGCTCCTTGCATCCCAAACCCACACAATCAACCCAATCACTTCTAGCCAGCAAACACTCACCACCTTAGTAGTCACTCTCCTTGTACACCATCAAAATTACTAGAGACAAAGTCAACAAAGCACAAAAGTAATAATACCAACACTTACTTTTATTTTTTACTTTTACCCATCTAGTTTTTTAGGGTTTCTCCTTATTGTCGATTGCTAGGGTGACCATCGATGGTCAGGAAACCCTACAACACCCCATTTTTTCACCTTCACCTACAAACTACCATTTCTACCAAATTATACTCAACTTTACCTACTTTTGGTGATGCCCTAATCTCACCAATTCAGCCATCTTGTCACCTCATCTTGGTCTATTTTGATCCATCTGGTGCATAATTTTGTAACACTTATTGACTGGTCCTTTTGAATATAGTGACAACATTACCATGTTAACCCCTTTTGCATTTTGTGCCACCTCATGCATATTAACCCGCTTGTGTCTCACTGAGGGCACTTCCTACTTCAGATACCTATGACACATGACCTACTCATTTTTTCCATGGGAGCACTCTTTGCCTTGGATACTTACTAGAAACATGAAAATTGCTTAGGATACATGCATTTATGAGTGTTCCTAGCTACCACGCCTATAGGCAGTCACATAGTTTATTTTTCACTTTCCTACTAAGCACCAACCCTTATTTTTACTAACCTTAAAAATTTTAGTCTTTGCATAATCTTGGCTATCATACCTTTTTGTAACATTTTATGCACAAATTTTCATCTCAAATGCCCGACTTCATGTCACCACCTCATGAATCACCATCTACCACTTATCAAACATGTGCCCATTTTAGCTTCACCTTACCAAATCCAAATTTGAGAGGGAACATGTCCTTCCACTCTCAAGATAGCCATACCCTTGACACATAATCTATTTTTGTTTTGTAGCTCATTCATGCAAGCCATACAATAAAAAGGTGTAAAATGTAAACACCAAAAATCTGCACACCTATGTTTTTGAATGTTGAAAATCCCCCTAGACCAACCTAATATGCCCTTGGGACCAACCTACACCTATCTGGCCTCACCAAACCCATCTGCACCTAGTTTCACCAAGCTAAGTGAACCTAACCTTCAGGACCCTTTTCCTCTGGACCCTGACCATCGATGATTAGCCTTGGGAACCCCTGATCATCAATGAACAAAATCCACCTCTTAATAAATAACATATAAATGACCATCGATGTTTAGCGTTAGGAACCCTTGACCATCAATGATCAAAATCTACCTCTTAACAAACAACATGCAAACCACCCACATTGCTTTTCTAATTATAACTTGTCTAATTCCAATTATGGGCCTTTGCATAGATGAATTATATTTAGATGGCCCAGTTACACCTTCACTTCCATCGCTTGCTTGTGTTTAAAAGAGAGAAAGGCCGGGAGGTTAAAGGAATCTACAATAATTATTAGGAGCTCAAACATTTAGTATTTTTCTTTTGAAATTCAATTTGTATCATCAGCTGTTTCAAACATCAACCATCTTATTGGGAGTAAACTTGTCATCACCTCTCAACCAAGCTCTCAAGTACCTTTACTCTATCGAAATCAAGCTAGATTCCACCAATAGTCTAACTGCATCAATCACCCATCCAGCCAACTTCTTATAAGGCAAGTACTTATTTGTCAACATTCACATGCTTCAATTTTGCAATCAATCTAGCCCTTACCCAACTCTCAAAATACATTTATGGGATCCTATCATTCATCTATTTGTCAAACCTAGAATTTCATAGTCAATTTCTGATAGTTAGCCTAACCACCAATGGTCACCTTAACCATCGATGGTCACCCCATCCACTGATGGTCACCTATGGCAGTAAAAACCAACAATCTATTTCCACCTACCTACACCCAATCAAATCCAATTCTCTATGTTTCTAACCACTCATAAACCTCTTTCAAAATTTATAAAGTATACCCCAACCCCTTAGCACTAGTATTAATTAATTTATCACTAATTTGATCATTTATACTCTATTTTATTAATAAGCATTCTTGTGTTTAGTTTTAGTAATCTTCTTTAATTGATGCAAGTACCTTCTTTCCAATTTTATGAAATTTATTGTTTGAAACATGTGGATTAACATCCCCTAAGGAAGCTCTTGCTTCTAGGATCTAGCTATCACTAGGTAATCTACCCAACTATTTATCTAACAAACAAGTTTGCTTTAGTGCTTTTTTATCTATAGGTCTTCCTCCCAAGCCAAAGAGGAGCTCTTCATAATCTTTTGATTCAGTGTGCGTACAACCAACCAGGTTCTTCAACCATACCCATATTGAGTTTATTTTCTCTCTTTCTTTAGGACTTAAGTAAAAATTTACATGAAATAATAATATTATTATATGTCATCCCTAATATTTATCAGTTCTTCAATGTTTATTAATTTTGATATTGATTTATTCATCAGGAGTCTATTCACTTGCACTTTATTTTATGACAGATTAACCTACTCAAAGAATTTTGTGTGTGATGGATTAGCTCATCCAATGTTATTTCTTAAGTGGAGTATAAGCCCATCCAGTGCACTTTTTTTTTTATGGTTCTAGTCCATCTAATGCACCTCTCTTAAGTGATGGGTCAACCCATCCTCTTTCAACATGTTTAATTATGCACCTCTCTTAAGTGATGAATCAACTCATTCTCTTTCAATATGTTAGTGTAAAACTTAAGTGTTTTAATACTTTCTTAGGACACATTGTAGCATATCTCAACACATCCAGTGACTTATGTTGTTTTTTTGAGAAATTTTCATTGTGTTTCACTTTTTTCAGAGAACATTTCTTATTCATGAGTACCTATTCAAATCTACTTGTCAATACCCATTTTTAGAGGATTTTATTTTTCCATATCCTTAAGTTACACTTAAGGTGGGATGTTAATGTGTTGAATTTAAGCTAAATACTATAATTATGTACTAATCTTTATGTTTTCATGTACACATTATAAAATAGGTTAGTCTCATTTAGGTAAAATAAGTGTGGATGATAAAATTATGTGTAATATCTTGAGACAATTAATCATATGATTTATGCAAAAGTTATGATATGTAACTTCACTTTATGATGTTGTAACTTTACCTTTTGTGAGATATTTTTAGTAGTTTGTCATTCACATGAAAAGAATCATACAACACCATGTAACATGCCTTAGTCAAATAAAAAAATAATAATAAAATCATATACATTACTAATAATTTTATCTTATTACCTATCAAACCAGAAACTACTAGTAATGTGTACTAAAATGGGTAAGCCAACTTATAATAAATTAATAAACCCTATATGCATAATTGTAAGTATACACTATCTTATTCAAAGTGCATATTACAAGTTACCAAATTATATATAATTCAATGAAATTAATAGAACACAATGAAATTGCATAAACATTTCAGATCCTACACAAATCATATATACCTTGTAATCCAAACTATAAAAACTATATTAAATTTATCATAAATGAATAATTAAAAAAATTGTACATATATAGATAAAAATCGTAGTGTCAATTCAACTAAAATGTTTTATCATTAGGTAACACAATAATTTTGGACAAGAGTTTCACCACAATGGGTGTAAAAATCTTATTTGTACATAATACATCTAATATACAAGACCATCTCTTAAAGAATAATAGAATGTGAATATTCATTTTTATGTATATATTTTGATTATATGTGAATAGGTTACAATCCTTCATTTTCTTTATCATGGTTTATATTTTTTTCCATTGATCATCTCATCATTTTCATGCTTTATTTTCTAGGATCTCATGCTAATATGATTTTTGTCTCAGGATAATATCCACTATAACCCACTCTCTTTTCAACAAAATCTTGTTGAAATGATAAAAACTCCAAAAAATACAAGTTTTAAAATTTTAAACTCTAACTAAGAAACACCCGACCAATACCAATCATTCTACCAACCATCTTTATGTTTAATTATAATTCTTCAAAATCCCAAAATATGACAAACTTTAAAAATTCATTCCCTCTTTTTTCTCATTATAATGAATTGATTTGAACATAAAACATTATGTCTTATACATGCATGCCTAACCTTTCTAAGGCCATGGATGTCAAATGTGTAGATAACATATTTATTGATTTATATAAACATTCAAAAATGCAAAATCTTAAAAATTGTACCAAAATTCTTGAGAGCAGAGTATTTAACTAATGTATAAATTCAAGTATATGGATTAAATATTAAATTTGATGGTTGTATTTAAATAATGTATAAAGTCAATTATGTGAATTAAATATTAAATTTGATGGCCACCAAGCATATACTTAACCAATGTATGACAAAAAATAACATGAGCTTAAATCTTACTAAACATCAAGCAAACATCTAAAGAATGTAAAGTAATGCAAATAAGAACCAAATTCACTTTAAAGATCTACTCCTAAAAGCAAACAACATTAGTCCAAATACAAGAAAAGCAAAGTGAATGGAATAAACCTAAGAAAATTTAGTCAACCTAGCATTAACACATGTTAACAACTCTACAATTAAAATATGCAAACCAAGAATTCACAATAACCATTCAAATCTGGACATAAAAACAAACAATTGAGAGAGAAAACATAATAAAAATTAACACAAAAAAATATGGATAATCTTTATAGGATTCCTCACTTATATTAATTGTTGAATTTATATATTTTTATTATAAAATATAATCATCGTATTAGATGTAAGAAAGGGGTATATATATATATATATATATATATATATATATATATATATATATATATATATATATAGGAATGACAAAGCTTAATAGATAGCCATCGAAAAAAAAATGATGATATCAAATTTAATTGTTAATATTATAAACAATACCACATGTAAACAACAATGCACTATAGAAAAAGTTGATTAAAACACAACATAGAGGGGGGGAAATGTCTCTTGACATATTTTATAAAAAAAAATATATCATATATCACCAACAAATTAACAATGCAAAAATATTTATGAAGGGTTGGAGATGTTTTGATAAAAACTTCCTCACATTTTGAGAGTTTGGTGAAAATAGGTATCAACAACTATTTTAAATCATTTTAGTATGTTTAAAAGGTTAAGAAATGTTACTTTTAGGATTATAAATGAATTAAGCAGAATTACACCAACACAAAGCAATGAACACAGTAGATACCCTAGGAAAACCCTCCTTCTCTAGGGAGAAAAACCAAACAAAATATATCTCTTATATATTTTAGGATTAAGGGCAGAAATCTACTTTACAATATGGCCCAAGCACAAGACTGATTCACAATAATGAAAGGTAGTCCATTTCCTAGGCATAAATATATAAATAATATGGTTTCTCCTTGATAATAATTTACTTGATGTAAAATGTCAATCTGCTGTAGGTGATCGATCTTCTCCTTGAAGTGCAAATTCTTCTTGCTTCAATTGGATTGCCAAATGAGGTGAAAACACCTTGTATATATACACATTGAGATGTCTCTTCATGAAGGGTCACCTGTCTTCACCAAAGGATATGACTTTTAATAATAAAATAACAAGTCAGCCATAGATATTTTAACATTAATATTATTTGAATTTGATGGAGAAAAATATCTATCACTACTATAAACATCAACACTCCCTCTTAGCTAGGGTGGTATTTTTTTTCCAATAATCCTCATCTTATAGATGTACAAGAGTTCATAATGTGATATCATCCATCATGGTTACTCCCATATATGGAAAGAACATGTGCACAAGTGCCCTTCACAGATTCACTCAACATGATGTCATCTCATCATGACATCCACCATGGCTGCTCCTAGAGGGTGGATAGACACAAGCACAAGGAAATCATCATGGAGTCTCTCAATGTGATGTTGTCATGGAGTTACTCAACATGACATTCACCATGGCTACTCCCAGAGGGTGGAACAAGGGCTTTCACCTCAAATTTATTTGTCACAGAGAAAGATGCATTAACAAGGGCTTTCACCTTAAATTTATCCATCACAGAGAAAGACACATTATCTCAAGTTATAAGAGATTACTGATGCTTAGTCTCCCTCTCAGAAAAGGCTTCATTCTCCATAACTCCAAGCTTGTCTAAAAAATGCATAAACTTCACTCTAGAGAGAGGTTTGGTGAGAATATCAGTCATATAATCATCATGAAAATGTATCTCAACTGAATAGCTTTCCTCAGTACCATATCTTTGATGTAATGATATTTAAACTCAACATGTTTTGTTATATCATGAAACACTGGATTGACAGATAACTTCACACAACTTTGATTGTTACAATGAATAATGGTTGGCTCCAATGATTATCCAAACAATCCTACAAGGAGATTTTAAAGCCACACTATTTCTCGAGTTGAAACACATGCTAAAATATATTCTACCTCTATAGTGCTTAGTGCCACTAAATATTGCTTCCTACTACACCAAGAAATCATCACAGACCCCAAGCTAAAGTAACTAGAGGTGCTTTTCTAATCAGCTACACTCCCTTCCCAATCAGAATCAAAATAACCTTGCAACTTTAGATTTGTACTGGAAGTATATCTCAAGCCATATCCAACTATACCATGCAAGTATCTCAAGATATGCTTAGCTACAATTAGATGAATCTCCATAGGTTCACACATGATCTGACTGAGAGCACTCACTGCATAGTAAATATCTAGTCTAGTATTGACTAGTTACATCAACGATCCATCAGCTGCCTGTACATAATAGGATATACTAGACTTGAAATACCTGCAGACTCACTTAACTTCTTCAAATTAGTTTCCATCATAGTAGACATGGATTTACAATCCATCATCCAAAATCTCTTCAGGATGTCTATGGTGTATTTTCCTTGACTCAGAATAATCTCATTAGGTTTATACCACACTTTCAATCCTAGAAAGTAATGCATAAAACCTATATCCTTCATCTCAAATTTAGAAGATAAATCCTTCTTGCATTTGATAATGAGATATTCTGCTTCATTAATAAATAGATCATCAACATAAAGAACCAAGATTAAGGCCTCACCATCCACTATCTTGAAGTAAAGCTTTGAATTAGCATCATTCTTGGAGAAGCCCAAGCTTATCAAGTATCAATCAATCCTCTCATACCAAGCACGAGGAGCCTACTTAAGACCATACAAGACCTTATTCAATTTAGAAACATGAGACTCCTTCCCATGAGTCAAAAATCCATTAGGTTTTGCAATGGATACTTTTTCAATTACACCATTTAGGAATGTTGTCTTCACATCCATCTAATTAGCTTCCATCCCTTAGCTGTTGCAATAGAAATAATAGTTCTAATGGATGTATAACAAGCAATAAGAGAAAAAGTTTCTTCATAACCTATTCCCTCTTTTTGAGAGAATCCTCTGGCCACAAATCTAGCCTTGTACTTTTCAATACTTCCATCAGTTGCATGTTTGATCTTTAAAATCCATTTAGAAGATACAACTGATTTTCCTTTAGGTCTTGGTACAATATCCCAAACATCATTCTTGATGATAGATTTATATTCTTTAGCTATATTATCTCTCCATACTTTCTAACTAGATACTACCTCAATACTGGAAGGTTTAGACTCAATGATATGACTCATTAATACTACATAGCCTAAAAAGTTCTGAGGTCTTTTGCTTTCTCTGAATGTGCCTCTAGGAGATGCAAACTTTTCCACCTCTTTCATTATTTTCTTAGCCCATAGAGGTATATTTTGACCTATGATAATATCTCTTGGCCCATTAGTAAGTTTCAAAGGCTCAACTAGATCAATAGCATCTTATGTTTTAGTAAACTCCCTCTGAATCTCAAAATTATGATCAACATTCATGCCCTGAGGAGTTTCCTAGTCTTCATTATCTATCTCCATAGATGAACATTTATATCTTTTAAATGCAACATCTTCTTTAAAAGAGACATCCTTACTAATCTCTATATGTTTTTGTCTTGGAATGTAGATCTTTTAAGCTCTTGATGATTCACTGTAACCCACAAATATTCCTTTCTTGCTAGATGGTTCTAACTTAGTTCTCTTATCTTTAGGTACATTAATATAAATATGACAAGCAAAGATTCTCAAATGACTAACCTCAAGATTCACACATGTGAACACTTCTTTAGGAGTCATATTCTCCAAAATACGAAGAGGGCTCTAATTCTGAACATACACTATAGTTATAGATGCTTCTACCCAAAGGAATATTTGTAAGTCTTGATCATGGATCATAGCTTTGGCTACCTCAACTATAGATCTATTATTCCTTTTTTTAACTCTATTTTTCTATGGATTGTAAGCAACAAAAATCTCCCTCTTAATCCCTGCCTCAATATGGAAGTGATGAAAGTCTCCAAAAGTGTATTTTCCTCCGTTATTAGATCTCAGAACCTTGATTCTTTTCCTAGACAAATTTTCTACTTGACCCTTAAATTCTTTGAATTTTTCAAGCACTTCTTCAGATTCCTTAGACTGCAAAAAATAAATCCAAGTCTTTCTAGAGTAGTCATCAATGAAAATTACATAATACCAAAACCCACTCGAGGATGCCACAAACATTGGGCCACACAAATCAGAATGAATAAGATCTAGAATACATTTTGATCTTATTTCACTACTATGAAAAGGACCTTTAATATTCCTACTTAATGCACATCCTTTACAAGTATCATCATGCTCCTGACTGAGCTTTAGAAGGCCAATGACCATATTCTCCATGGATAGAAGAGCTCTGAAGTGAAGATGAGCAAGTCTCCAATGCCATAGCTCACATGAACTGGAGGAATCATGCATTAATGCTTGAACTAGATGAATGGAAAGTCTATAAATACTCTCTTATCGAAAACCAATCACTCGGGTTTTCTTGATGCTAGAGTTCTTTGGCCAAGCAAGAACTTTTCCTTCAGAAAATGCAACTTGATATCCTTTATCCTCCAAGGCTAAAATTGATACAAGATTCCTCTTAATACTCGGAACAAACAAGACATCACTCAAATGAAGAGAGATGTCAGAATCTAAGTGAAGAGAAGAGGATCCAACAGCTTTCATTGAGTAGCAAGCATCATCTCCAATTATTACTTGAAGGTTGGTTTTTCTCTCCATCAAATCTGAAAGATGCTCTCTATATCCTATAATGTGTCAAAAAGTGCCACTATCAATCAATCATTTTCTGCTATCAGTTGGGACATTTATTGATAGGGATGAGATGCATAGAAATCTAATTGAATTATCTCTTGATTCCTTCTAAGGAGAGACATCATCCACATCTATAGTAGCAACATGTTGCTTTGGTCTTGTTGCACAATCTCTCGCATACTGACCATAATTGTCATATTTGAAGCATTATATATCAGAGAGATCCTTCTTTGATTCAGGAGCAGCATTTGATTTCTTATTTCTATTCCTCTTAAAATTTCCTTTTCTCCCTTCTTTTCCTTTCTTCTTTAAGGTTTGAGTAGTAAGAACCTGATTCTCTTCATTGATATAAATTTTCCCATTTCCTCTTACTTCTAGCCTAGATTTCTCTTGAATACAATCTGCATGAAGGTGATCAAACTTGGGCAATTTGGATCTTCCATTTATACTTTAAATAAAGGGCTCCCAAGATTGAGGAAGGCCATTCAAAGCCATATAACCAGATCTCAATTTTTGATCATATCTCCAATGGTACATAGTTGATCCTTCAACTAAGTGATCTTCATGAAGAAAGAGATGATAGATTCTCCTTTAGCCATTTTGATGTGATGAAGCTATTGCCTCAATGCAAGAGCTCTATTGGTGTTATTAATATCATACATGCCTTGTAGATTATCGAACATGGATTTGGCCATCTTCAACTTATATATGATAGACACAAGGTGGTCCTTCACAAAATCTATCAAGATCTTTCTTGCCTAAGTGCCATTCCTACTCCATTGAGTCTTATCAGTATCATCGGTTGGTTTGGGCACATCATTCTCCATGAATTCTAGAAGATCATTTTACTCTAGTGTAATAAGGATTTTAAATTTCCAAGAGGTGAATTTTGATGCACCGTCAAGTCTATCTTCAACCTTGAGACGATTCACCATTTTTAAGGCTTGGATAGACTCCCTTGGAATGAGAAGATGAGTAAATAACTTTTATGCTTACTCAAATTTGATCATGATCTTGCTTAAACCTGCTTTGATACCATGTTAGTTTTAGGATAAAAAATGAATTAAGCAAAATTACAACAACACAGAGCAATGAACACAACAGATACCCTGGGAAAACCCTCCTCTAGGGAGAAAGACCCAACAAAATATATCTCTTATATATTTTAGGAATAACAGTAGAAATTTGCTTTAAAATATAGCCCAAGCACAAGACTGATTCACAGTAATGAAAGGTAGTTCCTTTCCTAGGCATGAATATACAAATAATATGGTTTATCCTTGATAATAATTTACTTGATGCAAAATGTCAATCTGTTGTAGGTGATTGACCTCCTCCTTGAAGTGCAAATTCTTCTTGCTTCAATCAGATTGCCAAATGAGGTGAAAATGCCTTGTATATATACACATTGAGATGCCTCTTCATGAAGGGTCACCTCTCTTCACCAAAGGATACAACTTTTAATAATAAAATAGAAAGTTGACTAGAGATATTTTAACATTAATATTATTTGAATTTGATGGAGAAAAATATCTCCCATTGCTCTAAACATCACCAAGAATATTGTAGAAAATTTAATAGAACAAATAAAAATTATTATAATATTAAGTGGTTTGTAGTTCAATGGTGAGGATGACGGTGTAAAAGGTGCTACCTAGCCATTCATCAAGGTATAAATTTTAAGAAATAAAAAAAAGTATGAAGCTGAGATTGTATCCTACATGAATTTGGCAGAATAGATACCCTTCAATCCTTGATATTAATCAAAAAAACATTCTATACACTTAATCCATATAAAAATAAAATTTTAATATTTTTTTTTTATAACAAACGAAATCCATTAAATCAATATGAAACTTTAAAAATACATCATTAACCTAAATCTATTGTAGAGTATTTGGCTTGAAAATCGACTGAAAATAAACAATAAATCCCCAAAAATGAAATTCTTTGCAATGCTATATCAATGACAATGCTAAAACCGAACTACGGTGGCTCGAATTTATGGCCTTCACTCATATATATTGTGAGGAGAGAATTTTATTATTAGCTATAACTATATGAAATTATAATGTGAAATGCATTTAACCACTCCATCAATTTCTCATTGCCAACTATTTGTTTATCATGTCCTTTAGAAATAATAAAGACGTGACTATGTTGCTTCTTCAATTCTAAAAAAACTTTGTTGGAGATTAATTTTGACTGTGCCTAATAGCAAGGTTAAAAAATTCATGTTGGTCATTCATTCAACATTTTTGGCACAAGAATAGTTCATTTTTGGCATAAGAATATTTCATTTAAAAAAATAAAAATAAAATCAATTATATTGTTAGATGTGGGGTACAAATCTACTCTAGTTCTAGGTGAATTGGAACCCTTAATCTACTCTATAGAAAGGATTGCAAAAATTTATAATTAATTAGAATATCCTATTTCACTATATATAATACCATATTTAATGTTGTATTCCAATATAGTGAACGCTGGTTTATTCACATTTTCAAAACAACATGGAATGAAAAGATATTAATTTGTTGTCAAAGTTTTTTAATTATTGGATACTAAATTAATTTTGGATTTAAGGGCATGCGAATAATTACTAGTGTCTTTCAATTTAATATTATGATATTAAAGAGTATCATTCCATAAGATTTATATAAAATTAGTACCTCAAATTCATTCATTTATTTCAAATATTTCATGAGTTGTAATTTAATGCATCATGTAACATTTTTGACATCCCGCTATTAGAGCTCTTAAATCAAGGGAATGATAAAAGGAGTAAAGATTACAGTAATAGAGAAGAAGGTAAAAAGATTTAGAGTTCTATTTCAATGTCTTATATGGCAAAAAAGATTTGATAAAGCTTCTAAAACATATATATGAGGAAGAGCATGAAGAGTATGGAAGAAAAGCAAATGAAAACATGTAAGAGAGAGAAGTAAGAAGGGAAGACAAGAATAAGTATAATATTGAACAAAGAAAGGTATTATAAAACTTGAAAATAAAAAAGAAGAAATCAAAACTCCATTTGAGCTAGGACTCAAATTTTTTTCATTGAGGGAAGATGATGCAGGGGCATCATAAGAACATTATAAATAATTAATGAGAAGTGTCTTATAAAGTATTATGAGGTTTAATAGATCATGTTCATGTTTCATTTTGTGTTAAAATAGTACTAAGAAGGTTTGCAAGATAATAGGTTGTCCAAGAAGCCTTATAGTTGGTTTCCCTCCAAAAGTCAATATTTAAAAATCTAAAGTTGTAAATGTATTTGGAAGGGTATTTGGCATATTGTAAAGTTTGAGTTTATAATAATGGGTATTAAAAGTCTATTTACCTATTTTAAATGTGTTTCAACCTCCAATTTAGTAAAAAATTGCCTTAAGACTAACCAAGATAAGTGCAATGTAAGAGGAAAACTAGATAAGACATGAGTTGTTATGTTGTTGAGTATCTCAAGGTACATGAATTTAAAAAATCCAACTTCATAACATTATAGTAAGGTGATAAGATAAATACCTTCAAGATAAGAATTAAGAAATATACTAAAGAATGTGAAGAAGGATGAAGATACAAGGTTGGAGATTGGTGGATGGAATGGTTTCTAGGTTTACCATTTAAAAAATAGAGGATTATAAAAATATTTTGTAGAAATATGAATAAAGAATGGATGTTTGATGATGTGTCTTGTTGTTTCAGATTTATTTAAGGTCTAGATAATAAACCCACAAGGCATAAATTTGTGTTTATAGAGAAAGAATGATAGAAAAGAAAGGTTTAAGCTATACATGGAGTTATTGATAGAAACCAAACTAAAGGCATGGCATCACAACATTATACTAATGGAGGGTGACAATCAAGCATTTGGTGAAGTATTATGACTCATGGTGGATTCATAAAACATTTTGAAGAAGGTAAAAAGACTCTTATATGCTTGTTGACATCAATTTTAGATAAGCATCTTTATTGAAATAAATTTTATGAATGTTCTAAAAAGTGTTGTAGGTTCAAATAGTAGATTACGAAGGTTATAAAGCCTTAAATACAGACTAGAAGACCTATTTTAAGTTAACTTGAGAGATATACTTACATCATATATCCATGTAGCAAACAATTTGCCTACAAGTTAAGATTACAAAATTTGAAATGGAAAAGATAGAATTTGTGTTAATGTTGGGCATTGTTTTTTTAAGATACATTGCCCATTCATAATTTTATTGTAAATGAAGAATTTATACATACATACATACATATAAACTCACGTTTACATCACCATTTCCATAATTGATAAACGGTTACAAATTTTGAAAGATAGCATACAAATATAACACTTATAATATTCTACCAATGCATGCAAGGAAAAAATTAATGAAAAATTGAATACAATGAAATGTTTTAAAATTATGCCAAAATAAAAATAAAATGAAACTTGAATTCCTAAATTTTAATTCCATATAATATTCAATTGAAACGATGACTTAATGTTTAAAATAAATAGCAGTGCAATAAAGAGCTATGAGGGCATATAAAATTGGAGGTTTTAGAGATGAAAATCGTAAAAAAAAGAGTTCATGGCACATGGGACCGAATTATCAACAATCTTTTTTTTAATTTATCTCAAATTTGTAGCATCATCGATGCATACTCAAAAGGATTTTTTTAATTAATTACAAATACGAATATTGTTATCGTGGAATATAATTTGAAAGTTAAAAGAATGTGTACTTAAAGTTTCCATAATTAAAAAATGTTTGGTTGATTATTGTTTTTAAAATGTAATTTGTTGGACTATTAAATCCGTTTGATTTTCATGCCATACGGGGGAATATAAGTATGTTACCCTTGACTCTTTGCTTGATTATTGTTTTTAAAATGTAATTTGTTGGACTATGAAATTTGTTTGATTTTTCATGCCACATGAAGGAACATAAGTATGTTACCCTGACTTTTTGCAAGGTGTCCGCACACAGACTTCTATAGTTCAAGAATTTGAATTCAAAAATCTACCAAGTATTTAAGCTTTGTATTAGTTGATAACAATGAAAAAATATATAATTCCACCTAAAAGCTCATACGAAAATACAATCCTCAAACATTAAACATTGCACTACTTAGCATTTCCCAATGATTGTGAAAAAACAAATTTACCATTCACTCTTCACTTTTGGTGTGCTCACATCCATAATTTTTTTTAGCATACACCAACTGAACGTAATAATATATGACATTATTGTCTGGCTTGGTCCTACACCAAGCATCTTTTCTCCAATAGTGGAACAAATCAGTTCACTATTATTTTGATTGCTTAAATAAAAGGGAGAGGGTATGTTAAAACAAACTCGTGAATTAGTAGTGGTGAGGCCATGGGCTCTACCAGAAGGTTCCCGTAATTCTATACCTCTACCATGAAGCCGTCAAGGTCATGTATGAAGAGTTGATCAACGTAAATATTTACTTTCTCCACAATATGTTTCATGTGCTTTATCTTCATCTCTTGCAACCTTCTCTCTATCACTTGCATGTCTTCTCAATGTATCAAATGTAGGTTTGTTAGATTAATTTTGAGTTGAGTAGCTATATCCTAATCCAGTGCATACCTGGTAATAAATGTGATTGATTATCCTTGGGATTAATCTTCTTCATCTGCAATACTTACTTTCAAAATGCACTCTACAACAAATGTATGCCTATTCTATAATTAAACAACCTGTTTATTTAAAATTTTAAATGCACACAATAAATAACAAAGTGAAGAAGTATTTAATATAAAAATTGATGAATGATATGCTTAGATTAACATGGGTGGATAAAGCCTTCCAAATATGATATCCAAAACATATGTACTAAATGATATGCTTAGATCAACATTTCTTAAATTTTGTGTTAGGGTTAGGTTGACTTAGTATTCGATAAATCAAAATGAAACTTTTCACCGCTTTTAGTGTTCTAAACTATACTATCTAAACAATGACTACCATGTAAAATGTTATCTAAACAATGGTAGTCAAACTCGTACAACATTACCAAAAAACATAAGAATTTCAGGTAAAACACATCTCAAGTATAACATCTCATACACAAATCAAAACTAATTTGTAGTATAACGGTTTAACATCCCACATTAATGATTATCAAAGGAAGATAATTTATTCAAGAATCAGTTTTAAAATATTTTCTCGCACATTCAAACGATAACCTATTTATTAATTGAAATTATATAATTTTCTTTTCAGAATTTAACAATCCAATTGTTTAAAATATAGGTAACGTCAATAGGATTATTTATGAAGAATTTTTTTAATCATATATTAATGGTAATCCATACGTAGTCTCAGTTTGTTCTTCCGCAAAATTAAACAATCTATTTGTTTAAGATATAGATGATGTTAATAAAATTCTTTGTGAAAGAGATTAAAAAAAAGAAAACAGAACAGTAATAACCTTGAATCTAAACAACCATAATTTGACTTCTGGTACCTTGAAATATCTGTTGATGGAAATGTTTACATAAGAATTAAACAATCTAAAACATGTTTAGATAAGAATTAAACAATCTAGACACAAATATATACTAGACCTAATATGCATTAAATATAAATTAAAGTTATTTTCTATATAAACATTGATGTTTTCATACATCACACAAACAATTCCGATCTCTCCACAACCCTCCTTGACATTGAAAGGGGCAATGTCTAATGCGTTGTACATTATGTCCAAAATACTCTCATAATTATATTGTGGTTAACTCACTAAAAATACATCTTGATCAACGTAGTACACAATTAAGACACAAAATTAATTTATTAAATTAAATAAAAACACCTTAGTTTAAATAAAAACACCTTAGTTAGATCTATAATTATGACATCTATAAAATCTTCATAGTTACTTGTAGTAACATTCTATCCAAACAAAATTGAATGAGATTGAATTCATAATCATCAACCAAGTTGCTATTGAATGTGAGTTTTACCATTTGGTACTGTATTGTTGAGATTTCCACTGAACATGTAAAATTAAGTTTCTCTTTTTAATAATAGATTTATTTATTTTAATTATTATTATTTTAATAAAAAGAATCGTGTTGGAATGATATATTAATTGATTAAAAAAAAACATAATTTACATTATGAATTTTTGGGATGACTTGTAAATAATTGCATTTTATTTATGATAAATAAATTATTATTATACTTTAAAATAAATCGATTTTACTAGAATGGTATTTTCTTCCAAAAACTTAAAAAATAACATTTTTTTTTTAAAATTTAAAAAAGTGACTTAAGGAAGAAGAAAAACATCATTTAAATGACACACTAGTTGATTAGAAATAAAATTATGAACTATCCCATATATTTTATAAGATGATTTATAAATAATTTTTTTTTATAAATAATAATAATTATAAATTAAATTTTTAATAATAATTTATTAAGTTATTTAAAACTTTATTTTATATACAAACCAAACAATTTAATTTTGAAAGAAGAGACAAAATGCAAATGTTAAAAATTAATCAATTTATCTAAAATGTTGTTGATACTCTAGAAACTTTTGGCATATTTACGTAATGTATATGATGTGCATAAAGGATTTTTGGTATGAATCGTAGCTTTCTAGAAAAGAATAAACTCAATTTGATATTAGGTGCAGAAAATACATATGTTTTACTAAAAATGAATATTTGTTGAAATTTATTGATGAATTTCAGCATAGAATGGAGATGGGAAAAATTCATTGAACTCAAATATGTAAAGAAAATAATTATTTTAGTGTACCTAATGTTTATTTTATTTTGGTGTTTTTTAGATTTTGTGCATAGGATCTCCTAGTATCAGTTGTTTTATCTTCAATAGTTATTTTGTTTGAGAGTAGTTATTATTATTGATGAAATATATCTATATATTAATAAAATATATAATATATAAATAATTTACAATATAAAAGGTGGTATGGAAGCATGCTTCAAGTTAGAATAGGTTAAATTTAGGAATAGGAAATAGCAGAAATAAAAAATAATGCTAGGCCCTGTCTAGGTACAAGTCATTAGAATATCATAAAAGAAAATATTAAGCTTCCAAAATAAGGATGAAAGGTAGAGGATCCATATCATCTAGACCCCAACCTGAACTAGGCAAATCCTTACTATCTAGAATTGGCTCCCAATCAAAAGTCTGAACAGTGTCCTTGTCATCTTCTTGTGGCCAAGTAGGAGAAATGGCTAGAGAACATATGAGGAACTTGTCCATAATGTATGTCTGACCTCCAAGTGGTGCCCCCCAAAGCATCTGGGTCCAAAGGAGGAGGAACACCCCAACCATCCTGCCTAACACGAGAAGGAGGTAGAGGTTGTCACCCTTGTTATTGTCCAAAAGGAGACATGCACTGATACAGATGCATTAGTGCCCACCTCAAGGAGGAGGATTAGCATTTGTTCCATTAATTTTGTTATCCCTAGGCATAGAATGATGAATATGTGCCATAGCACAAGGAATATCTCTCCAATGAGTGAGAAGGTCTTGAATATGGCCAAGCTCTATAAAAACTTTATTTGCCTACACTTGAATCTACAGAAGTACATTAGAAATAATAAAGGATTTGTTGAGAGAATAAAAATTACAATTTGAAGAAACATTGTTGAACACTACATTATTTCTTTCTTTCCATAACCAAAATAGAATCTTCACTCTAAAAATATGCCAGACTTGGGTGTATTTAAAAGGCAAGATGAGTTTATCTCCAAGAAGGATATGCTACCATTGAAAAAACTCAGACTAGAAAGGCTTGAAAAATTCATGAATCCATGTTCAGACCCATTGGGTGTTGGATCAATGCCATAAAAATATGAGAGAGTGTTTCTAGATGGTCACAAAAAGGGCATTTGGGAAGGGAAATTCCTAAATGCACAAGTTTGCTTATAGGTAGGTCTTGATATAAAATGCACCAAACAAAGTGAGATAACTTAGGCTCCAAACAAGCTACCCAAACAATATGAAAATGGAAGCATTAAGTATGAACTAAAGAATGTAAACCCCAGCGATAATTAAGCTTGTCCACCATAAACATGTGGGATGTAAACCACACATGAGAGTTATTTTGACTTCCTTTTGTGAATATTTTTGAGTAATGGTTTTAAAGCAATTATCAATTATTACGTGTTTGAGTAGTGGTTTTAAATCACTCATAAATATATTTTCATGCACTTTACCTATTTAGCATTATGGGGAGTGTGTAATTATACTTTTTTTTTTGTGTGTGTGTATCATGTGTATTTTTTATTTTTTTTGAGATACCCTTCAACATTTATATTTGGAAATTATTTTGTTGATGGCATTTATTTTTTGAACTCTTTTATATTTTGAATATTTTATTCAATATTTTATATGATAGTATTATTATATAGGATCTCCAAGATTTATCAGTTTTTCAATATTTATTAATTGATTCAAACTATTAATATAAGGTTTATTTAATTATTTATTGGGAGTTTATTCACTTGCACTTTATTTTATGGTAGATTAACCCACTTAAAGAATTTTTTGTGTGATGGATTATTCCATCCAATGCTATTGCTTAAGTGGAGTATAAACCCATCAAGTGCACTCTTTTTTGATAGTTTTAGTCCATCTAATGCACCTATCTTAAGTAATGGATCAACCCCATCTTCTTTCAACATGTTTAATGCACCTCTCTTAAGTGATGGATCAATCCTTCATAGAACCCTTTTTACAGGTTAGTGGAATCTTTATGTTCAAAATCCAGATTCCAGTAATCATTTTTTTGGTACCTTGCAAGGGTCAGGAACTGCTATTCTAACTCTTCTCAGAGGATATCACCCACAAACTCAAAGTTTTTGGGTAACTGATATAGCTCATCATCATTTAGCTATTGCATTTGTCTTTTTTATTGTTGGTCATATGTATAGAACTAACTTTGGGATTGAACATGGTATAAAAGGTATTTTAGAAGCACATATTCCTTTGAGAGGTCGATTGAGACGCAGCCATACCTCTTTCAACATGTTGATGTAGTACTTGAATGTTGTAATACTGTTTTGCGACACATTGTACCATATCTTAGCTCCTCTAATGACTTATGTTGTTTTACTAAATTTTTAGAGACATTTTTTATAGAAAACATTTATTATTCATGAGTACCTAATCAAGTCTAATTTTTTATACCCATTTTCAGAGGATTTTAATTTTTCCCCTATCCCTAAGTTCCACTTAAGGTGGGATGTTAGTGTGTTCACATTAAGTTAAATATGGTCATTATTTATTAATCTTTATATTTTCATGTACACATTAAAAAATAGGTAAGTCTCATTGAAGTAAAATAAGTGTGGATAACAAATTTATGTGTAATATCTTGAGACAATTATTCATGTGATTCATGTACAAGTTATGATATGTGAATTCACTTTATGATGTTGTAACTTTACTTTTCATTAATTATGTTTAGTAGTTTGTCATTCAAAATAAATGAATCATACAATACCATGTAATTTTTCTAATTCAAAAAGAAAAAAAATCTATAATATCATAGAAATTGCTGGTAATTTTATCTCGCTGCCTATCAAACCATAAATTACTAATAATGTGTACTAAAATGAGTAAGCCAACTTATAATAAAATACTAACCTCAATAAATTAAAATTAAAATGATAATGTATACATTATGTTATTCAAGGTGTATATTAAAAATTACCAAATTATACATAATATAATGTACACAACAAATTTGTATCTTAAACAAATTATATAACTTATAATCTAAACTATAAAAAAATTTAATGACTATACTATATTTATTAAAAAAATTAAAATTAAAATTTAAAAAAAAGAAATTTGTAGTGCAGAATCAATCAATATGTTTTATCATTAAGTAAAACAATGATTTTGAAGAAGAGTTTCACGACAATGACTGTAAGTAACTTGTCTATGCAAAATGAATCTGATATGCAAGCTCATCCCTTAAAGAACAATACAATGTGGATGCTTATAATTATATATTTTTTGATTATATGAGAATGAGTTACAATATTTTATTTTCTTTATTATGATTTAGATTTTTTTCCTATTCTAACACAATTTTTAATTTGAAATAATATCTACTATAACCCAAATTCTTTCTGAATAAAATCTAATTAGAATAACAAGACTTAAAAAATACACGTTTCAAATTTTCAACCTCCTAAAAAAAACATTGAACCAATGCCAACCATACTACCAACCATTTTTATATTTAATTATAATTTCTCTAAATCCCAAAATGTGGCAAATCTTAAAAATTTATCCTTTTTTTCATTACCGTGAATTGATTTGAGCATAGAAGATTATATCTTATACATGCATGCCTAACTTTTATGAGGCCATGGATGTTGAATGTGTCGATAATATATTTAATTTATATGCACCTCCTAAAATCTAATTATTATACCAAAATTCTCGGTACTAAAGTAACTAGTATATAAATTAAATCCTAAATTTGATGACCATAGGGCCGTGTTTATATATTTTTATTATAGAATAAAATCATCCTATTAAAGTAAGAAAGGCAAACCCTCCAAAACATAAACACGTATAGATAACCGTCATAAAAATGGATAACCGACAATGTCGATTAGATAACCGTCATAAAAATGGATAGTCCTCAAATTTAGGTGTCAATATTATAAACAACAATATTGCAGTGTAAAAAAAAAAAGCATAAAAAAAAAGGTTAGTAGGAAAAAATGTTGGGAGAAGTGGAAAATATCTCTTGACATATTTTATTATATATCAGCAACAAATAAACAATGCAGAAAAGTTTATGAAGGGTTGGAGATGTTTTGATAAAAAATTCTCAACATTTTAACTGATTGCAGTGGTTTTCAAATGTTAAGAATATTGCAGAAAATTATAATTCTACAGAACCAATAAAAAACACTAACAACTATAGCAAACGAAATCCAGTAAAAATATATAACTTTTAAAAATCTATCATTAGCTTAATCTGCTGTAGAGTATTTGGCTTGAATATCCACTGAAAATAAACGATATAACGATAACAATGCTAAAACCAGACTACGGTGATTGGAATTTATAGTCTTCCCTCATATATATTGTGAGCAAAAGACTTTTATTATTGGCTATAATGCAAAATGCATTTAACCACTCCATCGATTTCTCATTTCCAATTGTTTGTTTATCGTGTCTTTAGAAATAGTACAGACGTGACTATGTTGCTCCTTCAATTTGACAAAAACTTTGTGAGAGAGTTATTATTATTATTATTATTATTATTATTATTATTATTATTATTATTATTAGTTGATGAATTATGTTTTACACGATGATTGTATTATTTGATGAATCGAGGGGCAAGATTTCAGATTTATCTTTTTTCATGTGTCAGTGTTTGTTAGCAATAAGAATTGGGTTTTTTATAAGCTATGTGACTTCACCATTTGAACCAACAACCATTTACTAGAGAATAAACTATAAAAATCATTCATTCAAAATTTTCGACATAAAAATAATTCATTTTTTATAAATCATCAAATATAACCCCTCGTCCCTAAACCTTTACAAATGTTAAGCCAAATTTTGTATAAATTATTATTTATTTTATTTTTCATTTTTTATAAATATTATTAGATGTGTTAGATGTGGGGTACAACTCTAATCTACTCCTAAGTGAATTTGAACCCTTAATCTACTCTATGGAAACCATTATAAAATTTTATAATTAATTAAATATCGTATTTCATTGTATATAATAACATATCTAATGTTTTATTCCAATAAAGTGAAGGCTGCTTTATTCACACTTTCAAAAAAATAATATGGAATGAAAAGATATTAAGATATTGCCAAAGTTATTTAATTATTGAAGAATAAACCAAGTTTTTATGTCTTCTTCAGTTTATTGTCATGATATAAAAAGTACTCATTCCATCAAAGTTATATAGAATTAGTATTTCAATTTTATTTATTTTTAAATACTTTTTGAGAGGTGTATTTTAATGTATAGTGTAATGTTTTTGATATTTTATTATTCACGTCAATTAGATTAAATTTTTTTGTTTTATCTAAAACAAGGTTAATCATTACATTAATTTAAAATTTATTAATTTAAATTAAACACTCTTCGTTTTGGTCATTTTTATTAAAATAATAGAAGAGACATCCTTTTCATAAATCAATTTTTTGATAATAAACAATGAATCTTTTATCCTATGATCGATGATTGGAGACCTGTCAATCCACATTTTTAATTATCTGGCAATATTAATGTGTTCATGAATAAGCTATTCTTAATTAAGCACTAGAATATAGGTACAATATAATAATAAGCATAATTAATATCTCAAAATTAATTAGTACAATATATAAACAGGGTTAGGAAGGTATATATTGAATATAACATTATGGAATATTTTTTTTCCATATTTGACTTTGAAAATGCATTGATAGACTTGCTAGACAACTAACCTATAAGTTTGAATATGATGTGTAATCGATGTTGTGAAGACCACCCCCAATGATCCTAAAAGATGTTAAGATTGCATGTCACTCTTGAAAGGTTCAAAGACTACTTTTATTTTTTGGTAAGGTGTTAGGACTGCCTTCCATTCCTAGTAAGGTGTCATAATCACTTGTCATTCCTAGTCAAGTTTCTAAAACTAAAAAATATGAGTTGTGGATTTAGTGCACGTACTCCTACCCTTCACTTTCTTGTCCCTCATTTTTTATGTTTTAACACATACAGACTTGAAAATGCATAAGGAATTTTTTTGATCTCTATGTTAGGGTTAGCGATTTATACATAGAACTAACTAACCACCTAACTTTCAAACCCCACAAACATAATATAATTTGTTGATAAATAAAAATTATATGAGATGAATAACTTTAATAAGCACTCAAATAGTGATTTATAATAGCATGCTATTTTAGACAATGATAATACTCTAACAATTACTTTATTCTCAAATGGAGTATAATACTTGTCTATGATAGGTAATATTTGAATTCAAATGTAGCTGCATTTATAATATTACAATAATATCTATAAATTTAGCAAATAATAAAAAGAAATACTAAATACATATCTAACACCTAAAATCTTAAGACCTCTATGAACAAAGGTAAAGAGAAATGAAATTGAATCAAGAAATTAAATAAATAATTATTATACCTTCCATTGTGAATCATTCACCTTGTCATAAGTGGATGTGGCTCTTGATATGTATCTCCAAAGGGATTTGTAACAATGCTGCCTAAGTTGGGAGCATCTCCTCTTGCAATATTTGAATAACAGAAGATGATAAATAGGGTTGATGCACAAAAGGGTTATGAAAACTTGCATGTCTTCATTGTGATTCTTGAACATGGAAATGAAGGAGGTATAATATAAATTATATATAATATTCCTGATTAAACTTGAACCATCAATCTTGAATGTGAGATGAAAGGTGGATAATGCACCCTCCACATCTCACATGGATCAAGTGACTGAACCCTTGATCTCTTTGAAGATCAAGGGAGGAGGATTAAGATTCCATTAATCGGGCATGGGCTTGATTAGAGTTTGTCCCCCAAGTCTAAGGGGAATCTTAGAAGTACATGGATAATGGGAGACAAGTGGAGAAAGAGGTGAATATAAAATTCATTCATAGAATAATGTAATGATAATAGGAAATATTATTTTTAAAAATTATGAATATTCCAAAATCCATGGAATTTATGATCACGAGAAGATTAGTTAATAAATTTATATTAATTTAGTAATGAATAGTGAATAGTGGAAGAAATCATCTAATATGAAATAATGACAGTGAATAGATGACTTGAAATGGTGCATTTATCTAATTAGGGATGTCGTAAGGTGAATTCATATTTAAATGTTATATGTGTAGAATAATGTGGGATGAACAAATGATTTGGACCAGTTTGTGTGGTAATGCAAGAAGTCATTCCATTTTATAATTTTGAAACATAAAGTGGTCAAAAGGAAGTGTCTACATTTTAACTCTATTTGAGGAGGATTTTTGAGACACAAAAGAAGTAATGTCTTCTCAAACATTAAGAAAGAATATTAAAAAGAGCATAAAAGGTGTTATGGAAAAATAGAAGAAAACTGACAGATGACTAATTGATGATTCATTAAATTCCTTGGCAAACATATTCAAATTAATGCCCCATATAGTACTTAGTAAGTCATGGATTTCACCTCAAGGGGATGTATAGAAAATGTCTTAAAAGTGTGGACCCTTGAAATCATGAAAATAATGCTTATGGTGACCAAACTGAATAAAATCAAGATGAACATATTGAATAGAATAAATAGGAATAAATTGACCAGATTGGAGAAGAATAGATTCACCAAAATGAGAAGGATCAAAAATGTTATATGAAAGTGAAAATATGAGGAGATGATTATAATAAATGAGATGACATTACTTGTGTATAGACATTTGGAGCTTGATTTTTAATATTATAAATGACTATATGCATCAAAATATGTAAATGAATCATGATAACAGTATCTGTCAAATTGCATAAAACAAAATTCAAATGCAAATGTATATAATGCTAAATCATTATATGTAAAATCAATAGTTAACTATAAAATATAATGAATTTAACTGAGTTCATATACAAATTTTAACAACCTAACATCCCAATATGAATAATCAAGAGTCAAATATAAAATATAATATTTTAAACTAAGGCACCCGAGTATTGACAAGTAAAGAAGCAAGCAACCAACAAGCACAAAAACACACAATTAAAAATAAAAGAAACTCTTAGTTATTAAATTAGTGGGTATTAAAAAAAGGCATTAGTCTTGAATCAAAGGGTGAGATAAACTAATCTTGACAAAAAAAGGGGTATTAGAAGAATAAAGAAGGGGTGGTCAAGTTGTCTCCAAATGCCCCATGTAAAATGGATGTTGGATACATAGTCCATGGTGGTCTTTAGACAAAATGTAGTTCTCCTAAGAGTTGGAAAATAATAAAAGTGATGATGAGTAAATTGAATGATTATAGAGGAAAAATAAGAATGGATCACAAAATGGTGAAAGTGTGAGAAAGAGATGCTCAAAAAATGGTGAGTGTAATGGAAGGATGATGATGATAATAAGGACAAGGGAAAATAAAATATGAGTGTTCATTCCTATGATAGTCTCAATTTATTTTATCTAAATATCATGAAAGGAAAATGGTAAGGATGATAATGTTAGCCTAGTTATCTTGATATACCCCATTTATCTAAGTGTTGCCTACATAGTCCAGGTGGATCTTAGGCCAATATAGTTCTCTTATAAATAGGAGTTTAATGAATAAATTATGATGATTGGAATCAAGATAAATAGATAGAAGAAATGGGAATGGGGAATAAAAAATGGTGAGAGTGTGATTATCTCACAAAATGTTAAGATCATGAAACTGGAATTAGCTCACAAAAGTAGTTAAAGGGGAGAAGGAAATATCCAAAAAAAAAGGCTAAGGGATTAGAATTAAGCTCAAAAAATGGTGAGAGCATGGAAAAGGTGTGTAAAAATGGGTAAAATATGAATTTGATTTATGTAATGATTTGACATTCATAATGCCCACAACATCTAAGGCAAGAAGAACAAATTATCTTGTAAAATGATGAGAGCATGGAGTACGATTGTAAGTAAAAAGTAGCTTGAAAAAGTGGCCTAAGCATAGAAATAAATAGTCTATAAATAGACTGAAGGATATGAATTTATCTCCCGAGATGTTAATAAAATGAAATAGATCACAAAATGATGATAACATAAAATATCTCTCAAAAGGGAGACACCATAAAATTAGAATAAGTAGCTCATGATAAAGGATAGAGTGTGGAAAATAGTAGTCATGAAAGTGACTATGGAATAAAAGGGATCTTGCAAAATTGTGAGAGAATGAAACTAGAACAATTAGGTCACAAAATTGGCTAAACAAGACAAACAAATACCCTACAATGTAGTTAAGGGATAAGAATTGAGCTCTTAAAATCGCAAGAGTGTGGATGAGGGAAAAAAATTAGGAGGAGTAATCATATGGGGGAAAGTATAACAATGGAAAAAAAATGAAGTATGGTGAAGAAGAAAATCATCGAAATTGACCTTAGAGACCCATGTCTCTAAGTGTTTCCTACATAGTCCAAATAAACCTCAGACTAATGTAGTTCTCCCAAAATGGGAGGGTAATATTATAGTAAATGTTATTTATATCATTAATACGAGTACATATGAAGGAGTTAGGATGAATAAATGTAATGAATGAAATGAGAATAGTAACCCAGAGATGAAACTAACACAAATACTTGGTATGCCATTAGTCGAGGATGAAACAATATTAACCCAGAGATGATACTAACTCAAAAAAATAGTAATGAGTTTTTTAGGTATATGATAATTCTATATGGGATGTAAAACATGGATTATGGAGTTATGAAAATTAAATCATGAAGAGCGATCATGTTGATGGGTAGGAAAAGTTAGATAGTTTGGGTTATGAGTATGATGTGTTGAGGAATATTAGATCATGTAACTTTTAGATGAGGTTGTAAAACCAATCCCATAATGGGAAAAGTGGTTGGAAATCAAACTTGATGTTAGGGAAGTAAATGGAGAGGGATAAAGAAAATAAGGAGTTCACATGCATAATATGTAGAGATATTGAAGCAATAAATGGGTGGACTTTAATCCATGAAATAAATATGTTGTGTATTGAATCAAGAGAGTGGAAGCCATGGGTAAAGATGCATGGAGATGCATGTAGGAGTATTAAAAACTTATGATCTCACCCTTATGGTTGAGGAGATTGATTTATACTAGGAGAAGGTTAGGTATATCCAACAATTGATGTTGATGTTATTATAGAGGTGGATTAATGAGGATGATGAATATAATGAAGTCATAGATAAATAAAATGAAAAAGATGAAGATGAAGATAAGGAACGATAAGAATAAAAATTGAGGACTAAGTATAATTAATTACTCGGTTAATAATAATAAGGGAATATTAAGTATGAGTACTAACACATAGAAAATGAAAGAGGAATTCAAAGCATGACTACTTATAGAGACTAGTAGAAATGAAGGATACAAAACATAAATGCTGATATAGAAAAGAGGAAATGAGTACTATGAATCACAATAATTATAGAGATAATAATAAATGAGGGTTATAAATCCCAAAGGATTACACAAATAAGAATAAAAGGGGATTTCAAATCACAAATTCCAGCACAAAGATAAAGATAAGGAGAGTGAAAAACATAAAGTTTTGCATGAAAAAAAGGAAAATGATGTTCAAATAATGGGAAATTATGGAAGAAGGACATGTATGTGATGGGAAGAGGAAATCAAATGAAAATTGGGAATATGGGAAAAATGAAATAAAACATGTAATTGGGATGAATAAAATGAGGTCATAGATAAAGATGACAATGAACAAGAGGCATGCTTACATAGATAATAATGAAGGGTATATGTGAAGCATAGGTGCTCGCACATATATAAATAATAAAAGGGAACTGCAAGGCACAAATGCTTGAACAAATGAGAATAAAAAGGGAAGCATGGAAGGCTTATCAAAGGATAAAAATCCTTTTAGGAACTTGATGTGAAGAAATAATACATGATGAAAGAGGTGGGGAAATGAAAAGAGAATGATCAATTGGAATATAAATCTAAGATTAACCATAGTTTTGACTATGGTACGAAAGATGAAGCTAATAAAGAGGTAGCAAAGAAATGGAATATTGGGTAACTAAGAGAAATGGTTATAGTTGTGGAAGGGGAAAATATGATGGTGGATGTGGAAGAAGAGGAGAATGATGAAAAGGGTATGGAAATAGGCTGAGGAAAATGAGATATGGGAAGAATGATGTAAGAGATAAAAATTTGGAAGAAAGGGATATGACCAAGTAAATTAGTGGAGAGATAATGGAAAATGAAAGATAGGAGAGTGAAGAAGTGGGCACTATCATGACCAAATAAGCATGGATAAGATGAGTCATGATAGATAAGGAGATGGAAAATGGATTGGATTTGATGGTGGCTTTGGATATGATAATGGGATGGAAATGTGAAAGGGTTAATAAAAATACAAGATAAAAAATTTGATGAAGAAAAAAATCCACATATAAAGACAATGAAGGGGATGAAGATGAAAATAAGAGATGAATATAAGGGATGGTAAGAATAAAAAAGAGAGGACTGTGTATAATTGATTACATAAAGAATAATAAAAGAGGATTGTGAAGCATAAGTAATACCATAGATGAGAAGAAAAAAGGACTATGAAGCATGAGGACTTGCATAGATAATAAGAAAAGAGTTATGTCATGTATGAGAGTTGACAAGGATACAAAGCATGAATGCTCACACAAATATAAAACAAAAGTGATTAAAAATAAGGAAAGAGGAATAAGGGATTAAAAAACACAAAATATTGCATAGATAAGAAGAAAAGGACAATTATGGAAGGATTTTCAAAGGAAAAAGACTCAGAAAGAATCTAGTTGTGGAATAAAAACTTGAAGATGAAAGAGAAGGGAAAGATGAAATAGAACCAAGAATTGGAATGAAACTCCCACATTCACCATATTGTAAAATAACAGAATTGATATGAGATCTATAATAAGAGACAAAGGTAAGAATGTGGTGGCAAAGAAAATATAGATGCAACAATTGAAAATGCAGATAAAGGAAAAGATCATAATTGTTCAAGGGAAATGAAAGTGGGGGATATGTAAGGGAAGGAGAATGATGTAGAAGTTATAGAAGTATGCCAAGGATGAGGTGAAATGATGAGGATGATAAAAAAATATCAAGGATACAAAGGTAAAGGTTGGGAATAAGTATAGAGAGGGACAAAAATATGAATAATTAAGTGGTGGAGTGAGTTACAAAGCATTCAAAAGAAATACAATGAAAGGCTATGGGGTGACTGGTGAAGTGGAATGGATGGTGGATTTAGATATTAGAATGAAGGTAGATGATTAATATTATCAATCATATTGTTAAATTATATTGATAAGTTAGAGGGTGATTAAAAGAGATTGACAAGCTAGAAGGGAAGAGATGGCGAAAAAATAGGTGGAGAAAGGTGGAGAAAGAGGGATAAAATGAAAATAAATAGAAGAGTGGTTGAGATGGCCTTATTAACTAAGCACTGTCTACATATTCCAAAAATACCTCAAGCTAATTAATGTAGTTCTCCTAGGAAAGGAAGAAAAAAATAAAGAGGTATGATTGGACAATGTTTTATCATAATAGGCTAAGAAACCTTCAGAGCATCCCTAATGGGGGATACCCACTTGAAAGGAATTTTTAGTAATGGATAATTATTGAGAATAAAGGATGAAAAATGAGGTTGGTAATTATTTATTAGTGGTCGAGTTGACCATAGGAATTGAGTGCTACTAACATAGTCCAAAAAATACCTTAGGCCAATGTAGTTCTCCCATGATGGAGGAAAAATGGCATAATAATAATAAATAATTTAGGGATCATGAATGGAGAATATTAACCTAGAAATGAGATTAATGCATTCGATCTAATGCTTACATGTTTTGATATACAAAAATGAATGATTAAAACAACCAAAGGATTCTTGATTTGAGGAGACATCCTAAAATAGGTGCACACTTTGAATTAGCCAAAGTAGGGTGAAAAATGCGATCAAGGATGAACAAATGAATGAGTGAATGGCCTTACATAAGGTGGATTAATAAATGGATTGATTTTATTAGTAAGCATAGATCAAGTTTTTAACATATAGTAAAAATTAATAATGATAAAATGTTGTTAATAGATGAGAAGAATTTCATACACTAATGTAAAATGTATGTGTTAATGGTAGAATGAATTTTGAAAAAATGAAGAGGTTGTAAAAAATAAAGCACATAAGGATAAGAAAAGCAAGGAAATAATGATTGAAGAATTATGATTGGAAGGAGGAAGGAGATAAAAATAGATCATGGAAAAGGTGATACCCCCAAGCAATGATACATGAAAGGGAAGTGAATTTCATAAAAAAATATCCTAATGATAAAGATGGAAGTTTATCTTGCCCCAAACAGGGTGAAATTTTCAAGCTTGGATTGGATTGACTAGCCACTAACAAGGTGGAATTCAAAATGAAATATCCCAAGAATGTGGGATAGTTGGACCAATGGCTTGCCTAAAGTAAGGAAAAGTTGGGAATAACACATCCTAATATTGAAATTATTTGATCAAGTATTTTGATTAGATTTAGGAAAATATGATTTTTTTGAATTTTTTGGCTTTATATCTCATGTTAGAGAGTTTTGGCCTTGTTTTAATTTGTAGAAGTGTTTCTGATTTTTATGATGTTTATGGTTTTTGAAAATTTTGATTTTTTTTCAGATTATTTGAATTTTTTTGATGTTTTTAGAGTACTTTATTTTTTAGATGTTTTTGGATTATTATATGGAAGGGGTCACTAGCAAATGGAAACATGTTCTAGCACCAAGATGGGATATGAAAGCATATGTAAGGAATAAAAGGATTATGGATAATAGTGGATGACAATTAGGAAAAGATTAGGGATCTCCAAGGACCATGTCACATGAGAACTAAATGTTTAGTCATCAAATTGATTCTAAGAGGTCATGCAAATATGTTTCAAAAAATAGGGCTCAAAACCTCGCCCACTTATATAGTAAAGTTAGGACAAGAATAAGGAAATAATAGGATTAAAAAGGAAGATAAGGGGATGTATTTATGAATGAGGATTCAAATAGGATGGATATTTTAAATGGAATATATGGCCAAATGGATGGAATATGATGAAGGGATGGGATTATCCCAAGTGTCAAGGTACTTATAGATAACAAATTATTTACGCACTATGCCAAATACCTAGTTTTCATGATGGTACTTGCCCAAGGTTACAAAAACATGGTTTTCACCATTGGAAAAATTATTTCTGTCTTTTTATTTTTTAAAATATGATTGATTTTTTTCGATATTATATAATCTCAACTCATTTGAGGATAATGAGATGCATAATGCTAACCCTTTTCCAATTTGTAACCCATGTATATACTAGATAGATTATTTATTATAATTTTGATATTGATGTGGAGTATATTGATGTCATTATAATCCTTGAAGATTGTTGATTCTACTTCATATGAACCTCTAGACAAGATGTCTTCACAACTTATATGTAAAATAATGTATCTAGGGAGGGTGAGGTATGATAAGCATTGGATAAGGGCTCAGATTTGAGAAGGGGATACTAGACTTGGACAAAGGATATGGTCATAAAGGGAGGTATAACTATTGGAAGGCCAAGGGAAATTTGGAATTTTAGTCACACACACCATGGTTGATTGTTTATGCAACATGATTTTTAATGTTTTTGGACCAAAAACCTCTAAAAATTATCTCAAAGGACCACAATATTTTTGACTCTTTAGGCTTGAGATGTACTAAAATTTGGATGATATTTAGATTATCACTTATTCTAATATTTACTTAGATAATTTCTTTATCAAACAATGAAGAACTAATTTGATCATATATTGGTGTCTCAAAGAGGGTTTTGCCAACATCGTCTTCTTGAATATCTAGATTTTGATTGGAATTTTCCAATAGAGCCTTAAAGAGGTTTTCAATATGGGATTAAAATTTTTGATTTTTATTTTCCCATAGTGCCTCAAACAAGGTTTCACTAGGGAACATGAAATTTTGTATTTGTTTGTCCCCAAGTGCCTCAAACAAGGTTTCACAAAAGGGTTCTAATTTTTTTATTTGGACTATCACCTAATGCATCAAACATGGGTTCACTAGGTGATGCTAATTTTTTATCTTTGAAATTTTCCTCTAACACCTGAAACAAGGTTTCACTATGGAAATTGTCTTCAAATTGGATGCTTCTTAGGATCCTTATAGATTTTTAAATTGATAGGTCACCATGGAATAAGTCCCGTAATGTATGATTTATTCAGGCTTAATTGATAGGTACAGGAAATGAGATACTAAAATAATGGTTAAGATTTTAGTTGATGAAAAAATGATGGGTAATGGTAATGGGAGGATAAAATGAAACAAAAACGCCATAGAGACTGCTAGGATAAATTATTTCGATGATGAAGTAAACTTCCTCAACATCTGTGGAAGAATCGACAACATGTTCAAACTAAGTTGCTATTTATATTGGTGCTAATATAAATGCCAATTTTAAAATCATTACTGACATTGATTGTGAAATTGACATGGAATCTAATTATGATTGTATATTTAATTGCAATGTTGACTACAAATCTAATTCTAATAATAAAGTTTCTCTTGTTTTGGATTCAACCATAAAGAGGGCTTGTTAAATTGTGTTATCCACAAGTACATTTTTAAATGTGTGTTTAGAAATAAAGGATTTAGATGAAGGGATCCTTAGAAATGGGGGATTTTGGATCATGGATGTATAATGGACTATTTTTTAATAATGGATTATTTAAAAATCACTCATTGAATAAATTCTCATCAAAGATCGTTTCATCAAAAATATGATGTTGGATAAATGGTAACTCATTAAATATTGACTCATCATTGATATATTATTCAATAAAAACATTAAATAAGGGTGATTTGTCTTGATATTGACTTGTAAGTAGACTAGTATAATTATGATTGAGAAATGAATCCTAACACATCCCCATTCATTGAATCTCAAACTTGGACATTTTTGGTTCTTCATTAAATATGTCCTTGAGAGAGGAAATGACATGAAATAACTAGATGACTGTATTAGTTGTGACTCTAAGGTCAGAGTGAATTTTGGACTAGTGGATGAAACATCAAAAGTATATGTCAAGTGGGATAAGTTTTAGCTAAGCTAAAAGAGATGAGATATCACATGTTGACTTGAAAGTAGGAATGGTTAAGTGAATTCCTTTTTGGATGTGAATAGATTTGAATCTTATCATGTGATTTTTGTGGCTAGAGTGTTAGGTAGACGTTGGATAAAAGTGCCAAAATGGATTTCCCTTGCTAGTATGACCATGATCAAGCTTGTAGCTAGTAGATGGTATGTTTTGAGTAATGTTGATTTGAAAAGGTGGGACCTTGCATGTTTAGTATGGAGTCTATGTTTTTAGGATTAAAATATATAGGTAGTCAAGTTCCTATTTCTAAGATTTATAAAAATATATCATGTTTATTTTCAAAAATAGATTGTTTGAACTTGGCTCTATCTTGATCTATTTTGGATGCAATAGCCTTAGAAGAAAGGATAAATTTTTAAATGTGGATGTTTGATTGAATAAAGGATTGGAGAACTTTAATTTGGAATTGATAGGAGAAAATGGATTTTGAATTGATTGATTATATAAATTAGACTTAGAATAGATTAGAAAAATTGAACTTGGAGTTCAAATGTCTTGAATTTATGAATTGGATTTCAAATTTAGAAGTTGAAGTTCAAATGTGGAAGTTGGACTTGAATGTGGATTTGAAATTATATTTGATTTATATTGAATTTAATTTAATTTAGATGTGAATGAAATTTATAATCAATTTGGGATGTGGAAGGTGTATTTGGAATATCTAAATTAGGAATAGTGAATTGGGCATAATAATATGGGAATAGTGACTAGGGATTAATGACCTTGGAATAGCGATCTGGGAATAATGACCTAGGAATAATGATTAGGTAATATTTATCTTAGAATAATGATCTAGGAATAGTGACCTAGGAATTAGGGATAAATAAAAATGGGTATCATAAAGACAAGATTTGGACAAGAGGCATATTCATTTGGATAGTATGATGTGGAAAAATTATAATAGTATGATTGGTATAGAGGAATGATTTATGGCTCTAAATATGAGTAGAGTACTACCTTGGTGAGTCTATATAGACTGGGTTTTAGACTTTGTTTTTGATATAATATTGTCAAACAAATGGGTTTGATAAAAACATACATGCAATCAATATACAAGCATCACAACCTACTTTAATGACTCGAACATGATTACTCCACATTCAACAATCCTTCTATATAGATTTTGAGAGGATTAATTTTTTTAAGATTCATTAAATAATTAAAGTAGTTATTGGTGGTGTCTTAGTCGCACCTTTATCTCAAAAGGTCCACATGTGAAATGCATCTTCATATTTTATTACCTTTATAGACCTGTACTAATGAATACCTTGTGGCCAAAAGATATTATTTTAAATTTTACTATGGGATTTCTAATGGTCTTGATATACATTTTAGTATGTTCATAAAAAAAATTTAGTGAAGGAATCTAAAATCTAGCTATTCATAGGATAGTCTAGTCCCTTCGCGACTATGTCAACCATCAAATCTCATTAATCAAACTACCATATTTTTAAATTATTCAAGGGACTAAAAAAAACCTTAAATGTTGGATTATGCAACCCCTCACATCATAGTGGGTGTAAAATACACAATTTATTAGCATCTATTATGGTATGATTCTAAATTTATATACCCATACTAGATAAATAGCGTTTACTATAATGCTAGGTAATAAATTCCAAATCATGGTTCCCTAAGAGACTCATAAGAAGGTAATGAAATCCAAATTCCATGGTCTAAAATAAAAAATAAAGTAATTTCCTTTATGATTCAAAGGAATGTCCTAAAAGGGTAAGTGAAGAACATATTTAGTAAATCTCCTGAGGTAAAAAACAAGTTGGTCACCTCGCATTTTTGGGTGACCCAAATATGGGGGAGCATATGCACAAGGAACCAATAAAACACACAATAAAGAAGTAAATTAATAAATAAAATAACTTGAAAATAAAAAGTGATTTAGTAAACCAAATTGAAATGTGAATTAAAAAATGGTTATCTTAATTGTATCCTCACATTTTTTGATAGTGGAAACCTGTAAGAAAACCATAAGATGTTTCTTTGATGTCTTTGACTTACATATTGAAAACACATATTATAAGGTTTAATAAAATATAGACTTTGTCTGTGGACTTGAAAAATAAGCACATTTAAAAGCTTTTAAATTAGAACATTTAAAAATTAGAATGTAATTTTTTAAAAAATTGCAAACTTGGTAGTTAGAAAACATCAACAAAAAAGAAGAATAAATAGATAAAACCTGATGGTTAGTAAATAAAAAATATCTTCTAAATTAAAAGGTTAGAATATTATGAAATTTTTATAGGTTATTATCAAGACAAATACCTATCAACTTACAAAAAATCAGAAAAAAGGTATACAGATTAAAATATATAATCATTTTATCAACCATTTTTAGTTTTTATTTTGTTAAGTAAAAGAAAAGGAATGAGAGAATATGTTTAAGTGTGTGAGTCATATTTGAAAATCCAAATGTATCTATAGGATTAAAAATTGGGGTTATAAATTTAGTAAAGAATAAAAATCAATAATAACAACATATCTAACACCTAAAATACTAAGACCTCTATGAGCAGTGGTAAAGAGAAACAAAACTATATCAAGAAATTAAATAAATAATGATTATACTTTCAATCATGGATTATTCACCTTGTCATAAGTGGATGTGGTTCTTGATATGTAGCTCCAAACGGGGTTATAGCAATGTTGTCTAAGTTGGAAGAATCTCATCTTGGAATCTTTAAAGAATGGATGATGAGAAAAGGGATTGATGTAGAAGAGGGTTTTTAAAACTTGCAAGGCTTCATTGTGATTTTTTAACATGGATAATAAGGAAGTCTAAGCTATTATTTATAATATTTTTTAACAAACTTGACAAGTCCATCTTTAATGTGAGATGGAGGGTGGAGAATGCACCCTCCACATCTCACATGGATCAAGAAATTGATCTCTTGATCTCTTTAGAAGATCAAGGGATGAGTATTAGGATTCCATTTGATAGGGAATGGGCTTGATTACATTTTTTCCCCCAAGTGGAAGTGAAATCTTAGAAGTATAGGGACAATGGAGGACAAGTGGAGGAAGAGGTGAATATAAAATTTATTCATAGAATAATAGGATTATAATAAGAAATATTTATTTTTATAAATTATGAATATTCTAAAATACATGGAATCTATGATTAGGGGAGGTTTAATTAATTAATTAATTTAGATTAACTAACTAAAGAATAGTGAAAAATGAATAGTAAATAATGAATAACAAAGTAAATCATCAAATATGCAATGTTGACTGTGAATAGATGAATTGAAATGGTGAATCTACTTAATTAGGGATGCCCCAAGGTGAATTCATAGTTATATGTTGGATGTTTAGAAGAATTTGAGATGAACAAGTAATCTAGACCAATTAATGTGCCAATGTAGGAAGTCATTTGATTTTATAATTTTGACACATAAGATGGTAAAATTAAAGTGTCTACAGTAATAATATTAACACTTATGTTGGTTTTCAATGAGTATGAGATAAAAAGTGGGGAAGATGGGGGAAAGAGTAAATATTAATTATATGTAATTTAAATTACAATATAAGCTTATGATAAGATATAGGATGTAAAATAAAGGATATTTTATAAGGTTATAAGTCAACAAGAGAGTCCTTGTTGACCAATTTAGACAAAATTAGATATACTAGATAAGTATTATGAACCAACATAAATTAACATAAAATAGGGCTATGGGCCTATTTTAGGTCACTACTATTTTCCCATTTTAAGATGCATTTGTAGTCTACAAGTAGATATTGAAGGCATGCATTTCAAAGTAGAGCATGAAAAGGACATCATAAAAAATATTTTTGATATAGATTTTTTAGAGTAGAAAATGTTTTACTTAAAATTGGATTAATGAATTAATAACATTTTTATTAGATAAAAATTAATAAAATAAAAGATAATTATAGATTCATTAAAATGCACAAAAAATGAATGACTTCATAAATATTTTATCTATGAATAAATATGTGATAAATGAAGGATAATTGATTTTTAAAAGTAAGAATCAATCTATTATTGAAGAGTTATAATGTTAGAGAAGATTTAAAGCATATTTGAATAAATGCTTTAAGCATTATATCATCATGTGCCATTTTTTTATGTTAGAACACAAAGTCACACAATATTAAGGATTGCATTCACAAGTTGTTTTTTGAAATGTATTAAGTGATATTTTCTAAAAACATTATAGATTTGACCCTAATAATAATGAAAAGATAGATTGTATCCCATTGATTTCCCCAAATTTATTGGTTTATAGTGAGTTGTTGGGATAATAGATAAGGAGACCAATTTCCCATAAATATATATAAAATTTAGGATAACAAGACAAAAAAAATTAGAGCCTTCAAATAGAAAAATATTATTACAAAATCATATTCTAAAAGTTCACATCTTTCCAAAATGGTTACCTGATAGTTATGAGAGTGGGAGGTAATGATTTACGAGTATACACTCCAAAAAAAATGTCAAAGTTTTTTTGTTGTTTTTTATTCACCTCTCTTTTTAGAATAGTTTTCTACCTTTTTTGGAATATTATCCCATGTTCACAAAAAAACTAAATATTATTACAAACCTCTCTTTAATTTATTGCTAATTCTAAATAATATTATTTATTTAAACTAAATTTTAAATTCTAGTTTTATTATTATAATTGTAATTATATTAGTTAAATTTTATATTGTAGATGTATTTAATTATGATATAAAATCATTTTAACAATACAAGAAGTATAATTTTATGTTATATCTTCAATCTTAAATATTGTAATTAGATACATGTAGTATGTCTTGTAACTATTTTGAGAATCAGAGTGTTTTGTGCAAGGCAAGTTTCAAGTTTTTAAACCATATAATGATAATTAACAATAACTATTCCTAAGTTTTTTATAAGAATTTGTAGAATGCTAAATTACTCCATCGATTGTTGTTGTTTTGTATTTCAAATAGTTCATGCTCTTTGAAGTTGAATGCAAATTTTGTTTTCCCACAACTAAACTAGTATATTGATTTGGTGAAATGAAAAATGGTCTTTCATATTGTTTTCATTATGAAAACTAATCATAATAAATGTCTCACATCCATACTTCAGATTAAAAACAAATAATAGTTTGAACATGCATGATCACGATAGAAAAAAATATTATGTGATTATCTTAAGATTTTGCAAGTAGGCAAGGGTTGGGTTAAGTTCATAGATTAGTGGATAAAAGTTTTTTTTATAAATATTAAATTTGTATATATGTTAGAGTAATTGTTTGAATATGAGTGTTGAGTGATGTGAGACTAGACATAGCATGAAAACATCTCAGCCATATACTTACAAATGATAAGGAAAAAATACAAATCTAAATGGTAACTTGTTGGTACCAATCATTTAATTTTTATGGGTTATTTAAGTTTATAAATTAGATAGGTAATGACACATAGAGTTTCTGATCTTTAGGAAGGCATGAAATTTTATTTGCATATGTAAAATATGGATTACAAATGTCCTGCAAAGAATATATCCTAAAAATGTTATTCAACTTACATAGCCTCAACATTGAATTCAAATTATTCTAAGGGAGGTGATACACCAAATAATATGATGACTTCCAACCAATAAAATTTTACATATGAGAACAAAAGACTAACCAAACAAACACTCCTTCAATCTACACCTTCTCATATCAATGTTACATTATGAGGTTATGGATTAATGTACAAATATATTAGTACTAGACAAGAGGAATTGAATGGAAATAATGAATAGACTAACTCACACAATCCTTGACATTTCTTAGAATACTTCATATGCCTTGCAAGAATAATCTTTCCAACTACAAATAAGATGAAAGAATGAGACAATATGTTAAGGAATCCATAGTCTTTACTAAGCAAGATCTAAAATTCAAGTATAAAACAATATGAATAGTCATTAATAGGTAAAAATCAATAGTCTTATTGATCAAATGGTATACAAATGAGTAGGTTTTCACCATACTCAACTGGAGCATAAATCACAATGGCCAAAATGGCTAGTTCTTATAGAACTTGAGAGAGAGAGGAGAAGAGAGAATTCCAAGGGTTATAAGGACACTTGTAAAGATGATAAAATTAGTTAATTTTGAATTATAAGATAATGTGGGATGAATAATGAAATTTTAGGAAGCCCAAGTGTTCATCCAAGTCATCAAACTCTTGTTGAGTGGCATGAAATTCCCTTAACTAGCTCAAAAAAACTACCTTCATGATTAGCCCTATTTGAACATAAAAAAAATGATTAGGGATAGGTATGATTATTGGAATTAATATTAAATATATCAAACTTTCCTCTCCATGTATTGGTTATAGGCCTGGTCCTCTGGAATTATCTAGAAAGGAGCTATCATCATCTGTAATCTAGAAAACTCTTCCTTCATGCACCCTACACATTTGGCCACCAAAAAGACATATTTTTTTATATTAAAATACATGGGGGTTATTGGATGAAAAGTATAAATACCCTAAATGAGTTTATATGCATGACAAATACCTTAAAATGAGCTCACTTAAACATTTCCACCCTTCTCACTAGTTTGTTTACTATGCTAGTTTTGACTAGCTCAAATGAGAGCTCATGTTATAATAATTATGAGTTTTTATGAAGTATTAAATTGAATTTATGGGTTATCCCAATCATATTCATTCCTCCCAAAGTGTGTTTCATCTTCTGATTCTTCCTAGAACTTGCACAATGCATAAAACTATCAAGAAAAGCCTATTTTGTACCCTATTCATACAAGTCTATACAAATCAAGAGAGTGGGGAGAATCCTAAGAGAGTAATATAAAATTTCCAATAAATATATATATATATATATATATATATATATATATATATATATATATATATATATATAATATTCCATTTTATCAGCTATCGAACTCCATTTCCTCCATTGGGTCTTGACTGAGGATTTGTAAGGGTTTTAGGTATTGTCTCACTCTTAAGCATTGTTCATAAAAACCTGACGTTGGAATCTCAAAGTAATTAAAAAAAATAAAATTTAAATACCTTAATAAACATAATTTAACTCCATATATTCCCATGTAAAACCTCAATGGAGATGTGAGTATTTAGGCTTGTCCTATCGAGCCCTTTCCTCCTTTTTCCTGCAAGCCTAATGTTGTATCTGAGCCAAAAATGGCTTCTTCAGGGATTTATTTGATTTAAAAAAGAATTAAAACATCTTATTTACAAAAATATGCATGATTAAATCCATTATAAATCATATCTCATGCTATAATTGTGAATGACCCCCCAATTAGCCTTGGTCTAAACCTTGTTTAACAAGCTTGAGTTGGCTTTTAGCTCAAAAAACGGATTTTGATAGCTTCCCCTACATCCCAATCGATTTTAAACATCTAAAATCATCCTAGTAACATGTTAAAATTTATTAAAGATATTACCTCATGGTAAAAATGCTTTTGACCTTTCATTTGGGTACTAGGCCAAAACTTGCCTAGTAGGCCTGATTGCAAACTTGGGGTCTTAGATCATCTTGTTAGGTTATATACTCTTATAATGTTTTTTTTCATGATTATTCATGTGTCATATAACTTATTTCACATTCTTTAAATTTTTAAACCACCTCTAGTGATCCTTTATCACTCTTTTCCCCAAAACCTACAAATTTACACCTAAGGGGAGTGCCCTCTGTCTAAGACAAAATAGAGGGCACTTCCCCTATTTTATCAAGTTAATTTAATGGTTTATGATATTAACCAAGTCATAAATAAATTATACATAAAAAACCAGCCCTTTAATAGGTCAATAAACCCTTCAAGCTCTTCCAAACCCAAAATAGATTACTAGTCAAAAGACTGTGTGTAGGGCCTCCTCATATGGACTATATTTTGACTATTTAGAGGGCTTTGTTGGATTTATTTCCACTAATAATAGACTATTGAGGTCATAATGGTCCTAAATAATTATTTAATATGTCTTATTATCATTTCAAATTACCACATCCCCTTGATACTCCTTACTCAGTCAAACTGAGTTTCCATACTTAACTATATTTCTTGCTTTGAGCTCAAAAATGGCTCCTGTAGGTGTTAATAGTTAAGTTAGACTTTGATTATGATATTTAAATAAATTAATTGAATAAATAAGTTCATTTATAAATGTTTTTATACTTCTTCATCATGTTTAGACAATACCAACACTAAGAACCATTACCCCCATGCTCACTACCTTTATCATGATTGCACATAGCTATAGGTGCATACAAGGGTTTAAAAGGCCTATGTAGGTTTTTTCACACATTAAAAGGTTTTTTAAAATAATAATGACCTTTAATAAGGTTTTATTTAGTTTATTTCATCACTTCATCCTCTTTTTAACCCTTCATATGAACTTTGAGCGCATAAATTGAGTCCTTTTTTAACTGATTATAAATCCTACCTTAATGACTCATATAGGTGTGTGTGAGCTTCAATTGAGCTTGGTTAATGTGTTTATAAGACTTAATTTAATACCTTTAGATTAAAAAAATTATACATTCATACTTTCATTCAACTTTAATTCCTTGAAACAACACAGACACCACCTATCAGCGCACTGCCAACCTATCCTATTATAGGTGTAAATTTCTTATAGAGACACACCTGTAGGTGTCTATGAATTTGAAACACCATAAATTAGTATCATACTAATAATTATAATTTATATTGACACACCATTAAATAAATGTAACCATGCTAACATGATAGTTTTTTGTTTATTGTTTAAGCTGTTAAAGGTTATCCAAACTTCAAATTCTATAGAAATTAGTGCATGATTTTAGTGCTTTGAAAGGCAACTTTAAGGCTCCTTACCTCCATCTTCCACTTACCCTCTATCCTTAAAACATTAAAAGTTTAATTTACCTTATTTAATCTACAAATTCTAGTTAATTATACTCACTGAAAGTCTTTGAGACTATGTTATATGCTATCCACAAAATGGCAAGGTTTTATGTTTTGCACTTTTTGGGAACAAAACCCTGAACTCAGTCATATTGTGCATAAAGATGCTTTAAATTCCATTCTAATCATGTGATGATTAAAACATTTCAGCCTTGATTTTTTCAAATTTTATTTCTTGAAAAGGTATCTCATCACTTTTTTCAACACCACACAAAGACTCCTTAGCTCTCTGCTCAGATCACCTATAGGTGACTATTTGCAAATATAGGCAATGGGTTTAAACTTTGGATAGTGATTATAAAACATGTTGGTGATCACATCAAAACCTTTAAAAAATGTTAAAATAGACAAATCAATATGTTTCAAGGATCAAAACAAGGTTTCACACTTCCCTTCCAACATTAAATCCTTGATTCATAGCACCTATAGGCGTGTTTCCATGTCTGATTATATGAAAATGTTTAATATGACTTTCACAGTCCCATTTAACACTCTTTGGAGGATTTTAATTATTTTTTAATGTTTATACACACATTAAATCCTATTTATACCTCCAATAAAGATCCATGAACATACTGAATAGGATCTTCACACATAATTCAACATGGTTATAAGTGTGATAGGGTAAGGAGTTCACTAAGTATGACCATGGACTATAAGTTTGATCCAAGCATGATAGAGTGAGATAAAACATGAAGATAAGTGATTAATTTTGAATTGATACATGGTTATTAATCTATATACATCCTCTTGAATCATTCCCAAAGCATGAGAAATTCTACAGATAGTGGAAACCTGCCTATCATCCAAATGAGACTAATTTACCATCATGAGATGATTTACTCATCAAATAAACTTGAAACATGAAACAAACCATATATATCATTATATAAGAATTCCAAAATCATCTAGAATAATCCTCATTAATTAGTTTTTACGTACTTTCCCAAAATGGAGCAAAACTTATAGGATTCATGAAACAATAAGAAAAAAAGTACAATCAACTTCATAAGCATGGTTCATGAAGCACAGACCACCATTATTCAAAATATTTATATGTAAATTAAGTTATATTGTTTTAATTTCACCTCCCCAATTATTTTTATCTTAAACCTCATCTATTGGTTGTACCAAGTACAAACCTGAAGATTAGTTTTGTGTACATAAAAAGGTGAAAAAGGAGTAGAATGGTTTTGGGCCAAAAATGGCACTTCCAAAGCATGTCAATAATTGATATGGATCCAAGTAAGATGAAGAGTCATATTAAAACCTTTTCCCACATGGAACACTTCCCCATGAGCTGTACTCATGCCTAACTCTCCTTTTTCTCAAGAAAACTACCCTTTCTTTTGAAGAACCAACCACCTTTCAGTTATGTTAGCTGATTTAGACCTTTTGGGACACATGGTACATGACATCATCTTTTAAAACCTTCAAAATTCCCAAGAAATCTATACAAATCCTTAAATACCCCTTTTTAACCTCAAAATGAGTCAAAATGACTAAAAGGACTAAAATTACTAAGGACCAAGGCTCAAATAACATTAAATGACATTAGTTAACCTATAAAACACCTTGTGACATATGTATTAGACCCCTTAAAAACCTAAAAGTCAAATTTTTACCTAAAGGGGTCCCAATTTGACCTAAAATTCAAATTTGGTCAACAAGTATAGTTTATTATTTGTCCTTAAATCTTAACTTTATTAATGGAATTTGCCAATAAATTATATTACAATTTTAGAAGATTTATATACATTGGCATATTCAATCATTTTTTGATCTAATTACTTGACATGTTTTGAGTTAATAGATATGTTGTAATAATTCTAAGTAAAAAATACTTAAACCTCAAAGGAGTGATCATTATAGGTTGGCATTGTGATTCGATTGCATTTTAATTGATTTGTTTATGTTTTATTTGATTCAATTCATTTTCAAGTAATAATGACATGTAAAATTACAATGCTTGTATTAAGAAAAGAGATTTTATATAAATGGACCTATTTTTTTCTCTCCTGTGTAACTATATTTGTACACATCTAATCCATGCATCTTATTTATATATAGGTTAACTTGCTTTTGTGGATATTCTTAAATATCTTAACAATTTTCTATTGTTGTGTTTGGTGACCTAGCTTCTCTTTGACAAGTAAAATGTTGAAAACCTTGCTCTGTGGCACTAAGTGAAATATTATATTTATTTTCCATGTTTATTTCATGTTGTATCTACTTTGTTTTGGTGTTTTAACCGATGTTATTAAATAGATATAATGCTAATTGATAATTTAAGATTTTAGATAACAATTATCTATTGTTGTGTTTGATTACTTGAATTTTATTTAACAAGTAAAATGCTATAAACCTTGTAATGTAGCATTAATTATAAGATTATCATGGTATTGTTTGAATGTTATAGATACATTGTTTTGACATTTTAACTATTGTTATTAAATATAGATAATGCTAATTGATAGTTTGAGCTCCTAAAGTCAAGGTTTAAGAAAATATTATTGTTTAGCTTGTCACAACTTGTGCTTTGTTTCATTTCATATTTCATAACTCGTCCTTTAAAAAAAAATTGAATCATAGTATAAGTGATGATAATAACAAATATCATATTGATAATGATTTGCATATAATATTCATGAACGTTGATCTAATTATATATAACATTTAAACATCGAAGCAAATCCTTGAATTTTTTAATGCCAAGACATTTTCTCTTTCCATTGAAAATTTGTATAGTTTCATTCACAACAATATCAATAACATAAACAATTCTATCATATCCCTATGCAACTAAAAATGCATTGATTTTATGCTAGAAATGTAATAAACAAAAAACCATTTTATTTTATTTATTTTATTTTTATTTTATTTATTTATTTTAAATAGGGAACTGTAAATTCAATTTGTTTAGCATTATTATATGTAAATACAAAATATTTTTTTCAATATTTTCATCGCTAGATTAATTACCATTGAAAAAAATGAAATGCATAGATGCAAATCAAAAAAATACATTTTCATAGTGATCAACAATTAATTTATGTAGATGAATACATACCATTGACACAAACTAGTTATCATAGCATTGATGATACTTTAGAAAAAGAAACCCTCTTTAGAACTATTGTTTTAAATGTAATGTTGGCTATTACTTGTTTGATATGTTTCAATTATTGTTACATTTTAGATACATATATGTATAAATCTGGGTTAGAATTATTTAGCATTTTGATAATTTATTATAAAAAATACCCTAATGTGCTAAAATATTTACAAATAGAATTAGATCCTGAAGAGATATATAGACTACACTGAATGCATGACAGATATGCATAATTTTATTGCATGCTGATTTTAGTGACTTCAATAACAATAGCTGGTGAACCTAGGTTATGGGGTAACATTTTTTGTATAAATTAGCTCTCTAAATGGCTAAACATTTCCATTTCTATTTGGTATTTGACAAGAAAAAAACAATATTTTCACTTTAATGAAAATATACATTCACCACCATATTTCACACTTTTTCATCATTTGAATCTAGTGCATAGATATATGAACCATTGTACTATAAGAAATTAAAAAATTATCAAAGCCCCTCAAAATAAATATCTTTATCAACAAATAGTTCTATGATTTCTTCTTATTGGGAAACAAATATTACAAAGATGCAACTATTTGGATTGTCTAGAATGTTGGAAGACACATCTTGTTGTGGTGATAGCATATTCAGTTATATCTATCATTTAGCAAACAATGATTTTTATATATAGTATTTACATCACTATGTGGCTCAATATTTTACTAATTAATCTATTTCCAAGCATGTGAAATTGTATTCATATTTGGATCAAAACTTGATATAAAATATTATCAATAACATATTAACTATTGGAAATTGGAAATGATATGTTGTTAAGTTAGGTTCAATCCATGATGAAGGTGGAATAGAAGGAGGTGAGTTTGTTTTTCAATGGGTTTCATACTTTATAAAATTAATAATTTATTTGTGGTTATTAACAAGCCATCAAATTATCAAAGTTAATAATGAATGTGTTCAATCACATCTTACATACACCACTAAATTTTTTGAAGTATATACTAAAAATATGCTTTATGAGTTATTAACAATGCAAAGACATATTGAAATGTATGTGGATGCTTTTCTTAGGTGCGTCGATGAACTATAAAAAAATGAGTAGATGATATTTTCTAAAAACATTGAAGCTTGCTCATGGAAAGAACAAACACATGAAAATTGTAAAAAAGCCTATTACAAAGGAACGAAAAACATTTGGAATAAAAATTGATGACACAATGCAATACTATAATAAAGAGAAAATGAATGATTCTTCTAATTGCAAAAATAAGTCATGTAGAAAGAAGATTGTCTTTGTTACAAACATTCAAACTTGCATGTGGAAAAACCATAAACATAAAACCTACCAAAAACCTTTAAAAAATATAAATAGAGACTTTCAAAAATATATATATATATATATATATATATATATATATATATATATATATATATATATATATATATATATAAACACTCTGATACATGCTTATGTCATGGCTTATGTCATCTATAAAGAACTAAATTTTAAGAATAATATTAGTTTATTTAGCCGAGGTGAGAAAGACAAATTACAACAATTACTTTCAAATAATATATCTATACATAGAAAGGAAATATGCACAAATTTCAATCAATCACTAAAAATGGAATGCTTCCCAAATTTGTAACACCTTTTAATATTAGACTAAACAAGCACTCAAAATATGTTCTTATGTTGTCATAAATTGAAGAAAGGCTTGTTGTATTGAGAATTGCATTTACTCAAATATGACATCTAGGCGACAAAAAAAAAGTAACTTGGATTGAAATCTCTAATTATCAATGTTTCATTAGATATTGATAAAATTCAAAATGCATTGCCTAGATCTATATAAAAAAGAAATAACAATTTCTATAACTTTCAAAATACAAAAATACATATCAAGGAACTGTGCATCCAAAACTCATTATACAAGAATTTCAACTTTGTAAAATAAAATTATATATTTCCTATAATTTTAAAATAAACTTTGATTGGAAACCTTTCATAATCCCTAAATTTATAGAAGATGTAAATGCCAATATCCTCTCTAATGAATCTAAAAGAAATAGTGAAAATTAAATTACTATATCCTCTAACATATATGAGGCCTATTCTAATGACACTATGGTACATGGTTTAATAGGCCCAACATGCATTATAACATTTCAATACAAAGTGATTATAATAGTTTCAGTTAAATAAAGTCACCTGATTGGAATTTCTAAAGACAAAGACTCAAAGGAAATGAATTTTATAACACTATTATTTAGATATCCTTATGACAAAGATGTCATGTCAATATTCATGTATAAAAAAACCCTTAATGGGAACTAATGCATGTTGATCAATGATTTGAATATCATCTTTATAATTTTTTATTCAAAGTAATAAAAATAATCATAGATCAAGTTGGAAGGACTATATGGGTTTGCATTAGAAGAGGCCAACTAAAGGGAATAATTATTTTGGAAAAGGATGTTAAATACAAAATAAATATTTAAAAGTTAATGAAATTTGAACTTGTATATGTATATTTCAAAAAAATATAAATCTGGCCTGATTACATACAAGGGTTTAAAAAAATGCCTTTTCCATGATACGTCAACTAGGACCACTGACATTTTTATTAACACTTTCAAGTGATTATCATCATTTTCAACCATTGATGGATGCCTTGAAATAGTTATGTCTAAAACATAGAAAAAAAATAGGTTCCAAGCTTCATCAACTTAACAAATCAAATGATGTTTATTTCCTTGTAAAGATGGATCCAGTCACGTGTACATGATATTATAGACATCAAATTAATGCATTGAGATAAATTTTATGAAATGATGAACTTTTTATAGGAAAAATCACATATTTATTTTGTGTAACTAAATTCCAATAAAGAGGAAATGCTCATGATGATTGGCTAGTATGGATAAAAAATGCACCAATATAGGAAAAGGATAAAAATTCAATGATCATAAATTTCATAGACAAATACATATTTTGTAATACTAATATACATGAACATGATATAGCCAAATTAAATATACACCATCATACTAGTATTTGTAGAAAAAAAGTTAAAAAACTTGTAGATATAGCTTTCCATAAAGACCAATACAACAGACTATTATTCTTTAACCTTTTGAATAAATAAATGAACTTGAAATTACAACATCAAAACATATTTACTTACTGATAAGAATAAAAAAAATATACTATTTCTAATGGATTTGACACTATTTTACTTGATCTTGACATAAATGAGTCTCAATATATAGCAGTGATACAAAACACAAGTAAAAACCATACAATTTTTGTAGTTCATAGACCAATCCAAATATGTAATAATGGTTTCCTAAAAACATGCCATATTTATGTCAAGTTAATATTGATGCATAGTTTATTTAAATTGCATATGTTTCAAAAACATATTGTAGCTTGTATATGATAAAAGGAAATACAAAAACCACTCATGCTTTTACGTAAATATGAAAACATGTATCAATAAATTTAGATGTTATTCAAATATTATATAGACTAAGATATTCAATGCTAAAATACCAACAAATGCCTACACAACAAGTTGTTCATTTGGTGTTATCAATTCCATTGAATCAATGCTCAAGAGTGTGTACTTTTATAAACACATCTTACCTAGAAGAATGCACAATTATCTTAAAACCTTCAATTTTTCTTAAACATGAACCCGATGAATCTGAAAACGTGATATGTCAATCTATTATTAACTATTATATTGCATGTCTTGTTTCAATTGAGCATATTTTCTTAGCTAAATTTGTTTTGAAATATAAGAAAAATGGAAATCCATTGAAATTTTTAAAAAACACATGTTATGCACTTTGTCAACTACAACAAACATTTAGATGTTGAAAACTATTATCATGAAAGGCTATTATTGTATATGCCATTTCAAAACAATGAAAATACTTTGAAACAAGGCCAAGTAAGATGGAATTAAGCCTAAAATTTGCAAATAAAAATATTATAACTAAATGAGTATAAGTTTAAGTATGATATAAATCCTTCTTAGGGAGACATGGAACATGTTACATATCAGCTTGTACTAGATACATCAAATAAATATAAACCTAGATCTAGTTCGGCTAAAACAAAAACAAACAAATAATAATATGACTTACAAATGGAATTTCCACTGCTAAATAGTGTATCAAATAAGCAAAGCTCAAAACCATTTGAAATTGCACAACATCAAATTTTTTGTGATAATTACAAATATTATAAACAAATAAAAATAGGTATATTTTAAAGACATTACTTTCCAAAAATGAATAAACAAAAATGAAACATTGTACTTATTTTTAATAGGCAGTGCTTTTAATAGAAATACATCTACAAAAAAATTTATATATGATATGCTTGTTTGTATTTAATCTTAGTCTATTGATAGTGATCCAAACAAGCCAAAATTTCTTATTATTGCATACATAGGTAAATCTGCATACAATATAGGTGGAGTAACATTGCATTCTACATTTTTATTATCCTTTAATAAGGCAAAACTTATTCCATTGAATAGTGAATGCCTTGATGCATTGTCTAAACTATATAGTCAGTTACACATAGTGCTAATTAATGAAATATCACTAGTAGGAGTAGGAATGCTATATTACATTAACAAATGATTATGTGACATTATGCAATTTCCCACTTTTTTCTTTGGTAATGTTTACATGTTGTTTTATGGAGACTTTTATCAAATTCAACTTGTATGCAATTGTCTGCTCTTTGAACTCTCAAAAATGAACATTGAGCTAACACCTTATTCTTTTTGGTAGTAAAATGTAAAAAGTTACCAATTGCATCAAGCTATACATCAAAAAAATTAAGTATTTGTATAAATACTAAATAGAATACATACAAGCTCACATACAAACAATGACATATCATATCTCAATAATAAATGTTTACATCTAACACCAAATGATACTCTATTTCCATATATCTATAGCTTAAAAAATTATGTTGAAATACATGACAATAAAATGCTAGCACTTGGTCATCATCAAGAAATTTTAATCCATACAATAGACAAAAAGAATTATAAATACAATGAAAGGCTATGCCAAAACTATATGTCTACCATCAAAAATTGTTTTAAAACCCAATATGTTGTTTGATTCTTTTGTTATAAATTATGATATACAAAATGGCCTTGTCAATTGTTTAGATGGTGTTTTCAAACTACATACTAAAGAAGATTACAAAGACATTATTTGGCTGAAATTCTATGATGCTGATATTTGACATTCATAAAGAAAAAAAAATATAAAATTATGTAAAATCCATATTGATCCATATTGGACTCCTATTTTTCAAGTTTCAACTTCACATTGAATGCATGTTTGCTAAAAAAATTAACAATATGTAGTCAATTTCTAGTACAATTAGCTTGTGCTCAAGAAACACACATATCACAAGGTTTTATAATGGTGGTGTTGCATTCAAACAAATTGAAATGAAGAAACATGGCATGACATAAAAAATACTTTCTCATGTAAAAATCATGGAATCATTGTAATTGCTAAGCCTGACTACACAAAAATACTTCAAAGTCAAAAAATTCTTCTATTGAAATGTCATGAGTAGAATCAAATTATAAATGAATATTAAAACATAGCCATTGATAAAATGTATTTTATCCATATGTTATTGTATTCTCATTTAACATTCATAGTCTTTAACTACATCTTGAAGACTTTATTCATGACCACGATTTGATGAAATGTGATATACCATGTTTACAAGAAACATGCATTGCATCAAGAAATTTATGTGACCATATTCCAAACTTTTCCACTTTTAACCTAATACATAATTTCCATTGCATCATGATATGTACAAAACAACATTTTGCTACTTCATATTCAATGTAATACATTGCAAATGAAATCAAAGCATTGACAATAAACTGTACAATAAACAAACATGAATTTACCATTGTGAATATCTATGTATCTCTCTTTGCTCATATATTAAATATTATAAATTCTATTGAAATGTCATTTTTAAATTCAAATATATGAAAATAAATATACATCTTATGAGACTTTAACATTGACATGTCTAGCTCTAGTAAATCAATAATTATGTTCAAAGAGCATATTTCATTTTTCAATATGCATTTGATGCCACAAAAACATTAACATTGTTAAAATATAATCATAGACAATGCTTGGTAAAATAATTCAAAATAAGGGAATCAAATCATAACAATAGACACATATTTGACTGATCATGGCATGATTTGTCTAGTCATAGATACCAAGACTTGTTCATTAGCATTAAAAATTTATCACACACCTTTTTTGCATCAATCTTTGAAAATTATAAGTTTTTAAATTTGCATTTGTTGTATTTTTCTAAGATAAAGGATAACAAAAAAATGTTACAACAAAACAAGAAAAATAGAACTAAAAAATGGATTAAAAAATAAATGTTTCTCAAGATGCAAACACCAATCAAGAATTAGAATTTTTTTTACATATAATCGATAAAATAAGTTCTTATCAACATCAAATTCAAAAATAGTAAATCCTAAATCATTTTTATCCTTTTTTTAAACTATGTTTGTTACTTAATATTTATTTTTATTTAAATAAAATTAAAAATTACATCCTAGCTACTTTAACTACAATATTTGTGTTGATTTGCTAGAGCTATTCACAAGCTCACTAAGGATGCAACATGTACATAGTTTGAGAACAAGTAAGATATAGACCTAGTTTCTATTAATTGCCTATTATTTGATGTAAGAAATTTATAATTGATTTTCAATTTCTACTAAAACTCTCAACCCAAAATAATTTTTGATTGTCATGTTAATACATTAGGGTTATTTGTATTTGTAAATGTTTATTTTATAAGTAAGTCACCCAAGTTTGGTTGTATGTTATAATGTGAATAAAGGAAACAAATCATGGTATGAAATGTTTTTGTTGTTTTTGTTCAAAAAAATAACATTACATGGAACTAAAAAACTTGTTATGTGTTACTTTAAGAAACATACAATCCAATAGATATAGAAATATATGGCCTTGTTAATCTTATCATTTGCAAAGATAAGGTGAAAAAAGAATCACAAATAATGGTTTTTAAATGCTTTATTCCTTTACTACATAGCTCACAAGAATATCAAAAATTAAAGATATAGAAATTTATTACTTTTGCTTTATGCAAATTTGGTTTATTTTTGAAGCTTATGCTTTTTCTTCAGAACTGTTAATCTGAAGCAGATATGCAAAACACACAAAGATGATAGCTCTGCCCCCTCATCATGAACATGCTATGTTTTTTTTTATCTTGTTTCTGTATTATTTTAGAATACAAAAAAAAAACTTTCCTTTTAGGAAACAACATAATCACCTTATTTTCATACAATATTTGATATTTATGTTGGAAAGGTCAATGATGACTTTGAAGGAGATATTTTGATCATCTATGGCCCTTCCCATGCTACAAATACTGATTCTTTGATCAAGGTAGAGATATTTCATATTGATTTGGTTGATTTCCATGTCCAAATAACTATAACACTTAATATTAGCAATAAATTAATCCAAAATTTATAAAAACACATAGATCTAAACAAAAACATTCACATATCTAACTTCTTGATAAAGGAAAAAACTATATATGAAAGAGGTGTTGTTTTTTTTCTTTATTTTGGTGACTGTAAAGACAACCATACAAAACATACCTATAGTTTACAAAAAATGTAAACAAACACCTCATAGTTCAATTGCTGACATTATGGACTCAGATGATCTCCACTCAATTGGGTCATTTGGATATTTGATTACATGTTGCCAAAAAATAAAAAAACTAAATAATTTTTATGTCAAAGATGGAGAAACTAAATATAGCACTAAAATTTTGAGCTTCTTTTTATTTTCACAAAGATTTTTATTGCATTTAGATTTTCCTTGATTTCAAATCAACTATGTCTATTTATTTTTAGGTTTAACTTGTTGAACAATATCAATAATTGTGCAAAGAAATACTTAAAAAACTACTATCCAAAATAAAACTTGTATACATTTTCATGAATATCATTTGTAAATTTAACAAAATCAATCCAAATTTTTGAGCAAATTCTACTTCTTTTACAAAACCTTTAGCTAGTGAAAACATTGTCAAGTAGTTACAAACAAGCTCAGCAACAAGCATTAAGGTAAATATCCATTTTATTTTCTTTCTTACTCAGAAAAAAATAGTTTATAACCATGTTTTTTCTTGGTTTTTTAAAATTGGGAAAAAAAATACACACAATAGCTAATGCTAGTCTTTATAGGACATGGGAATGTTAATAAAAAATAATACTTACTTGTTTCCTTTCCAACCAATTTATAATTCCTATAAACATATAGTTATGATAATGGATGTCCATGGCAATGCTTCCTTACATTTCCTAAGGTGCACTTCTAACTCATGTAATTCCTATTTCCATGCACTTGCATGTAATATCTATACAAAGGATATAAAAATTGAATCCATAGCACTTAAACCAATGATTTATAAATTAATTTCATAACTTAAACCCATCTCTTTTGAGCAATACAAATAAGACATTTCAACATCTATTTTTTTACTATGTAGATTACAAGTAATCAATACATTTATGATTGCCATGGATAATACCATTTTTGATAATAATAATAATAATAATAATAATAATAATAATAATAATAATAATAATAATAGTAATAATAATAATAATAATAATAATAATAATAATAATAATAATAATAATAATAATAATAATAATAATAATAATAATAATAACACATTGGTAAGTAGCTTAGAATTATGCTTTACAATAATGTCTTTTATGAAATTTCAAGTAACTATTTCTTCATTTAGTTACAATCACTAATTTTTATTGAACTGTAGGATATGACAATGTTGCACATCAATGCAATACATAGTTTTGCTATCTTTACTAATTCAAATCATGTTTGAATTAATTTTATGTACTATCTATGTGATTGCTACAAAATTACTTATTTATTTCATACAAATATATAGACAATGATTTTTTGGTTTCATGGTTATTCATTTTTCTCCCTCGGTGGATGCAAAAGTCAATAGATACAATCCATATACTACTTTTTATTGACATGTCACACAATACTTTTTAATACTATGGATTTGAATAATTGGAAAAAATATATACTAGGATTTTTTTTCTATATAATTTCAATTTAGAACTATCGTCAAGAACTAAAACTGCTCTGATGTTTGAAATTGCTTGAAATTTTTTATTGATACTTAGTAATGGTTTATAAAATAATGACTTATTTCATGTATTTGTTTTTCACTTACATGAATAGAAAATGAAAAATGTTAAAATACTAGGAATGTAAAATATACACATATTTAGTTATATAAAATATTGTTCCTATTATTACACCATGCAATACCACTCACTGATATCTGACAATGTCTTTTACTATATGGAATCAACATTATATGCATTTACTATGTAATAATTATTTTTAAAATCTAGTGCATTTGATACTGAAACTTGTAAATATGTTTTACTATCCTATACTTATTATGCTCTTGACAATGAAGTATGCCGCATTGATAGGTTTAATACAATGAATGTCAAAGATTGGATAAGATCTAACATTTTCAAAAATAAATGATTAAATTAGCATTGAATGCTTATGATTTTATTTTAGAAATTAAAAAATCTATTGCCATACATTTATACAATTCAAAACTTCTAACGGTAATGCATTATATCCATGTAATGATTTGATAAAACTATATTGATTTGAACTTGATAAAAACTCTAAAATGTCAAATGAGTTCCATTCCATCTATGTATTTTATTGATTATGCAATAAATTATAGCATTGCCTCTTTGCATTCTAGCTAAATTTTATCTTATACATATCATAGTCAACATTTTCTACTCAAATAGATATCTATATTGCAAGTTACATTGTTAATCTCTATCGAAAGCATAACAACACTATGCTTTGTCTTTTACTATTGTAAAAAATCAATGTTATATACATTATGCAAAGACAATAAATATTTTTTTCATGTTATATACTCAAAAAGTTTCTTATAATGGTTTTAACTTTATGCTTTTGTTGTTGGTTATTTAACTACTATTATTCCATTCAATATGATTTCATCCTTGCACAATAAAAATCACTGAATATGTGCATTTAAGTTAGAAGGATCCTACTCCTAGTAGTTACCTCATTCACAAAGTTGAGTTGGACCATTTGAAAGCTTTGATACAATTGTGCAGCCTCATTGGTTGTATGTAGATATGCTCAGATATATTCATAAGATCACTAAGGATACACCATGTACATAGTTTGAGCACAAGTAAGTTATAGACCTAGTTTCTATTAGTTACCTATTACTTAATGTAGTGAAATTATAACTTCTTTGAAATTTTCTACTCGAACCCTTAAACCAAAATTAATTTTTATTGTCATTTCAATGCATTAGGGCTTTTGTCTTTGTTAATGTTTAATTTATAATTAAGGCACCCAAGTTTGGTTGTATGCAATAAATTTAATAAAGGACACAAATCATGCTATTGAATGTATTTGTTTTTTTTGTTCAAAAAAATAACATTATATGGAACTAAAAAACTTGTGATGTGTTGCTTTAAGAAACATACAATCCAATAGCTATAGAAATATATGGCCTTTTTGATCTTATCATTCGCAAAGATAAGGTGAAAAAATAATCTCAAGATATGGTTTTTACATGATTTATTCCTTCATTACATAGTTCATAAGAATATCAAGTATTAAATCTATATAAATTTAATACTTTTGCTTTAGACAAATTTGGTTTATTTTTTGAAGCTTTTGCTTTTGCTTCACAACTGTTGACATAAATTAGAGATGGAAAACAAACAAAGATCATAGCTCTTCCCCCTCATCATGAACATGCTATGTTTTTTTTTAATCTTGTTTCTACAATATTTTAGAATTTAGAAAAACAAATCTTTTTAGGCAATAACATAATCACCTTCTTAGAATACAATATTGGATATTTGTGCTAGAAAGACCAGTGATGTCTTTAAAAGTGAAATTTCACCATTGATGGTCCTTCCCATGGTACAAATACTAATTCTTCAATCAAGTTAGAGATATTACATATTGATCTAGTTGATGTTCATGTCAAAATTACTATATCACATAAAATTAGCAATAAATGAATCCAAAAATTATAAATGAACATAGATGTAAATAAAAACATTCACATATCTAACTTTTTGATTAAGTAAAAAATAATATATGAAAGAGGTGAAGTTTCTTTCTTCATTT